>JAZKJV010004828.1:1200000-1540742 GCA_037367405.1 Ottelia alismoides
TATAAAATATAATATATTAATGATATTAATAAACTTTCGTTTGTTTAGGGATTAGTAAAAACAAAAGTTACGAAACCATATCCTCATTTTTGCTTCCGGTCAAGAACACATGTCACTTTGATGCTACCTTTTGTCACGATGCAACTTTTTTTTCATTGTTATTTTTTTTAACCATTATGAATTTTGATAAAAAAATCAATTTGTATTTGTATGTAGTCTTTATTCACTCCGTATTCAAATTCCATGTTTATTGGATCCATATTGGATTTTACTCTTTATTCGATTCATATTTGGATTAAGTCGATCCGTATTCAGGTTCGCTCTTTATTCAATACGTATTCGGATTCGATAAATATCCGATTCGGATTCATATCCGTATTTTTAAGGATATGGTTTCCTTAATGTATATTCGAATCATATCCGTATTCGTATTTGATAGAGATGAAGTGAATATAGATATGGAAATAGACATATTCTATCCGTATTCGATCCGTTTTCATCCCTAATTGCATGTGATTTTCTTATTTTATTGTAGATCTGGATTCTAATGCAACTTATGGATTAATAAGTATTTTTTGCTCTAGTTCAAGAACAAGAGAGGTACGACTTCCCTCACATTTCTTGAGCTATTTGGCTTTGAAAACTCATGATTGGATGAGCCATAATTTGAGAGCTGGACTTTAGCTCTTTGATACATGTGATTGTAAAGTTAATGTCATGATATTTTTGGTGTTGCATGTTGAAATCCACGCACATTTATTACCGAAGTTTTAAGTAAGATTACTAAGATGTTCATTAATTGATTAACAATAACTAAAGTTATTATTTGTTTATTTATTTAACTAAGCTCCTGATTGTATTTTAAATTAATTTTTTTAATAAATCAGGAACTAATCTGGCATTTATCTATGTTTTGTCGTCCACTATTTATGTGTTGTTTAAGTGACTTGTTTAAAATAAAATGTCGAGACTGGGAGGGGGGAGGGGTTCGTCTACTTCGTCTGTTCCATATAAATTAAAATTTTAAAACTATTCGTTTAGCTATGAAGTATGTTATTACATGAAGTTTTATTTATAAATCAATTTGACATTTTAATGAGTTGAATATTTTTTTAACTGAAGATCTCATTCAACTTTAAATGATTAAATAGATTGAACTGTCATTTATTATTCATTTTTAAAAGCATACAACAACTTTGCATGTTACGGTTAGAAACATGAAGGGTTGAAATTGTCATGTAATGTTCATATTTGGAAAAAAAATACAACAATCATTCATGTTATATGTTCTAAAAGAATAGTTAGAACTATGAACTGTAAGTTATTACTTATTAGTTGGATCTATCTGAAAGATCGTTAATGTGTGCTTATTCAAACAGACAACTAATTTAATTGAACAATTGTTATTGTATGTGTGCATATCTAAATAAGAGTTTTAAATAATCTAGAACTTCTTGTGAATTATTTCTCTTTTATAAAAATGTGATTGTGATATAGCGAGATGTTGCATATTTAATTGAAAATGAAACGAGTTCTTAGTTGATGTGCTATTTATTTAAGTGAAGATTGGACTCTGCATGTATTTTCAATAAATGATATTATGTGAACTGAACATGTCAATTGAAATAGCATGTCAACTGCTATTGTTATTACTTGGGGATGTGCTAATATGAGAAAGAAGAGATGTGAAGATTAAGTCTTCGAGTATGATTATTGGAAGAACAATGTTGGATACTAAACTGTTACTAAAATAAAATCTAAGGGGAGTCATGAACCACGAAGGTCTTGGGATAAAGTATCCATAGCTGGTTGAACCACATGTGATCTATAATGACTATTCTCATCGGATTTCTTAAGGGAAGTGCGAGAAGGATTATCCTGAAAAGGGGGTTCCTATCTTTGACTATGATACGTTATCCATGGATGTTGAAATGACGATAATAACCTTTTTAGCTCCCTTGACCAAGGAGATAAGTGGGATTATGATCCCATAATCAACTTCATACCAAGGATCAATTCCAAGATGATATTTATATATATTGAACTTAATTTTCTCAGTGAATATACATTGAAAATGGTAGCAAATAAATAGTGTAAGTAAAATCTGAAATTGTTAAGTAGTTGAATTCTATGCTTATTATTCCATGATTATTTCCATGGAAATTTTATATGAGAGTTAGCTTCATCGCAAAATTGCTACTCTAATTATGTTGTGTTGTAGCACGAGCGATCAACGGATCAACATAAGCATGCTAAAAGATCTCGATGAAGAGAGCGTGATGTAATTTATACTTGGATAAGTCCAGGGACGAATACAAGGACACGAGCTATCAAGCTATCTAAACTAATGTTAAATATTTAGGTAAAAGATTCTAATGTGATCTAGATTAATGTGAATGCATACATGTTGATTTTTGGCTTTATCTATGCAAGTTATATTACATGAATGAATGTTAATACAATGCAGCATACACAAGTATAATTATTACATGAATTAGCTCCTGAATTAATTCTAAAACATCATATCCAATCAACTAAAATTTGTTCTGAGATACTAAATAATGAGAAGCTCCAATTTCTACTTGATATGTCAATTCATCAATTTCATAAAAGTAATTACATTACTTAATACACACTCAGCATTTAATCAATATCTTAATGAAGTCGAATCAATTATTCGGTCTCCTAATTAAATTCTAAATAAAATAAATAAATCTTGGTTCAATTATTGCATGAAATGATGTGAAAAAGAATTAATGGTATTTGATATAAGGCGTATTAATTCAGAAACTTCTCTAATTTTTAAATTAATATTTACGGATCATATTAGAGAATGAAGCAAACCATTATAAAGGCAATTAACAGGACTTTAAACAAGACCAAAATCAAGTCATTTGAATTAAAAATGCTCAAGCTATTAACTAATCAATCCAGAAGCTTTTTCGTAAAGAAAACTGAAGGATATGATTAGATCCTCAAGCACATCAAGGAAGCGTGAGCGTCGTATCGAATACGACGAGGAGCGACTAGTCGCACTAGTTGCTCGATGCAGCGGAATTTAAAAAGTTTTCATACGATGAAACCACATGATCCAAGAATACTTCTCGGATCGTTTCGTCTAAACCACAAACAAGTAATAAGATTACCTCTTGATGTGTGGTTGCGATCGAGTCTCTAAACGAAGAGACCTCCTGTCTCAAGTCTGATCCGACGGAGGAGACGCTTACGAGCGCGGGGATGAACCGCGTGCTTCTCGCAATCCATGTTGATGATCCAAGCGGCAGATCTCCTGATCTCGACATACGAGATCTGACGTCTTCTTCAGGAGCGAGGCGCACCGAAGTAGATGGAGATCCACGAGCAGACGATCGGGCAGCATAACGACGACGCTACGGCGATGGAGACTTCTCTCTAGGTCATCCATGGTGGACGGCCATGAGAGGAAGAGAGATGGCGTGTAGAGAGAAAGAGAGTTTGCTCCAATATTGCATGTGTTGGAGAGCATGGTATGCCTCTCTCTATTTATAGAGTTTTAGGATCCATGGATCTCAATCCATGGGACATATAAAATCAATGGATGAGATTGATTTATGTCAATCCAATGGTCAAGATTGTTGTTGGTAAAAGCCAACAATTTGTAATTTAATTTAGATTAAAATATATTTGAAAAAAATCAAATATAAATCAATCCTAAATTACACTAACAAATAAGGAGAGAATATACATGGAGATTACATTTCCATGTACATTCAAGGGGGACGGCCACCCATTCCATATAGGAATTGGGTGCCGCCCACCACCTTCCATGTGGGGGCAATCTCATGGATTTCCATGAGATTGCATGCCTCCTTGAATTTCTCCATTATTTATTTCCAACAACTTTTGTTGGGAGTTACTCACCAAAAATAATTCACAATTAATTTTGGGAATATTACAATCTTGACATTGGAAAATTGTGAATCACATTCACAACCCAAAGTAAAATATAATTTACTTTTTCAATTAATTAGATAATGTGTATCAATACACATTGATAATTAATTAACAAATATAAATTATAATTAGCTCTCTCTAATACAATATAAATCACATTTATAATATATTATGAATAATTGGATATTACTATCCATATTATTCTTATCCACAATAATTAAATCACATTTAATATATTGGATAACTTATTCTCATGTGCCCAAATAATATGAATCACATTCACATTATTCACATCTTTGATAATCAAATCACATTTAATTATCTAAGATAACTCTCCTTATAATGTGAATCAAATTCATATTAGTCATGATAATTAAATCACATTTAATTATCCATTTTCTCAATGCTTGGATACATATATCAATAATAGAATTATCCATGAACTCTTTCAAGGATAATGCGCTTTCTCTGTGAATACTTGGAGATAAGGATAGGGCGATTGTATTATTCCACGTATAGTGACTTGGATATTGAGATTACATCTCAAATCCAGATCTCAGGCCTCCTATAGATGCTTGATTAAATCAAGACAACAAATCTAATCTTCTCATTGCATCTTAATCACATTCAGATCAATGTCCAACATTTGGATCAAGATCAGATTACTTCTCTACTGAGAGGAGTCACTAAAATCCAGACCTGTTTCATCACTCCCTAGGAATGGAAGCGTCATGGTTATACAATCGTTTATGATCACATCACCCTCAGGTATTCCTAATACCTGTACATCCTGCATACTGGAAGACTCAGAATAAACCCGAAGTATTAGATCAACTTTATAGTGTCTACTTCAGGGTTTTTATCAGTAAGTTTCTCATTTTGATCATTGGGAGTTGGTATCGATCATATACTTTCCAAAAGCATATATCATACCTAGGTCTTGATCATATACTTTCCAAAAGTATATATCAAACCTACAAATTCAGTCAAGCATCCAAAGCGAGACGACCGTGCGTACGGAATTTGATTCTTCCCAATATCTCATGAGTGAGCTCATGTCTTCCTGTTCAGTAGTGAACCTGTATGATCCCTTTGAGAGATCGTATTACTCATATGCCCTTATATGCACACCAGCGCGCCGGTGTATAGACCTTGGTTAGGTCATCAACCTATTGGTCTGCCAAATGTACATACTCAGACATATAGTAACACATCTGTCTCCGATCAGAGGATGGTGCCTATATCATGACAGCATACGATATAGGACTTTGGTTATCTCGATCTCGTTAAATTAACTCTTTGATCTAACTAATCTGACACCTCCAAATCTGTATTCCTATGCAGAGGACCCGCATCAAGAGGTCGGTCAGATATCAGCCTAACTGAGAAAGGATTGTCATCTCCTACTCAGGCTGGAGATCATTTCTTAACAATCATTTGACGGTGCTTGATGAGTCCTCAATCTAACTCTTTAGATATTCATCCAAGCACCAGCTTCTATGATTCAATAATTGAATCAACAGATGTATGATCATTAAGATGGCCATGGTACATAACCCTAATTGTACTAAGGGACCTATTATGCAAATTATGTATTCTTCATTTCAGATTAAGGAATGATATTGCAATAACATTTATTGCATAATGGCTCACCGTGGGCTCACATGTCCAACAATCTCCCACTAGCCCAAAGAGCCATTAATAGGCTAATCATTTAAACCCACACTCATGTGATAATCATAAGCTATTTAGAAAATAGCTAGGTAAGCTGATCAGTCACTCTGTTCTCAAGAGACTATGCCAAGTCCTTTTACGACACTTGCATATCCCCTAGTAACAGTGCTCGCATCTAATGCGAATGTTGCATCTTATGCAACCAATACTCAATTTTATCGGTTATAGTGTCCTTGACACTATATCTTATTAATTATCATAACCAGTATGCCCATTATCCTTATCAGAATACCTTTATTCCTAGAGATCTCTATCTCCTAAGGTATCTACAGTTAAGACCCTTATAAATTACTATCTACAAGGTCTTAAACTTTTGAAGATAAGACTTTGAGATCACTATCTCTAAGTTTCATTATCTTTGAAGATATTGTTATTACTGTAATCAAGTGTTTTATTCCATATTAGGATTAGTAACAGATTACTACTCCCACTACATAGCGGACATCTGGCTCTTTTGCACATCTAGCATACACTCAGCTTCTTGTAACTGATGCACAAGTGCAAGCAGTTCTAGCATTCACTTCCTCAACTCTTTGAGGTGCTATCCCTTTAGATAGGTCACTACCATATCTTAAGGGAAGGAAGCATTTCTTGAAATTTTCCAGAAAATGGAACAATTCCAAGGTGTACTACTAATGTGTTGGTCCCAATACCCTCTTCTCTTTGTTTCTGAACATCTTTAGAACTAAGATCTAAGAGGTATCCTTGAGATCATATCTCAAGGTATGGAACAACCATATTATAAAACACTTATTATTATCATCCTTAGATCATTCCAAATGATTAGGATATCTACATTCAGCATGATGAACACAATGGCACTCCCACTAAGCTTTACATAATTCATCAAGATTTTATCTGAAATCATAACATTTATAATTTCATCAAATCTTATGTTCCAACTACAAGAAACTTATTGGAGTCCAAATATGGAGTACTTTAGCTTGCACACCTTGCTTTCCTCAACCATGAAACCTTGGGGCTACTTCATATGAATATCCTCAGAGAGGTATTCATAGAGGAATGCAATCTTGACTCACATCATGAAGATGTCATAGTCAAGTTGTGTAGCTATAGTTTGCAATATTCTGATGGGTTAAAGCAAGGTCACTGGAGAGCAAGTCTCATCGCAAGCGATGTCTTCTCTTCGGTGTGTAACTCATGGCTATGAACCGTGCTTTGAAGGTCTCTACCTTCTCATTAGGTTCCCTCTTTCTCTTGAAGAACCTTCTACACCATAATGGGTCTAACCCATATAATTGGATCCTCGATGGTGCATATACAACACTTGTATATGAAGTCTACATTAGACTTTTATTGCTAACATCCATCTTTCCATGTCATGATCCTCAGGAGCTTCATCACATGAAGTCCGATCATTTTCACATGGAATACATCCTCAAACTTATTTGAAGAGTAATAATGTTTCATCTTTAATTGTCTATTTAGTTTCCGATTTCAGGAGCCTCATTATCTTCTCAAGATTAAATGAGTTCCTTTACTTCATTTTCACCTTGATTCACAAGAGAGTCATCCTCTAAGAATTACAATCTCAGAGATGAGATCCTTTAAGAGTCTCAAGGTCATAAAGTAGGTATATAATACCATCCTTTATTTTCCTAATGAAGCAGCACTCTTCAGTGCCAGATTCCAGCTTAATCACATGGAACCTTCTTAAGGATATATATAATGTAGTCTCTACCACATATATATGGAAACTAAGAGATAATTATGCTAAGATTAATCATTGATCAAATCATGTCACACATGATCAATTGTATCTCCCTACAACTCTATTGAGTTAAGGTTTATTAGGAGGATTGAGATAGGAATGATATTCGTATCTCCATAAGGTATTCCTTGAATTCATCTAATAGGTACAAGTTACCTTGGTTAGATCAAATTCATTTCATCTTCCTTCAAACTTTGGTTCTAAACCAAAATTGTGAAATCTTTGAACATTTCAAAGGTTTCTTAGGTGAAGAGAAGAAATCTCATATCATACATAATCATCAATAGATATCACATATCCATAATGTTTACTAAGATATATATGATTCACATACATCAATATGTACGAGATCCTGAATACCTTGACATCTTACGCCTTTCCCAAAGAAGGGTGTATTGGACATATTACTTTGAATACAATATTCATAAGTATGCAAGTTTTGAAATTTTAGACATTCTAAAGTTCCATCTCTTACTTGTCCATTGATCTCATCAACAGACATATGTCCAAAACATGATGCCATATCATTGTCAAATGATCTTTATCCTCCTATTGATCTTTAAAGTTTTAATTTCAGTACTAGAAATATTAATGAACCATTCACTAATTTTCTAATTTAGTAGAGTCCACTAGATGTTCGATTACTATCTGAAATATTTTCATCATAACTCTTTATGATAGGTCTATTACAGAATTCATGTTTATTTCCAACATTTAGAAATAAACTATGAGTGTATTCTAATATCCAGGTCATAGAGACATTCTCTAAGACTAAGGGCTCCCACTGAAAAAATGAAGTCTATTGATCCAATGAAAATTGTTGCAACAGTTGCATCACTTTTAACATGGATGACCATTAAACCTTAAGATCAAATTTCTAATATCTTAATACATATGCAACCAATTGCAAGTGTCATTAGAAAATTGAGATACAATTATTATATTTTATCTTATCAAATAAGTAAGTCAATTTCAATGATTATATGTAGATTATTCTGATGTACTATCCGATTCCTTCTCTAAGGATTCTAGATAGATTTGATAGTCATACTATCAATACATCAACTTATTGTAGTATTGGCATTCATCCAACTCTTTGGATGTCATATGGAAGTCACAGAAGTACAGTCAACTCTTTGACTATACTTCTTACTTGGGTCCAACCCATGCTTCCACTGCGCTCCCTTTATCTATAAGCAACCATTGCTCAAGAAAAAGGATCTCTTATGTTAAAATCAAAAATTTCAATATAAGAGTATTTCAACATTTATACATGCTTCATTCAATTCATACAATATGAATATTATGAAGTTTCATGAATGACTAGAGTATAGATAGTAGAATGATGACACTCATCGTATCTACATCCATTTAAACTCTTAAAACTTAGGTTCAGGTAGGTACTCAAACAATTTGAATACACCATCTTCTATAGAGCCACCATTCTGCATAATGCAGAGAACCATGTCATTCATGATCATATGTCGAGAGCACATATGTTTGCCAGAACATCTTCTTAGATTTCATAAGGATTATTTGATTATTACGATCATTATCGACATGTCACTTCAAAAGTACATTCGATGAGATCAAGACTTACAGAGACATATAAACCCTAGGGTTTAGTCCTATTGTCTATTTAATTATCATTCCTCATCATTATGAGGAAACTTGCACATTGCAACCACATACAATATGTGTTCAATTGCAAGTACAATATCTGGATCATAGGTCCAATCCATGATATTCTACTGGTTATTATTGAGTATAACAATGAGTGGGATTAAAGAAGGATTATCTGAAATCAGAAATTTGCATAAATATATATAAATATATAATTTAATTTGATTTAGGAATTTTATATCAAAGTTGTCTTGCCATGTCAACAATGAAAGTTCATTCCCTTAATCACTTTCAATGTAAGAGATATACTTACCATTACATCTCAAGCAAGATCTGGGATCTCCTTCCTTATCTTTGTCACATCCCAATAATATGAGAACCTGTAACGCGGATAAAAAGAAGCGGGAACACATTCCGCCTTGCAAGTCCAACTTGCATCTCCCAATTCGGTCTTTAACACCCGGGCCCACCACCCCTAAGGTGATGTTGACCCGTCGTTAATTGAACCAACCGTCAACAGGAATACAACTCGCTATGCACAATCCAATATCACCCCAATAATATGAGGACCCGATATTGGGGTCACTACGCATACGTCCTTACTCTTTCGAGAAGCGACGAGCCTGATCCAAATGGATCGTATGCAGGAGCTGTCACTTCGGACAAGCGTCTCCCACATACAATATCTGGTGACGGAACCCTTCGCCTTGACGGGAGACCATGGATGTCACTTATGTGATCCTCCATATTATATTCAAATTCTAATTAATAATCATGAGTCATATTCACATAATTAATTCTTCCAAGGGAAACAACACATCTATTATAATAGAGTGTTTTTAATTAGATATAATTAACTTTATCATATTAAATTAATTTTCAATCCAATTCAATCAACAAACTTGATTTTACTTGAATACGTGGTATTATCTCAAAATACGTATTAATTCAAATTTTAATAATTAGAAAATACATCATGATCTCTCAGGCATCATTCGTTCCCTATCCGCTGTCATGGCCAGTACCGGCGGGAGTGGGACGGATCGCATACATTGCAACCCGCTACCCCAGCGATCCCCGACTAGACACCATATCCGCCTCGAGAAAAAAGTAATGCCGAGTCAATCACTTTGTACTTGAGATGATCATCGGTTCTTCAACCAAAATTATACCATATAGTAATAATCAAAACATTTTTTTATTATAAGGAAATTTGCTAGACAAATTCCCAATCCTATTCAAGCAAGGAGTTTGATGATTGTGTTTCCAATTTTGATCTAGATCAAATCTAATCAATTATTGGTTGAGGTCAAGTCGATTAAGGAAATAATCATATCCAATATTTCTCAAATATTTTCCATAATTATTTCATGAAATTAACACTTAATTTCACTAATTGACAATCACATGGTTCTTGATTAGGAAAGTAATTTCAGCAGTGACCCCTACTTACTAAAATTAGCATATCTCAATCAATTTAAATCCAAATTAAGCAAAGTAAGTTTCCAAAATTTGCTAATTTGATTTACAACAGAACCTATGTGATTTACACGCATTTCGAGACGTCTCTGAACAGTAATTAACTCCTTAATTACGTTAAGATTTTCAGTTCCCATAACAGTGAATACATGTTCATTAAAACAACCATATCTCGAGCAAACGGAATCCGAATTACGTAAACTAAGATCCTATGGTTTCCTTATTTAATGGAAAATAAAATCCAAGTTTTATTTTTGTAGTTAAATAATTTAAACAGGGCCGAATAATTACACTAAATAGAGATGCGAAAATGAAATACGATAGAACTTTCGCAACCCTAACGAACCCAAGTCGCCTTCGGTTTTATAGATCGTATCCAAAACCTTCAACCTAAGGCTCTGATACCACTTGAAGGATATGGTTAGATCCTCAAGCGCATCACGGAAGCGTGATCGTCGTATCGAATACGACGAGGAGCGACTAGTCGCGCTAGTTGCTCGATGCAGCGGAATTTAAAAAAATTTCATACGATGAAACCACATGATCCAAGAACACTTCTCGGATCGTTTCGTCTAAAACACAAACAAGTAATAGGATTACCTCTTGAAGCGTGGTTGCGATCGAGTCTCTAAACAAAGAGACCTCCTGTCTCAAGTCCGATCTGACGGAGGAGACGCTTGCGAGCGCGGGGAGGAACCGCGTGCTTCTCGCAATCCATGTTGATGATCCAAGCGGCAGATCTCCTGATCTAGACACACGAGATCCGACGTCTTCTTCACGAGCGAGGCGTACCGAAGTAGACGGAGATGCACGAGCAGACGATCGGGCAGCATAACGACGATGCTGTGACGATGGAGACCTCTCTAGGTCATCCATGATGGACGACCATGAGAGGAAAAGAGATGGCGTGTAGAGAGAAGGAGAGAAAGAGAGTTTGCTTTAATATTACATGTGTTAGAGAGCATGGTATGCCTCTCTATTTATAGAGTTTTAGGATCCATGGATCTCAATCCATGGGACATATAAAATCAATGGATGAGATTGATTTATGTCAATCCAATGGTCAACATTGTTGTTGGTAAAAGCCAACAACTTGTAATTTAATTTAGATTAAAATATATTTGAAAAAATTAAATATAAATCAATCCTAAATTACACCAACAAATAAGGAGAGAATATACATGGAGATGTACATGTACGTTCAAGGGGGATGGCCACCCATTCCATATAGGAATTGGGTGCCGCCCACCACCTTCCATGCGGGGGCAATCTCATGGATTTCCATGACATTGCATGCCTCCTTGAATTTCTCCATTATTTATTTCCAACAACTTTTGTTGGGATTTATTCACCAAAAATAATTCACAATTAATTTTGGAATATTACAATCTTGACATTGGAAAATTGTGAATCACATTCACAACCCAAAACAAAATATAATTTACTTTTTCAATTAATTAGACAATGTGTATCCAATACACATTGATAATTAATTAACAAATATAAATTATAATAAGCTTTATCTAATACATTATAAATCACATTTATAATATATTATGAATAATTGGATATTACTATCCACATTATTCTTATCCACAATAATTAAATAACATTTAATTATATTGGATAACTTATTCTCATGTACCCTAATAATAGGAATCACATTCACATTATTCACATCTTTGATAATCAAATCACATTTAATTATCTAAGATCTTCTTATAATATGAATCAAATTCATATTAGTCATGATAATTAAATCACATTTAATTATCCATTTTCTCAATGCTCGGATACATATATCAACAATAGAATTATCCGTGAACTCTTTCAAGGATAATGCGCTTTCTCTGCGAATACTTGGAGATAAGGATAGGGCGATTGTATTGTTCCACGTATAGTGACTTGGATATTGAGATTGCATCTCAAATCCATATCTCGGGCCTCCTATAGATGATTGATTAAATCAAGACAACAAATCTAATCTTCTCATTGCATCTGAATCACATTCAGATCAATGTCCAACATTTGGATCAAGATCAGATTACTTCTCTACTGAGAGGAGTCACTAAAATCTAAACCCGTTTCATCACTCCCTAGGAATGGAAGCGTCATGGTTATACAATCGTTTATGATCACATCACCCTCAGGTATTCCTAATACATGTACATCCTGCATACTGGAAGACTCAGAATAAACCCGAAGTATTAGATCAACTTTATACTGTCTACTTCAGGGTTTTTGTCAGTAAGTTTCTCATTTTGATCATTGGGAGTTGGTATCGATCATATACTTTCCAAAAGCATATATCATACCTAGGTCTTGATCATATACTTTCCAAAAGTATATATCAAACCTACAAATTCAGTCAAGCTTCCAAAGCGAGATGATCGTGTGCACGGAATTTGATTCTTCCCAATATCTCATGAGTGAACTCATGTCTTCCGGTTCAGTAATGAACCTGTATGATCCTTTTGAGAGATCGTATTACTCATATGCCCTTATATGCACACCAGCGCGCTGGTGTATAGACCTTGGTTAGGTCATCAACCTATTGGTCTGCCAAATGTACATACTCAGACATATAGTAACACATTTGTCTCCGGTCATAGGATGCGTGCCTATATCATGACAGCATACGATATAGGACTTTGGTTATCTCGATCTCGTTAAATTAACTCTTTGACCTAACTAATCTGACACCTCCGAATCTCTATTCCTATGTAGAGGACCCGCATCAAGAGGTCGGTCAGATATCAGCCTAACTGAGAAAGGATTGCCATCTCCTACTCAGGCTGGAGATCATCTCTTAACAATCATTTGATGGTGCTTGATGAGTCCTCGATCTAACTCTTTAGATATTCATCCAAGCACCAGCTTCTATGATTCAATAATTGAATCAACGGTTGTATGATCATTAAGATGGCCATGGTACATAACCCTAATTGTACTAAGGGACCTATTATGCAAATTATGTATTCTTCATTTCAGATTAGGGAATGATATTGCAATAACATTTATTGCATAATGGCTCGCCGTGGGCTCGCATGTCCAATAAAAACATGATTAGAAATACTTAAGACATCTTAGATGGGTCCAAAATGGATCAAAATGGAAATACAAAGAGAAGCACAGGTTTATCTGCAAAAACCCAAGTGTGTGGGGGTGGAACTGAAATTATGAAGACCCGACGGGGTTTTAATGCAAACTCTCTAGGTGGCACGTGAGGCAGGCGTGCAACTCAGGCTTTGGCCACATGGATGCTCCTACTGTTTCGTGACGTGATTCGGTCCCACTAAGGTTGAGTGGTCTAGAATGAGGTGTGGATGAAATCTGGACCATAGAATTAACTTAGATGGGATTCAACCCAATGGTAATTGCATGTCGGTGCAGGATATCCTCCTTCGTAGAATGAGGCCCTCAAGCGGATCTCCAGTGGACAATAGGGGGCTCCTTCTATCTCCTAGAGGTTGCTAAAGGTAGGAGACAATTACAGAAGATCTGGTGAAGGCAATGGAGAGCCTAAGGAGCCTCGACGATGGCTGAATAATCAGGACGGTGTAGCTTCATCGGAGAAGAAAGAGTTTGAAGGATATGGGAAGATCCTCAAGCACATCACGAAAGTGTGTGGATCGCATCGAATGCGATCGTGAGCGACTAGTCGCACTAGTTGCTCTGGGCAGCAGAAATTTAAAAAAATTAAATGTGATGAAACCACATGATCCAAGAACTTTCTCAGATCGTTTCATCTAAACCAGTATAGGTATTAAGGTTACCTCTTGAAGTGTGGTTGCGATCGAGTCTCTAAATCAAGAGACCTCATGTCTCAAGTCCGATCCGACGAAGGAGATGCTTGCGAGCGGTTGATGAGACGTGTCCTTCTCGCAATCCATGTTGATTATCTAAACGATGAATCTCCTGATCTCGTCACACGAGATCCGACGTCTTCTTCACGAGCGAGGTGCACCGAAGGAGACGGAGATCTACGAGCAAGTACTCTGCAGCATAACGACGATGTTGCAGCAAAGATGACTCTCTCAATGGCTCCATGGTGGATGACCATAAGAGAGAGAGGGAGAGAGGCACATGACATGTAGAGAGAGAGGAAGAGAGGATTCGTTGTTGTCATAAAACGTGTCTTGAAGAGCAAGGGGTGCCTCTTCTTATATAGGGTTTTGAGAGTCTATAGATCTCAATCCATTGACAACACATAATCAATGGTTGAGATTGATTTGTGTTTCTTTCGATGGCTAAGATGTTGTTGTAAAAATACAACAACAATTGATTTTATTTTAATTAATTCATATTGATAAATCAACATAATTAATTCCAATTTAAATCACATTTGACTAGAGAAGAGATAATGAGAAGACTAAACCAATCCCCTAAAAATAGGAGGACGACTACCATCATCTCACGAGATCTCATTATCTCATGATATCTCTGACGAGTCGCTAAATACGATGATTAATTCATGTTCGTTTTAGCACGTGTACTTAGTGGTTCGGTCAGAACCGAGAGAAGGATCTCTGTGAAGAGTGTCTCGGCTTAATTTATATCCCGGGCAAGTCTGGGGTCGAACTCAGGGAGGCAAAGGAACAACTTGGGTTTAATTCAAAAACTTAGGTCTAGATTTCAGTGCGGTATTTTTTAGATTTTTTTATGCAAAAACCAAAGCAAATGCAAAATGCGGGTGAATTAAGACACTAAGAAAGCATACAACAAGGCCAAATTAATTTTAATATTAAATTAATCCAATTTAGCCAAATTATATTTTTCTTAAAATCCTAATCCAGTTATGAACACAAAATACATTTTTTTAGAATTTTAGGGGTTAAAATGCAATAACTAAAAATGCACACTTTTATGGGTTTTTTCGCAATTTATCACACAAACAGAAAGTAAAAATTATGAAAAAATTACTGGAACTAAAACATGATGCAAGAAGACTACAATAATTTTTTTTGGATTTTTTTGACAAGTTATGAATTTTTTATGGACTTTTTAGTGAAAACAGAGTGACAGTGAGTAAATAATTCCTAGTTAATCCACGTTATCAAATTAGTCAGAGAGAAAATTATCTCAAAAAGATATTTAGATAAGCAATCTAGGAGAGTTGAAATTTCGCAAAAATGATGTATGTGGATTTAATTAAAAATCAAATACTAATTTCACTCTATGATGTATTTCAGGCACAAAACAACTCCATTTTAGATGAAATTTGGAAAGTAATTTTATCATATTTCAAGGCATCATTCCTATTTTTTGTGGATTTGTTGGAGCAACCATGTGTGAGATATAATTTTAAGATCACGGTTTGGGTAAAATACGCAATATTTCAGTTAACCATTTTTAATTAATTACCCAACTACCATAAAAATACAAATAAATACTCACATGACAGAGGATAAGTTGCTCAACATAAAAACATTTTTTATTGCATAAAATGATGCAAAAGAGAGGTCCAAATTAAAGCATGAACACAGGGGTCTTTTTGCAAACTCAAAAAACTATATTTACATCAAAAACGTGTACATGGACCAATTTGCAATTACTAAAACTATACAAAACAAAGATGCAATTTTTACAATAAAATAACAAAAAAATAACCTTTCTTCCTTCTTCCTTCGTTCTTGCAGAGGAGGAACCCAACGGGGAGGTCGGTGGCGTGGCCGGGAGGAGGCGGCGGTGGGCCGCGGGCTTCGCAACTGGACGGAGGAAGGCGACGAGGGGGCAGAGGTCGCGGGCGGCTGGGGTGGCGGCGCCGCTCGCGTGGCCGCGAGGGGGCGACGGTGCAGCAGGCAGGGCGGCCCGCGACTGGAGATGGAGTGCGGCGTCGGGGGGGCGCGGTCGGCTGGGGTGGCGGCGCCGCTCGCTTGGAGCTGGGGGCGGCGCGGGCGGCGAGGAGGCCGCCGGCTGGCGGCGGTTGGAAGAGGAGGCGGCGGCGGTGGGTGCTCCCACCGCTGCTGCATTTGTTATTTTTTTTTAATTTTTTTCTTTTTTTTTTGCTGTGATTAAAACCTTTTTTTGTTTTAATTTTTTTATATTTTTAATTTTTTTAAGCAGGAAATAAACATGATGGCAAAAAAATTTGATGACGGTGATGATGATAAGTTAAACAAATGGGAAAAAAATGATGATGGTGGTGATATGGATGATATGTGGTATGCTAAAAAAAATTGTAAAAAGACAAAATGAACTAAAATGAAGGGAAAATTTACCTACGATGATACGGTCGCCTATGGAGTGCTCACGAGAGCATGGTCTTCGCTCCAATCGCCGGCGAGCGATGAGCTCGAGCAGCGCGTGGTTGCGGCTGCGATGTTGGCCAAAAAGCCAACGGATCACACCGGAGAGAGGGCCGTCGTCGCTCGACCGCGGTTGCGTCGCTGTCACCGATTCAACTCAGGGAACTAGGCTCTCCTCACATAAAGATGGATCAAAGGAAAAATTGAGGAGAATGACATGTATATAAAGAGAATGGGATGAGAGGTTATTAAAGTGGTGGAGTTGAATGGGAGGTTGTATTATTAATGGAGTTGAATGGGAAGTTGGGAAAAAATGGTGGAATAATGGAGTTGAATTGGTGGTTATTGTAGAGAATGTAAAATAAAATAAATAAATAAATAAAATAAAGTTGGCCACTTTATTTACAATAAAATAAAAAGAGAAGAGAAATGGTGGAGAATTTACAAGGGAAGACAAACAACATGTACACATTTTTTTACTTTTCTAATATGTAATTTTTTTATCTTTTTAATAAGAGATATTTACAACGAGAAAATACAATAAAATAGTATAATTAAAATACAACACAAGTATGATTTTTTTGTATTTTTAGTAATTAAGAAAGATAAAATAAAAATTAAAGAAAGAATGCATATATACATGGTATACAATGTACATCCAGGTCCCAAAACCCAACTTTTGCAAATGAGCTCCGATTTTAATGAAACCACTTCCGTTGGGTAGATAATTTTTTAACTTGAACTTTAAAAGTGAGTTTGGTGAATTTGGAGTTCATACGGAGCGAGAATTTAGTTTGGAAGTTGGACTTTACGGCTTTTTCTCTTTGGGATCTAGGAGCATTTATTTGAGATGAAATTTGTTTTGTATTTTTGTATTTTTATATACATTTTTATAAACATGTTAGAGAAAGAATTAGTTAAAAAGGAGTTGAAATGAAATTATTAAAAATACATGAAGTTTTGGGATATTTACAAGTATAAAACTCCTTTATTTTTGTGGCTTTTTAGTGTTAATTTATTTTATACAATCCAATATACAATAATTAGTGTGTTTTATTTACAATAGTCATTTTGTTAATTTATTGATTTTATGGACATTTATTTGGGATTTTACTCGAGGATTTTGCTAAGATCAAGATATTACGATGATGAATCGCGGATTCATCACCCCCCTATACTTAAACTTTGCTAGTCCTCGAGCAAATAAAGAATGAATAAGTTGGGTTAACCCCTGACTGTGCATGTGAATACAAGACTTGATCCGTTCAAGAACTCTCGGTTTTAGAGATCCTAAAATTCTAAGCTGAACCAAGCTCTAGTCAAAAGGTACCCAATTCCCCTAATCATCAGACTCTCTTTGTATACGTATATATAAGGGATATGACTTTAAGTGTGGACTGCAGTTATAAGAGTAGAGTCGCAACGTCACCCAAGGTTCCAGTCTACGGGACTCTCCTATGGACTCGATCCTCAACACTAGGGAATAAACCATTTCTTGCATCCAATCCACCGTCTCTTTAGTTGTCAGACTTAAAAGTGTAGATGGAAGGTCGGTTGATGGAGGGCATAGGATTGTGTCATTTCTTCTCTCCCTCTCATTAGAACAAGGATCCTCTCGAGTGCCTTATTACGCAACGCATATTTTTGATGTTGATCAGTGCGTCCGTCAAAAGAAGTTGGAGCCGTCTGCACTTGTTTTCCTGGGAGTACACCGGGGTGTGCCTTTTTTGAGTACCTATCGTACCTTCTACACCCAGACTTGTAGCATTTACGATGCAGAGCCCTTTTTTGGTGCAAGCCCGACTCCTGGTCCTAATAACGGTGGTCCAAGTGGACACTTTGAAATGGTTGGGAGCGCTCGCCTTTGGTGGAAGCTCTTTTGATAATTGACTTTGTGGAATGAGAGCTTTTCTTTGACATTTCATTGCTTTGTAGTAGTTGTGGCTAGCTCCACTGCTTTTACCAAGAGTTGGCGCACACTGATCAACATTTTTTTTATCACACCCTGGCACATAGGTAGATGTCAAGAGATAGTACGAGAACCATGTTCTCATACTGGCTAAATGTGCTGACACTCAGGTTTCATGAAGCCTTCCTTGATTTTATCCCATCCTCGAGCATCATCAAATCAAGTCCAAACTCAAATCCCTCATCCCAGTTCCTCAAGTGAAATTTCAACTCATCTCATCATAACTGCAGTCGTATATGTGAGGTGCTGATCATATTCTTTAAGGTAGAGACTAAGCATGCAATATAGCACACAAATCTTTCAAACTAGGAAAATGTGAATAATTAAGTCAAAGACCCTAATGACTAAGGCTGGTTAACTCAAAATCTCAAGACCTCATAAACCAAGTGTTCTTGATCATCACTAGTCTTGTGTGAAAGTGAATTGTGTCAGGGATTAAACCAACTTATTAGTTAGTTTTTTTTAGTTTTTTTTATGAATGTTTTTTTGTTGTTGTTGTTGTTTTTGTGTTTTTTTTAAAGTTTTAGAATTTTTTTAAAAGGTTTTTTTTACAAACAAAGGCAAAGAAGTTTTTTTTTTGAAAAAGATAGGTAAATAAGAAAATACTTTTTTTGAAAAGTTTTTTTTATATATAAAAGAGGATTTTTTTAAAAAGTTTTTTTAAGCAAATAATGAAAAAGAGTTTTTTTAGGAAAGAGTTTTTTTTGTTTTTTACCCACCCCATAATTATTGTATAATATATACAAAAATACGTGAAAGTACGAGCTATGGGTAAAGTATATATGTAATATATACACGCCCTTACCCGCCCCATAATTATTGTATAATATATACAAACCCACCCCATAATTATTGTATAATATATACAAAAATACGTGAAAGTACGAGGTATGGGTAAAGTATATATGTAATATATACACGCCCCCCTATACTTAGCTTGTGCTATGTCCTCATGGCACTAGGTGACAAAAAGACATAGCTCGTACTAAGCGTAGGAAAGCTAAAATAATAAAAGTAAAGAAGTCGATCCGCCCCCCCATACTTAGGCCCTGGACAGCCTAAGTGTAGAAGAAGAGCAAAAATGGGGCGGACGAGGTCAAGAGGAGAAATGATGAGTAAATACACATGTCGGGCATCGGTCCCCCCTATACGTAGGCTTTGGTCAGCCTAAGTATAGGACAAGAGTAAGTGTGAGAACCGATGTGATCTCGAGAATATACAAAGAAGAGAGAATATGTACAAGAGTGATTGAATCTTCTAAGATGTTGAATCTTGATGCTGCATCTTCATGAAGAGTAATAAGATGTATCTGCTCTGTGCTCACTCTGTATGAAGTTGATGACCTCGACTTGGACTAACTGCTCTTTCGAATCAACAAAATGCTTCAACAGTTGTCCATTCACCACATGAGATTGTGCACCATCTGTGAGATCAGCTATCTCTACACTTCCATTCTCGTGCACTTTCTTAACCACAAAGGGACCCGTCCATTTAGATCTGAGCTTCCCATGGAACATCTTCAACCTGGCATTGAACAACCATACCTTTTGTCCAGGGACAAAGTCTTTGCACCTAATGTGCTGATCATGCCATCTCTTTACTTTGTCCTTATAAATCAAACTGTTGTCATATGCCCTGTTTCGGATTTTCACGAGCTCGTTCAAGTTCAAGTCTCGGCAAAGCTTCCCTAGGTGACAACTCCAATTAATCTTCTTAATTGCCCATTCGGATTTATGAATCAATTCTGCGGGCAAATGGCATGGCTTGCCATAGATCATTCTAAATGGTGAAGTACCCAATGGTGTCTTGTAGGCTGTCCTATAGGCCCACAGAACTTGGTCCAAGAGTTGAGACCAGTTCTTCCTATCGGGACGAACCAATTTCTGCAAAATACTCTTCACCTCTCTGTTCGAAACCTCTACCATGCCGTTAGACTGTGGGTGGTAAGGACTAGTAACTCTATGTTCAAATCCATAGTCCTTAGCTAAAAGATCTCATATCTCGATTCACAAAGTGGCTACCCCCATCAGATATCAAAACTTTTGGCACCCCGAACCTAGCAATAATATGATCTCTCACAAACTTACAGACAGTCTTGCTGTCCGCGGTTCGGGTTGGGATAACCTCCACCCACCTAGATAGATAGTCAACCGCCAACAATATGTACTCATGTCCATGGCTGTTGGGAAAGGGACCCATAAAATCTATGCCCCATGCATCAAAAACATCACAAATAATCATCAGTTGCATGGGCATCTCATCTCTCTGTCCAACTGTCCCTCCCATCTTTTGACAAATCGGGCACGACCGTACAAAATCAATGGCATCTCTAAATAAGGTCGGCCAATACAATCCACATTGAAGTACTTTGTGAGCGGTTCTCTTTCCCGAATGGTGTCCTCCAGCCTCAAGTGAATGACAATATGTGAGGACACTCTGGTATTCCTCCTGAGGAATACACCTTCTCCAAACACAATCCGGTCCTTCGAAGAAAAGGAAAGGATCGTCCCAGTGGTATCTCCTCGAATCCGATTTCAGTCGATCAATGCTGCTCCTAGTCCAACCATGGGGAACCTGCTTGGAGACAAGATAGTTCACCATGTTGGCATACCACGGGAGTGAGTCAATAACACAAATTGACTCATCTGGGAAGGTCTCTCTAATTCGCTCATGATCAGGAGAATCCTTAAGTTCAATCCGAGAAAGATGATCAGCCACAACATTCTTCACTCCAGGTTTATCTTTAATCTCCAAATCAAATTCCTGGAGGAGTAAAATCCACCTAAGAAGACGCGCCTTCGCGTCCTTCTTTTCCATTAAAAATCGAATTGCTGTGTGATCTGTGTAAATTGTCACCTTAGAGCCCAAAATATATGATCTGAACTTCTCGAGGGCCCATACTACTGCGAGCATTTCCTTTTCAGTCACTGTATAATTTTTCTGTGTAGGATCTAAAACTTTGCTCGCATAGTGAATCGTAAACGAAATCCCCTCTCGTCGTTGTCCTAGTACAGCTCCTATAGCGAAATCTGAAGCGTCAGTCATGATCTCAAAGGGAAGAGACCAGTCAGGAGCTTGTAGGATAGGCGAGGTACAAATCTTCCTCTTCAAGAGCTCAAAGGCCTCCAGACACCTGTGATCTACAACGAACTTTATGTCTTTCCCTAAGAGCTCAGTCAGTGGGCGGGCGATCTTTGAAAAATCCTGAATGAATCTCCTATAGAATCCAACATGCCCTAAAAATGACCGCACTGACTTCACGTTGGTAGGTGGATCGAGTTTCTTGATCACCTCCACCTTGGCAGGGTCAACCTCCATTCCCCTTTTGGAGATGACATGCCCCAACACGATACCCTCCGTCACCATAAAGTGACTCTTCTCCCAAGAGAGTACCAGATTCACCTCTCTACACCTCGTGAGGACTCGATCCAAGTGCGCTAAACATGTATCAAAAGAATCACCATGGACCGAGAAGTCATCCATGAACACTTCTAGGAAATCTCCCACCATATCGGCAAATATGGATATCATGCACCGCTGAAATGTGCCCGGGGCATTGCAGAGCCTGAATGGCATGCGCCTGAAAGCATAAGTGCCGAATGGACATGTGAATGTGGTCTTTTCCTGGTCCTCAGGGGCTATGGCCACCTGGTTGTAGCCTGAGTACCCGTCAAGAAAACAGAAGAACTCTTTCCCTGCAAGTCTCTCCAAGATCTGATCAATAAAAGGCAAGGGAAAGTGATCTTTCTTGGTCGCAGCATTCAGGCGCCTGTAGTCAACACAGACTCGCCAGATGGCGCCGTTGCCGGGGAGGCAAACGGCTTAGGGATTAGTTTAAAAATTTAGATTTAGATTTTCATTTACTCGGGTAGTCTGACCCCCGAGCCACTTGTATTTATTCCATTTTTTTGCAATTACTTCTCTTTATATTTTTGTATATATCTTGTTGTTTATCTCTCTAATATAAATTTCATTTTCCTTGCGAGAGTCCGGTGGACTTGGAGTGCATCGGAGGTCGACGGACGCGACGCGAGTTGACTGTGAAGAGCGAGGAGAACTAGTTTATCTTTGAGAGATTTTTTTGTAAATTGTTGTGATTATTTATCTTGCTCATTTATAGTGGCTCTTGTTTGAGAGCTCGCGCATGTAAAAAGACTTAGACATTATTTGTGGTGTGTCGAGCCTGTTTACCTCTCCGGCGAGGGTGGGGGCTTGACTTGAGTGGCGAACTTAAGGATTAGGCTCACGGTAGTATAGAATCAAATTTGTTTGTGTCCATCGTAATTTTAGGCCACACTTATCTTAGAAGATTCACATATCTTATAAGATTCATAATGAGACGCACATAGACACGTACTACTTAGCTCAAATTCAATCAATTCTTCCCCGCTAATAGTATACTGTTTAGGTGCGGTTTTCTCGATCTGCATGCATTTAGTGTAATATTTATAAATTCTGTTCTGCATAACGCATGAAGAGTGCTGGGATTCACTGTAAGTATACCTTCTTCTGAGCATGCATCATAGTTTCTCGTTTGCATTCTGATTTCCGATTCCCCTCTTGTTTTACAACTTAAGGTTAAAAGGAAATTGGGACTGAGTGGTAGACGTGCTTGTGTGTTCACATTAATTTCAAGTGATAACCTAACTCTAAAATTGGGACTGAATTGAGCAGGTCGATTTAATTAATTGGAATAAAAAGAACCTTTGTTCTCGGGTGCATAAAGCCCTCATTGTTTGTTTTTATTGCAAGTGAGAGAGAGACGACCCTAGGATAGAACCAAGTCTGGATTTCTTACTTACTACTGGTTCTTTCTTTTTAGGCGATTAGCTACTTTTCAGTGAGGATTTACGGGTAGTCGGTAAACGGTCCGGACTTCCTTAGCAGAGTGGGAAGTTTAGAGGACGCCTTAGTCCTCAAGGAACGGGTAGCCGTATTTATACAGTCCGTACTTACTCCTATACTGGCTGAAAGTAGGTCAAACTAGTCGTAAGTACCGGGCCAGTCTGTAGGAAAATACGGGCACCTAACAGCTCGTTAATCTTTTCAAAATTGTATTCTCACCAACTAAAATTGACCAAATAATTCGGCCGAACTCTTACGGCCATCACGTGTTGAGTTGGTGAAATTGAGGGTTTGAATTGTGTTTGAATTGTGTGAGTTCACTCCGCACATTTACGTGCACTGTAGAACTAGCGCCTCATTGACTATCGTGATCTAATCGGTTCTTTTGACATCGAAGATGACTGATTGGGGGGATATTTATTCGGACTTTGCGAATCTCTCGTTGAACCCTTCAAAAATTACGTCTTCAAAGGTCCAAGCGCAACTTGGACAAACCTGGACTCATGACCCTCTTGAGCCCAGGATCTCTCACTCTCGGGATGGTTACTCTCAAACCATTCCCTTTCTCTCTTCCCACCTCACCGAGGAAGACCATCGCCTCGGTGAGAATATTTTGATTCATAAATCCTCTTCTAATCAAGAATACGTTGCTGATTCAGGACATAAAGAATATTCAAGTAAAATGCCAAAGAAGAAAGAAGAGGAAGAAGAGAACCATGAAGACCCAATGAAAATGATACTAGCCAGATTAGCTGCATCTGAGCAGCAACAAGCATTACTGAGAGCTCAGTTGGGACAGTTAAATGTTGGGGTCCAACTACCAATGGATGCGGCGTATAACCCCGGACAATATCAAATTCGGAACTACTTGAGTCCGGCCGAACCCGAGGTTGATTTTGAATTGAAGCCGTATTTTCTGAACCTGTTGCCACACTTCGATGGGAATGCTTCTGAGGAACCATATGCATTCCTAAGGGACTTTGAGCTCATCTGCGCTAACCTCAAACATCAAAATGTTAGCCAGGATTATATTAGGCTCAAAGCCCTTCCATTTGCCTTGGGTGGCAAAGCTGATTACTGGGTAAAGAATCTTGGGATCGCCGTCACCACATATGCCCAGTTCAAGGACCTGTTTTTGAAGAAGTTCTACCCTTTGAGTAGAACTAACATGATGAGGACGCGTATTACGAGTTTTTCCCAATTACCCCATGAAGCTTTTTGTGATGCTTGGGAAAAATTCAAGGACATCCTGCAGAAGTGTCCCTGTCATGGACTAAATGATAACATATTGGTCCAATCATTTTTCACTGGTCTCAACCCTGAGATGCAGGGTTTAGTGAGCGCTGCCTGTGGAGGCAGCTATACATCACGAGGAGCGGATACCGTCTGGAGGGTATTCGAGCAGATGGCTGAAACAAGCCGCTCACAGATGGCCAGCAGGGCCTATACACCATCCCCCAGTTCACTCTCACTTGGAGGGGGGAAACCAGCTGTAGTCGATCTCTCTCAGGATGTGATCCCTAGCATGGGACTCCTTGCTGACAAGCTTACTGTAGTCGAGAAGATCGACAGGAGGATTGATGAGTTAGACCGGAGCGTCTCTAAACTTCCAAAAGAAATGGAGGAGTTGACTGAGAAGGTATCTAAGATAAGGATACCCGTGATGAATCTGTGATTCATCACTTCAAAAGTCAAAAATAGAGCCTTGTTCCCGATAAAATAGAGGCATATTTCCCTTTATAGTGCATAAATAACATTCATGCATACATCCATAATTCATACATTTTAGCAGTCCATTTGCATTTAAATAAGAAGCCAAAAATCCCTTGTAAAATACCCATTCACTAAAATAACCTCTTCTCTAAAATATGTACTCCTTAGTTAATAATATAGGGAAGAATGCCAAAAATCCCCCTTGTAAATTAGTCAATAAAGCCCTAGACCCCTTGTACACTAAAATGCACATAAAGCCCTCATACAAACTCCGAATTAGGTCTACTTACTCTTAGAATACTACACATTAAAAGACCTTTAAAATGAGACTAATTTCATTGAATTTGGAGCTTGTATGGGAAAGTTGGGTTTTTGGGCCACTTTGTATACTACATATGTATATCTATGTATCCTTGTATTTATGTATCATATTTGACCTCATCTCCGTCTTTGGGCAACATGAAACTTGTAGATCTCATCGAGATCTACAACTTTCACGTTTTGAGTTTTTCCAAATTCGGCACCCTCTTCTCTCTACACGTGTATCTTCTTCCAGCCACTCAAAGCAGGCCACGTGGCGCCCTCTGGTTGCGCCACGCGGCCCGCTTCCCCTTGCCTCATCCGCCAGCATTCTCAGCCGTTGGATCGCGCTTCAGATCCAACGGCCCCGTTGTGTCCACGCGCGCCTACTGCCTCAACCATTGATCTTCTCTGCCCCTTGATCATCACCGTTCGCCCGCGCCTCTTCCAGAGCTCGCCACGTGGCGGCAGATGGACCATCTGATCGAGCCCATCTCAGCCGCTCCTCCGTTGGCGTCCCTCAGCCGCTTGATCAGACCCTCGGTATCATCCAAACCGCCCGATGGCGCTTCGTCCGCAGCTCGCCACGTCGCCCCACCGCAGCCCATCATCACCGAGCCCCCGATCTAATCCTACCCGCCCGCCACGCTTCGATCACCACCGTTGGATCACAAGATCCAACGGTAGAGACCTCGTCTCCTACCTCCGGGCGCCCCTCTCTCCCACGTTCCCTGCCTTGCGGGAGGGGCGCCCCCTTCCTATTCTTGGAAGCACCTCATCCACCTTCTCCGACCACCAGCACCACCACGATGGAGGGCACTCCTCCCTCACCCTCGCCAGCTCCCTCGCTTCCCACAATCTCCACCATAGAAGCCCCACGTCGCCCACAAACCTCGCCTCGTCGCCAACACTGCTGCCACCTCCGTCCTTTAAATACTCCACCACCGGCAACCTTCAGCCTCATCCGCCACTCCAGAGAGCATCCCAGAGCTCTGATCCTCCAGTTGGTGACAGCAATTCGACAAATCATCGAGCGACGAAGGGCATCAGCTCCGGCGAGATCCACGGCAGCTCCGCCGTGTCGCAGCGACTCCCACGAGCAGCTGCACGAGCTCGGGACATCACCGGCCCTCGAGCGAAGACCTGGACCTCAAGAAGGAGGTCCAATCCCTAGGTGAACCCCCTCCATTCCTCCTCCGATCTTCTTCTTATTTTCCTTTTGTTTTCTCCGATTTTATTCGCCGTCACCGGTCACTCTCTCGCTTCCCTTTCATCTCGCCGAGCTTCGCGTCGAAGCTCCCATCCTCGCTGACTACTCCGCACCTTCCGACGACGCACGTCAACCTCCATCGACTTCCAGCTCTGCCATTTGGCCGGAGCTCCATCGCCCGACCGCATCCCTTCGCCTTAGGCCTCGCCAACCATCCTCACGTCTTCACAAACACACGCACGAGCTCCGGCTCTGTCTTTCACCTTCACAGGTACCCAGCTTCTCATTGAACGGAAGCTCGCTGGAGTCATCTTCGAGCTTCATCGCCATCGACGTCAGGCCACCTTTCGACGCTCCTGAGACCACCATCATCTCCGTCTCCTCGCCACGCATCTTCCGGGCTATCTCCGACAACTCGGAGAGCTTCCGCGACACGAGGAAGGGCGGGCGGAGCTGCAGCACCTTCGCCGGAGCTCCGCCTTCTCCTCCGCAGGCGGCGGAGGATCATCGGGGCAGACGAACAGCTGCCGTTCGATCACATCGATCGAACGGCCCTCACATCGCCACGCGTCCCCTCACTGCAGCATCCTCCAACCGTCGATTGCTCCTCTGATCCTGCGGCCCTCAGCGAGCCACGTCGCCCGCCCACCGGAGCTGCCATCGATCACAGGATCATCATTGATCCCACGCTCAGGAGAAAGCCACGTCATCATCTTCAGCCTCCATCGACCGCCGTTGGATCATCATCGATCCAAAGGCCCGAGGTCACGCCACACGTCAGCACCGACACCCCTCGGATCCATCTTGATCCAAGGGCCTTCAGAACGCCACGTAGCCTCGGCCCGAGCCTCCTCTCCGAGCCTAGGTTCGGGTCGCACGAACCTCACTCCAGACCTCCTCCGTCGCCCGAGCCTTGCTCCGAGCCGCCGCAGCCATCCGAGCCTAGGTCGCCCACGTGAGGAGCACGTGCGGCCTGGGAAAATTATACAGAGGCCCCTGGAGCTTTCCATATTTGCAAAAAGGCCCCTGTGAAGCTGAGCCCACGTGAGGAGCACGTGCACTGTGGAGAATTTGCACAAGAGTCCCCAGCATTGTAGGTAATTGCATTTTAGTCCCTGTCTGCATATTTGCTTATTGAAATTTTATTTTCCTGTATTGCATTTACACCCTTGTGTTTGCACGCATCCCTAGATTGCATTTTATTTCATTTTGCAGATCTAAAAATTGCATGTTGTTGGGAATTTTGTCCTCTGTCTGTTGGTCCACGTGTCATATTTTTGTAATTTCAGTTGAATTAATAATGAACTAATTGGTGAATTTTTGACATATTTTGCCCAGTGACACCTTTTGATTTATAGTTAATTCTCTGTGCTTCCAAAAATCATCAAAAATTCATAGTAGCTTAAGGACAATATTCTTAACATACCATAAAAATTTCATGTCATTTGCACGCATATCGAGGCCTTAATAAATTGTTGAGTGATTTTTTTAAATTAATTTTAATTAATTCATTTCACAGTGAAATTAAGATCTTTCAATTTTCCTGGATCCCTTATCATTAAGGCTATCTTGGATAATTTTATTTCTTGAAAAAATTGTGGTTTGCTATTTATTAATAATTAAATATTGAAAATCACCCTGTCTGTTTATTTAATTCATAGTAAATCCATTTAGTGTCTGAAAAATCCAAAAAAATTAGTGTAGGTCATTTTCATCATCATAATCACTGGCCAATTTTCATAATTTTTGGACTTCATTTGATATATTAATTAAATTGAAACGTTAAATTGGCCTGCATTTTTGTACTAGTCTGCATAAAAATTAAAAAGACCAAAAAAATACCTCCTCGAAAACCACACACTTGGAATACTTGCTTAAATTTACCTAAGGAGACAGATGCCTCCCTGAGATCGACCTTGGACTCCACCAAGTAAAAAAATATATCTGCCGCTTGAAATTAACTTAACATTAATCGATAAGTGGTTTTTGACTAGCTTCTCGTATCCGACTGCAACGAACTATCAACATTAATTTGGACATTAATTTGACCGAATTAACATAGGGTACTTGACGGCTATCAAAATGGCGCCGTTGCCGGGGAGGCACGGCTTAAGTTAAATTTTAGTGAATTTTTGAGTGTGAGATCCCCGGTTTTTCTTGTAATTATTTTCTCTCCTTTATTTCTTGCATTATTTTATTTTTGTGTCACTCTCTGACCTCAATTTATTTTTTTTGTGCGAGGACCGCGAGGAGTCGACGACGCTTCGAAGACTTAGTATTTTAATTTTTATTGAGTGGAAGAGAGGCTTTGTATTTTATTTTACTTTTCGCATCATTTCCAGCGGTTCCCGTTTGGGATCTCGCGTGTGTAAGTATAGTGGAACCATGTCCCGTGTGCTGTGTGGGTGAATTGTAACTTAGCTCGCACTAGCGGCTCCCCGAGCCAATCTAGGAATTGCTTGTGCTCGTAATCAATAGGACCACACAATACACTTAAAAGACGCACCAAGACCGCAGTACTTAGTCAAATTAAACTGTTCTTCACGCTAATAGAACTGTCTGTCTAGGAGCGGCTTTTATCGCCTGCATTTGCATATAGAGTAAAAAGCTTTCAATTCTGTATTGCATCCTGCATAAAAAGCGAAGGGATCACTGTAAGTATTCTTCACTCAGCATAGCATCATCGATTTTTCGTGCATCGACTTTTCTCGATTTCCTCCTCTGATTTTCACACTTAAATTAAACAGGAAATTGGGACTGTCCGATAGGCGTGCTTTGTGGTGGACTTAATAAGTGATAACCTAACTTTAAAATCGGGACTGCTAAACAGTATTGACCAAAAAAAGGGAATAAAATCTGAAAATTGTTTGCGGGAGATTAATCCCCGACCTTGTATTCAGGCTGAGTGAGGGTACTTGAGTGTGTGTGAACACATTAAGGTAGAGCCCAAATCCCCGTCTTCCATATCACGTTCTAACTGATCCTAGCAAATATCACAAGCCGAATAATTTAAGATTCTTTGACTAGTACCAAGTAGCCTCTGCCTGTCTCAGGTAGATAGGGGCGAAATTGCGGTACTTTGCGACAAGCTGCCAGTAACCCCCCGGGGTGAAGTTCCGGCCTTGTCAGCCTCCGTCTGCTTGCAGGTAGATAGGGGCGTGGTCACTGAATCCATCGGCTTGGGATAGGAGCGAAGAAAGGAAGGAGTGGCGGTATCTTAGGCGACAGGATAAACAGGGAAGACGCATCCGGCTCTGAGCCGACTTCCCTATAGGCCGCGTAATCCTTGCTATTTTTGCTTGAAAAATCACACTTAAAAACTACAAGATTAATTGGACTCGACTTTGAGTCCTTCACTGTGTTGAGTGTGAACCCAGGGTCTTGGATTATTCTTTTTGCTTGCTTCAGGTAGGAGTAAAATCCTATCTTCTTCTCTCTTCATCAAGATGAGTGACTGGAGAGATCTCGACGCGTTATTCACTGATCTCTCTATGAGTCCCCCGAGTAACTCATCTTTATCGGTCCGAGCGCACCTTGGACCAGCCAGGACTCATGACCCTCTTGAGTCCTGGTTCCCTCATGCTCAGGGTGGTTACTCTCAAACCAACCCTTTTATCTCCTCCGAGATTACCGAGGAAGACCATCGCCTCAATAATCCCTTCCTTGATCTGCCCTCTAACACCGATCTTATTTCCCAATCCCCAGAACTGGAGGGCGAGATGCCGCCAAGGATGCCACCAGATGAGGACCAGATGCGACAGATTCTCAGACGCCTCGCCGAAGCCGAACAGAAGAATGCAGATCTCACGGCGCGGATGGGACAGATCATAGTAGCCGGAGGGATCGACCGACCAATGGTCGATACCTACAACCCGGCGGAGAACGAGATCCAAAATTGGTTAGCACCTGCAGTTCCCGACCAGGCATTCGAGCTGAAGCCCCACTTCCTTAGTCTGCTTCCGAAGTTCAACGGAAACCTCAGTGAAGAGCCATACACCTTCCTCCGTAACTTCGAACTAGTGTGCAACAATCTTAGCCATCCCAATGTTGTCCAAGATTATATCCGGCTGAAGGCCACCCCGTTTGCCTTAGGAGATAAGGCTGCTCATTGGCTGAAGAACTTAGGGGTGGTATGTACGACCTGGATGCAGTTCAAGGATCTTTTCTTGAAGAAGTTCTACCCTCTCAGTAGGACTAATCAAATGAGAACGAAGATCGCCAGCTTCGCCCAAGGACCCAGTGAACCTTTCCATGAAGCTTGGGACAGGTTCAATGACTTAGTGCAGAAATGCCCATGCCACGGCATTTCGAAGGCGATCTTAGTTCAGACCTTGTTCTGTGGTCTAACCCCGAAAATGCAGGGGTTAGTCAGCGCCGCCTGTGGAGGAAGCTATCTGAACAAGAACGAGCACGCTGTATGGAAGATCCTAGAGCAGATGGCAGAAACCGACAGGTCACAGGCCACAAGGGCCTACCAGTTGTCTCCCTCAATCTTATCCAATGAGACAACTCGAAGGACTGTAGCAGATCTGACTGAGGACCTCATTCCCAGCATGGGGATGATTGCTGACAAGCTTACCATGGTCGAGCAGATCCACAAGAGAGTCGCGGAGATGGAGTCTCTTTCGAGCCTTCCAAAAAAAGTGGAGGAACTCTCTGAAAAGGTAGCTAAGATCAAGCAACCTACCCCTTCTGCACCACCTGTACCTATACATCGAGTCCATCTTGTACAGGAACAGGCACCGGGGTCTCAGAGCAGCTGGAATCAGACTTATACCCAGCAGAACCATCATGCACCCCCACAAGTGGAGACGGAATACGAGGAGCCTCCGCCAGTATACGAGATCAACGGGCTTTGGTATAGCCGTGACCCGGTAGTCCGGCAGATCGAAATGGGGGAAGGATCAGCAGCACCGCCCATCCCCAGTCTACCAAGACACCAGGCCCGTTGCCATACCGCGCTTCCAGTCCAGGCCAGAACAGGGGTACCAGCCGCAGCAGCGCACCTACCAGCAGGGGCCAGCACCGTCCCATCAGCAGCAGTATCGGCACGACCAGCAGGGCCAATACAGGACCGCATCCGCACAGCAGCCAGCCCAGCCCACCGAATTGGAGTCCCTTACCTTGGCGATCCAGACCCTGTCTGATAGGGTCCAACAAATGCAGAATAACTACCTGGACATGAGGACCGACATCAATCGGGTCTCTCGTAACCAGGACCAACAAATGGCGCCAAGGACCCCAATTCTCGCACAGGTTCAGGCCAACCCGAACAGCTTACACCAGGGCCAGAACCGACCTCGAGATCAGGTATATCATTCAGATAATTATTTATCTGAACATGAGATCCTTTCGTACGCTAATGTAAATCATATGTCCCTCAGGAGCGGAAGGACCGTGACCATACCTGATCGGGCATGGGCACAGAAGGAAGGAGCCTCCGAGACTCTACCTGAGGAGAACTCGGAGGAAGAAGAGGAGGAGGAGCACCACCACCATCGCCAGCGGAAGAAGAGGACATCTGAGTCCTCGAAGCAGCATTCACGCATCTGCATGGAGTCAGACGGCACCGATGAAGAGCCCGCACCTCCATCTGAGGAGGATCGTCCAGAAGAAGCGGAAGAAGCATCACCGGTTTTGCCTCAGCATTTTCTTTTCAGTCAGAGTCCGACCGAGTCTGTATCAGAGTCATAGTCAGAGTCATGTTAAGAACTCAGTTCCCGAGATTAATGAGAATATTTCAGTTCCAGAACCTGAGTTGGAGTCAATAATCCCTTTCCCCCGAGCTCTCAAAGGTGGAAAGAAGAAAAACAAAAAAATCCAAAAAGATGACCTTGAGATGGCTGAATTCTGCAATAAACACATCAAGGTCACAATCCCTTTTGACAAGTTCATGGAAATGACCCCTGCATTCCAAAAATACCTTAAGGTGAGATGCACACCTACTAGGGTTAGCAGGAAGACCAAAAGCCGTGTTGAGAAACACGTTCTATCAGTAGCCACGACTTGTGCAATAAAGAACTCGTTTCCTCGGAAACGAAGAGACATGGGTGCACATTATGTAGTGAGTCATGTTGATGACATCGCGTTTGCACGCACTCTCCTGGACAATGGTTCCTCGATCAATTTGATGCCCACAGCCCTCTATGAGCGGCTTAATCTCGGACCTCTTATAAAATCTAGAGCTCTTCTACAGTTCGCTGACAAATCAACTAAGAGGTCCCAAGGAGAGCTAAGGAACATTGTGATCAAAGTCGAGGGGCAAGAATACATGGTGGACTTCACTGTCCTGGATATGGAAACCCCTCGTAATTGGAGAGATTCCCAGATCATTCTAGGTAGGCCCTTCCTCAGAACATCTGGGGCCTTATTTGATTATAAGAATGGGAAGATTCAGTTCCAAACTCCAGGCGGAGATGAGGAACTTGAAATGAAGCAGACAAGATGGCAGAGACCGGATTCCGAATCCAGCACCGAGTACTGTTCTACCGGAACAGACTGCGAGCATGTAGACTTAGTTGGACCATGGAGACAGAACCCAGCCAGCACCAATGTGTCCATCTCCTTTGAAGATGATCCAGTGCATGAGTCAGTCTGCGAGATCCTCAGAAATGAGTACAGCTCTGAGCCTGCATCGCCCTACATCTTCGATGACGAAGAGGCCCAGTTGGGCCTGTCAGTCCTTACATCTTTAGGACAATCGGAAGATGAGGATGACGAGTCGAGGCGTTTGCCGATTGTATGGAGACTTTTGACGATCCGACTCCAGAGCAGAACTTGGTGGCAGTTATAACAGAAAATGATCCAGCCACTTTCAACACTGAACCAGAGCAGATGGAGCCAGATTTTTTAGATGATCATACTATTCCTGAGCTCAAACCCCTACCCACAACTTTGAAATATGCCTTCCTTGCGGGCCAAGACAAGAAATTTCCGGTCATTATCAGTTCGCAATTGACCGAGGAGCAGGAATCTCGCTTGCTAGAGATCCTGGAGAAAAACCGCAAGGCGATAGGCTGGAGCATTTCCGATCTCCACGGGATAAATCCCGCTCTGTGTTCGCACCATATTTACTTGGAGAACGAAGCCAAACCCTCTCGTGAATTCCAACGTCGGTTGAATCCAAATTTACGAGAGGTCGTGAAAAAGGAGATAGAGAAATGGTGCGACGCGGGTTTCATTTACCCAATCTCCGACTCTAAGTGGGTAGCTCCAATCCATGTTGTCCCTAAGAAGTCAGGAATTCAGACAACCACCAATGAGGACGGAGAGGAGATCATGACAAGAGTACCCACGTCGTGGCGCGTCTGTGTGGATTACAGACGCCTGAATGCCGCGACAAAGAAGGATCATTTCCCCCTACCGTTCATTGATCAGATCCTAGAGAGACTAGCGGGGAAAGAATTCTTCTGCTTCTTAGATGGGTTCTCGGGCTACAATCAAGTAGCCATAGCTCCGGAGGACCAGGAAAAGACCACGTTTACATGCCCCTTTGGTACCTATGCTTTCAGGCGCATGCCTTTTGGGTTATGCAATGCTCCAGATACTTTTCAAAGGTGCATGATTGCTGTATTCGCCGAAATGGTCGGCGAATTCCTGGAAGTCTTCATGGATGACTTCTCGGTCCACGGCGATTCTTTCGATTCCTGTCTTAGGAATCTGGACCGAGTCCTCAAGAGATGTTGTGAGGTTAATCGGGTGCTCTCCTGGGAGAAAAGTCACTTCATGGTGACGGAGGGCATAGTGTTGGGGCATGTCATCTCCAAGAGAGGAATGGAGGTTGACCCTGCCAAGGTGGACGTGATCAGATGACTCCAGCCACCAACCAACGTAAGGCAGTTGCGGTCGTTCCTCGGGCATGTTGGATTTTATCGGAGATTTATTAAGGATTTTTCTAAGATTGCCCGACCGCTAACTGAGCTTTTAGGCAAAGACATGGAGTTTATTGTAGATCATAAATGTCTTGAGGCCTTTAAGCTTTTACAAGGAATGATTATGGACGCACCCATCCTACAAGCCCCAGATTGGTCTCTACCTTTTGAGATCATGACGGACGCCTCCGATTATGCTGTTGGGGCTGTATTGGGACAAAGAAGAGATGGTGTCCCGTATGCAATTCACTACGCAAGCAAAGTGCTTGATTCTGCTCAGCATAACTATACAGTTACAGAAAAGGAAATGCTTGCGGTAGTGTTTGCCTTGGACAAATTCAGATCTCACCTAATTGGATCCAAGGTAACTGTGTTCACGGACCACACGGCACTACGGTATTTGATGGAGAAGAAGGACGTGAAGGTGCGTCTTCTTCGTTGGATTTTACTTATCCAGGAGTTTGATTTGGACATCCGTGATAAACCTGGTAAGAAGAACGTAGTGGTCGATCATCTTTCTCGTCTCGAAGATCTTAATACTTCCGAGGTTTCACCAATTCGAGACTCATTCCCTGACGAGTCGATTTTTGTCATCGACTCACTCCCATGGTACGCCAATATCATGAATTATCTTGTCTCCAAGAAAGTTCCCGAGGATTGGTCCAAGAGCCAAATCGACCGACTAAAGTCGGACGCAAGACACTACCATTGGGAGGATCCGATCCTTTTCTTTGAAGGACCGGATTGTGTCTGGAGACGTTGTATTCCTCAGGAGGAATACCAGAGTGTCCTTTCTTTATGCCATAGCTTAGAGGCAGGAGGACACCACTCCGGGAAGAGGACCGCATGGAAGGTACTTCAGTGTGGCTTCTACTGGCCGACTCTGTTTCACGATGCCACCGCCTTCGCGAAGTCGTGCCCAGTTTGCCAGAGAATGGGAGGAACTGTTGGTTCCAAGGATGAGATGCCAATGCAACCGGTCATCATTTGTGATGTCTTTGACGCCTGGGGCATCGATTTCATGGGCCCATTCCCTGTCAGCCACGGGTTCGAATACATCCTTCTTGCGGTAGATTACCTGTCCAGATGGGTGGAGGCTATCCCAACCCGAGCCGCAGACAGCAGGACTGTCTGTAAATTCATCAGAGAGAACATAATCTCTAGGTTCGGGATCCCCAAAATGATGATATCAGACGGAGGTAGCCACTTTGTGAATCGGGAGGTGAAGAAACTCCTGAAGGACTACGGCATCGAACACCGTGTCGCGAGTCCTTACCACCCACAAACCAATGGTATGGCTGAGGTGTCAAATAGGGAGGTAAAAACCATATTGCAAAAGCTTGTCCGCCCGGACAGGAAGGACTGGTCTCAGATCTTGGATCAAGTCCTCTGGGCGTATAGGACAGCTTACAAGACACCATTAGGCACCTCCCCATTCCGAATGGTATTCGGAAAGCCGTGCCATTTGCCCGCAGAGTTAGTGCACAAATCAGAATGGGCAATAAAAAAGGTCAACTGGAACACACAACTGGGTCAGAAACAGAGAGACATGGATCTGAACGAGCTTGTGGAAGTCAGAAACCGCGCATACGACAACAGTTTGGTGTACAAGGACAAGGTGAAGCGTTGGCATGATAGATATATCAGACGAAAGACCTTTGTTCCTGGACAGAAGGTATGGTTGTTCAATGCTAGGCTTAAGATCTTCCAAGGCAAGTTAAAGTCTAAGTGGACGGGACCATTTGTCGTCCGCACGGTGCATGATAGTGGATGTGTCGAGATCTCAGATCTCACAGATGACGCACCGACATTCCTAGTGAATGGACAGTTGTTGAAGCACTTCGTCGAATCCAATGAGCAGTTAGTCCATGTTGAGGAGATTGTATTCATGCGCGAGACAGATACAGCAGATTCACATCGAGCCGCGCATGAGACCTTGCAGCAATAAACTCCAGCCATCAGCAGCATCTTGAAAGATTCAGACCGACTCATCTGTATATATCACTCTTCCTGTACATCCTATCCTTTTCCCCGCGACTCTAGTAACCCATCCCCACATCATCAAACCATTATCTTGGACTATACTTAGGATGACCAGATCCTAAGTATAGGGGGGAGGGGTCACCTGAGTCGGTTCACTGTACATTCTCCAGATCACATTGGTCATCATACTCATTTCCTACCGATACTTAGGCTGACCTGAGCCTAGGTATAGGGGGGACCGATGCCCGCATTGATACCCATCCACTACCCATCTTTCAATCGTCCGCCCCATTTCTGATCTTCTTCTACACTTAGGTTGCCAGAACCTAAGTATAGGGGGGCGAGACGACTTCTATACTTTTTGTTCCTTTAGCTCTCCTACGCTTAGCACGAGCTATGTCTTTTTCCTCGTTCTTCGTGCTCTGAGGACATAGCACACACTAAGTATAGGGGGGCGTGTATATATTACATATATACTTTACCCATAGCTCGTACTTTCGCGTATTTTTGTATATATTTTACAATAATTACGGGTGGGTAAAAATCGAAAAAAAAAATATTTGATGAAAATGAAAAGAGGCTTCTTATTTACTCATGCATATCATCTCTGCATCCAAGAAAAAGAGTCTTGCATTTTCATAGCATGACATCTCATCTCATCTGCATATCTTTGCATATGCAAAGTGGAAAGCTAGTGGGTTCTGGACCAAGTTATGAGTAGATATTGAGGATGGACTTGATTTGACCTTAATCCACCTAATTTCAGAGGAACCTTATAGGAACTGGAGTTAAGATTTCTCAGGTCAAGTGACTTAATTCTTTGAGTCCGCAAGTCTATGTTCACATGTCATCTTGATTAGTCTAAGTAGAATATCTCGTGCATACGCAGGATTCTTTTAGATAATGACCTAACTTGGACAAGCACTATGCACGTAGCTCTTCATTGATGAGGTGGTGAGGAGGTAGAATCCTTTAGCTTGGAGTAGCACACGGGTGGAAACATCCGTCCTCCTCTAGGGAGGGTAGTGCATCTCAACCTAGTCTGGTGGTGTTGACATCTAAGGACAGGATGCTGTGGGTTGCAATAATGCTTCAAAAGAGGGATAGTCTACTAGCTCAAGAGGAAAAACTCCTAATGTACATGCTGCTCTTTGAAAAAAATGCAAAAACTCCAAAAAAACCAGACAGGTCCAAGAGAAAATAAAATACCTGTCGGAGCCTGTATACTAGTAAAGAAATGCAGCTGGATGACTTGGCTACACTGGTCAGGCATCCCGGGATAGGTAGCTACACTGGCTACCGTCCATTCTCTTCTCTACCCCCTCCTCTTGAGTTGGTCGCACTTGAACTTAGAAGGGAATACCCCGCTCCTCGAGGAAAGAGTTGCTGGACCGGGTTATTGAGTTACCTTGTTAGAGGAGGTTGGTTCCGAGCCATTTCTGATGTGGAGAGTTACAAATCACTTACACAGTACAAGTAAGAATCATAGTCATCAGAAATTTGCGTTTGAGGATTTGTTCTGACCTGACTGTTGAGGAGTCTTGAATAGAAGACTTGTGGAACTTGAAGTCTGTTAGGTCTTAAGTTCAGGTCCAAATAAGGTTCCGCCACACAATTAATCCAAAGGTCGAGTCAGGCTCCATTTTCAACTTTTGTTCATGACCTTGGTTTGGAACCCAAAATCATTTCACTCTTGCATTTCATTTAGTTGCTCGGGGACGAGCAAGGTTTAAGTATAGGGGGTTGATGAATCTGTGATTCATCACTTCAAAAGTCAAAAATAGAGCCTTGTTCCCGAGAAAATAGAGGCATATTTCCCTTTATAGTGCATAAATAGCATTCATGCATACATCCATAATTCATACATTTTAGCAGTCCATTTGCATTTAAATAAGAAGCCAAAAATCCCTTGTAAAATATCCATTCACTAAAATAACCTCTTCTCTATAATATGTACTCCTTAGTTAATAATATAGGGAAGATTGCCAAAAATCCCCCTTGTAGATTAGTCAATAAAGCCCTAGACCCCTTGTACACTAAAATGCACATAAAGACCTCATACAAACTCCGAATTAGGTCTACTTATTCTTAGAATACTACACATTAAAAGACCTATAAAATGAGACTAATTTCATTGAATTTGGAGCTTGTATGGGAAAGTTGGGTTTTTGGGCCACTTTGTATACTACATATGTATATCTATGTATCCTTGTATTTATGTATCATATTTGACCTCATCTCTGTCTTTGGGCAACATGAAACTTGTAGATCTCATCGAGATCTACAACTTTCACGTTTTGAGTTTTTCCAAATTCGGCCCCCTCTTCTCTCTACACGTGTATCTTCTTCCAGCCACTCAAAGCAGGCCACGTGGCGCCCTCTGGTTGCGCCACGCGGCCCGCTTCCCCTTGCCTCATCCGCCTGCATTCTCAGCCGTTGGATCGCGCTTCAGATCCAACGGCCCCGCTGTGTCCACGCGCGCCTATTGCCTCAGCCATTGATCTTCTCCGCCCCTTGATCATCACCGTTCGTCCGCGCCTCTTCCAGAGCTCGCCACGTGGCGGCAGATGGACCATCTGATCGAGCCCATCTCAACCGCTCCTCCGTTGGCATTCCTCAGCCGCTTGATCAAACCCTCGGTATCATCCAAACCGCCCGATGGCGCTTCGTCCGCAGCTCGCCACGTGGCCCCACCGCAGCCCATCATCACCGAGCCCCCGATCTAATCCTACCCGCCCGCCACGCTTCGATCACCACCGTTGGATCACAAGATCCAACGGTAGAGACCTCGTCTCCTACCTCCGGGCGCCCCTCTTTCCCACGTTCCCTGCCTTGCGGGAGGGGCGCCCCCTTCCTATTCTTGGAAGCACCTCATCCACCTTCTCCGACCACCAACACCACCACGATGGAGGGCACTCCTACCTCACCCTCGCCAGCTCCCTCGCTTCCCACGATCTCCACCATAGAAGTGTTGGACATGCGAGCCCACGGCGAGCCATTATGCAATAAATGTTATTGCAATTCACTCCTTGATCTGAAATAAAGAGTATAGAATTTGCATAATAGGTCCCTTAGTACAATTAGGGTTATGTACCATGGCCATCTTAATGATCATACAGCTGTTGATTCAATTATTGAATCATAGAGGCTGGTGCTTAGATGAATATCTAATGAGTTAGATTGAGGACTCGTCAAGCACCGTCAAATGATTATTAAGAGATGATCTCCAGCCTGAGTAGGAGATGGCAATCCTATCTCAGTTAGGCTGATATCTGACCGACCTCTTGATGCAGGTCCTCTGCATAGGAATAGAGATTCGGAGGTGTCAGATTAGTTAGGTCAAAGAGTTGACTTAACGAGATCGAGATAACCAAAGTCCTATATCGTATGCTGTCACGATACAGGCACACATCCTCTGACCGGAGACAGATGTGTTACTATATGTTTGAGTATGTACATTTGGCAGACCAATAGATTGATGACCTAATCAAGGTCTATACACCGGCGCGCTGGTGTGCATATAAGGGCATATGAGTAATACGATCTCTCAAAGGGATCATACAGGTTCAGTTACTGAACCGGAAGACATGAGCTCACTCATGAGATATTTGGAAGAATCAAATTCCATGCGCATGGTCGTCTCGCTTTAGAAGCTTGACTGAATTTGTAGGTTTGATATATACTTTTAGAAAGTATATGATCAAGACCTAGGTATGATATATGCTTTTGGAAAGTATATGATCGATACCGACTTCCAATGATCGAATGAGAAACTTACTGATAAAACCCTGAAGTAGGCAGTGTAAAGTTGATCTAATACTTCGGGTTTAATCTGAGTCTTCCAGTATGCAGGATGTACAGGTGTTGGGAATACCTGAGGGTGATGTGATCATAAACGATTGTATAACCATGACGCTTCCATTCCTAGGGAGTGATGAAACGGGTCTGGATTTTAGTGACTCCTCTCAGTAGAGAAGTAATCTGATCTTAGTCCAAATGTTGGACATTGATCTGAATGTGATTCAGATTCAATGAGAAGATTAGATTTGCGGTCTTGATTTAATCAAGCATCTATGGGAGGCCCGAGATCTGGATTTGAGATGTGATCTCATTATCCATGTCACTATACGTGGAACAATACAATCGCCCTGTCCTTATCTCCAAGTATTCGCGGAGAAAGCGCATTATCTATGAAAGAGTTCATGGATAATTCTATTGTTGATATATGTATCCGAGCATTGAGAAAATGGATAATTAAATGTGATTTAATTATCATGAGTAATATGAATTTGATTCTTATTATAAGGAGAATTATCTTAGATAATTAAATGTGATTTAATTATCAAAAGATGTAAATAATGTGAATGTGATTCATATTATTTGAGAACATGAGAATAAGTTATCCAATATAATTAAATATGATTTAATTATTATGGATAAGAATAATGTGGATAGTAATATCCAATTATTCATAATATATTATAAATGTGATTTATAATGTATTAGAGAGAGCTAATTATAATTTATATGTGTTGATTAATTATTATGTGTATTAGATACACATTGTGTAATTAATTGACAATGTAAATTATATGTTGTTTTGGGTTGTGAATGTGATTCACAATATTCCAATGTCAAGATTGCAATATTCCCAAAATTAATTGAGAATTATTTTTGGTGAAAATTGTTGGGAAAATAAGTAGAGAGAAATATTAGGAGACATGCAATCCCATGTAATCCATGGGATTGCCCTCCCCATATGGAAGAGGGGGGGCGGCACCAATTCCAATTAGGAGTTGGTGGCCGTCCACCTCTCCTAATGGGGAAGGAGGCTCCCAATTGATTTCTCACTCCTTATTTGATTGGTTTAATTTGGTATTAATATATATATATTTGATTTATCAAATATATTTAATCAAAATTAAATCACAAGTTGTTGGCTTTTACCAACAACAATCTTGACCATTGGATTATCATAAATCAATCTCAACCATTGATTTTATGAGACACATGGATTGAGATCCATGGATCCCAAAACCCTATAAATAGAGAGGCATACCCATGCTCTCTCTTTACACATAATGCTTGAGAAGCATATCTCTCTCTCTCTTTTTCTCTCTAGAGGTCAGCCCTCTCTCTCCCTCTCATGGCCGTCCACCATGGATGCCATGGAGAGGATCTCCATCGCCGCGGCGTCGTCGTTATGCTGCCCGTTCTTCTGCTCGTGGATCTCCATCTCCTTCGGTGCGCCTCGCTCGTGAAGAAGACGTCGGATCTCGTGTGTCGAGATCAGGAGATCCGCCGCTTGGATCATCAACATGGATTGCGAGAAGCACGCGGTTCATCCCCGCGCTCGCAAGCGTCTCCTCCGTCGGATCGGACTTGAGACAGGAGGTCTCTTCGTTTAGAGACTCGATTGCAACCACGCTTCAAGAGGTAATCCTATTACTTGTTTGTGGTTTAGACGAAACGATCCGAGAAGTGTTCTTGGATCATGTGGTTTCGTCGTATAAAATTTTTTAAATTCCGCTGCATCGAGCAACTAGTGCGACTAGTCGCTCCACGTCGTATTCGATGCGACGTTCACGCTTCCGTGATGCGCTTGAGAATCTAACCATATCCTTCAAGAAGCCCCACGTTGCCCACAAACCTTGCCTCGTTGCCAACACTGCTGCCACCTCCATCCTTTAAATACTCCACCACCGGCAACCTTCAGCCGCATTCGCCACTCCAGAGAGCATCCTTGAGCTCTGATCCTCCAGTTGGTGACAACAATTCGATGAATCATCGAGCGACGAAGGGCATCAGCTCTGGCGAGATCCACGGCAGCTCCGCCGTGTTGCAGCGACTCCCACGAGCAGCTGCACGAGCTCGGGACATCACCGGCCCTCGAGCGAAGACCTGGACCTCAAGCAGGAGGTCCAATCCCCAGGTGAACCCCGTCCATTCCTCCTCCGATCTTCTTCTTATTTTCCTTTTGTTTTCTCCGATTTTATTCGCCGTCACCGGTCACTCTCTCGCTTCCCTTTCATCTCGCCGAGCTTCGCGTCGAAGCTCCCATCCTCGCTGACTACTCCGCACCTTCCGACGACGCACGTCAACCTCCATCGACTTCCAGCTCCGCCATTTGGCCGGAGCTCCATCGCCCGACCGCATCCCTTCGCCTTAGGCCTCGCCAACCATCCTCACGTCTTCACAAACACACGCACGAGCTCCGGCTCTGTCTTTCACCTTCACAGATACCCAGCTTCTCATTGAACGGAAGCTCGCCGGAGTCATCTTCGAGCTTCATCGCCATCGACGTCAGGCCACCTTCCGACGCTCCTGAGACCACCATCATCTCCGTCTCCTCGCCACGCATCTTCCGGGCTATCTCCGACAAGTCAGAGAGCGTCAGCGACACGAGGAAGGGCGGGCGGAGCTGCAGCACCTTCGCCGGAGCTCCGCCTTCTCCTCCGCAGGTGGCGGAGGATCGTCGGGGCAGACGAACAGCTGCCGTTCGATCACATCGATCGAACGACCCTCACATCGCCACGCGTCCCCTCACCGCAGCAGCCTCCAACCGTCGATCGCTCCTCTGATCCTGCGGCCCTCAGCGAGCCACGTCGCTCGCCCACCGGAGCTGCCATCGACCGCAGGATCATCATTGATCCCACGCTCAGGAGAAAGCCACGTCATCATCTTCAGCCTCCATCGACCATCGTTGGATCATCATCGATCCAAAGGCCCGAGGTCACGCCACACGTCAGCACCGACACCCCTCAGATCCATCTTGATCCAAGGGCCTTCAGAACGCCACGTAGCCTCGGCCCGAGCCTCCTCTCCGAGCCTAGGTTCGGGTCGCACGAACCTCACTCCAGACCTCCTCCGTCGCCCGAGCCTCGCTCCGAGCCGCCGCAGCCATCCGAGCCTAGGTCGCCCACGTGAGGAGCACGTGCGGCCTGGGAAAATTATACAGAGGCCCCTGGAGCTTTCCATATTTGCAAAAAGGCCCCTGTGAAGCTGAGCCCACGTGAGGAGCACGTGCACTATGGAGAATTTGCACAAGAGTCCCCAACATTGTAGGTAATTGCATTTTAGTCCCTGTCTGCGTATTTGCTTATTGAAATTTTATATTCCTGTATTGCATTTACACCCTTGTGTTTGCACGCATCCCTAGATTGCATTTTATTTCATTTTGCAGATCTAAAAATTGCATGTTGTTGGGAATTTTGTCCTCTGTCTGTTGGTCCACGTGTCATATTTTTGTAATTTCAGTTGAATTAATAATGAATTAATTGGTGAATTTTTGACATATTTTGCCCAGTGACACCTTTTGATTTATAGTTAATTCTCTGTGCTTCCAAAAATCATCAAAAATTCACAGTAGCTTAAGGACATATTCTTAACATACCATAAAAATTTCATGTCATTTGCACGCATATCGAGGCCTTAATAAATTATTGAGTGATTTTCTTAATTTAATTTTAATTAATTCATTTAACAGTGAAATTAAGATCTTTCAATTTTCCTGGATCCCTTATCATTAGAGCTATCTAGAATAATTTTAGTTCTTGAAAAAATTGTGGTTTGCTATTTATTAATAATTAAATATTGAAAATCACCCTGTCTGTTTATTTAATTCACAGTAAATCCATTTAGTGTCTGAAAAATCCAAAAAAAATAGTGTAGGTCATTTTCATCATCATTAATCATCTGGCCAATTTTCATAATTTTTGGACTTCATTTGATATATTAATTAAATTGAAACGTTAAATTGGCCTACATTTTTGTACTAGTCTGCATAAAAATTAAAAAGACCAAAAAAATACCTCCTCGAAAACCACACACTTGGAATACTTGCTTAAATTTACCTAAGGAGACAGATGCCTCCCTGAGATCGACCTTGGACTCCACCAAGTAAAAAAATATATCTGCCGCTTGAAATTAACTTAACATTAATCGATAAGTGGTTTTTGACTAGCTTCTCGTATCCGACTGCAACGAACTATCAACATTAATTTGGACATTAATTTGACCGAATTAACATAGGGTACTTGACGGCTATCAACCCGCCGTGACTGCACCCTCTGCTCCCGTATACCGAGTTCACCATGTTCAGGAGCAGTTGGTGTCAAGGCAACCCCAACCGTGGGAGCAGGACCAATCCTACACCCACTCTTTCCAGCAGCCCCCTCCCGTAGCAGAGATAGTCCAGGAGGAGCCTCCACCAGTTTGGGAGGTGAATGGGATATGGTATACTCAGGACCCTGCCAGGCAGGGAAGTACGGGAGACCGACAGACCTATCAGCGTCCCCCGACCTTTCACAACACCGCATTCACCTCCGCACCACCTCCTTCACAGCAGAGCCCTGGATTCCAGCCACCCCAGCAGCAGAGGCAGCAGTACCAGCAGTATGGCCGACAGGGCCATTACCAGACGGGCCAGCAGGGCCCACAACCCCAACAGCAGCAGCAGGGCCAGTCTTCCTGTTCTTCTTCCCAGTCTTATCCACTTCCTTCATCGTCTAGTCCCATGGATATTCAGCAGCAGATACTCGACGAGCTACGTTCCTACAGGAACGAGGTTCAGGACTTACGGGTGGATGTCAACCGCCTGTCCAGATGGCGAGACGAGCAGACTGCACCCTCTACCTCTATCCCAGCCCAAGTTCAGGCTAACCCCAATAGCCTGAACCATTCTAGTTATCAGCAGCAATTTGGTCAGGTATACTATTCAACATCTCCTAAATCTGAACATGAGATTCTTTCGTGTGACGAGGCTAACCACATGTCACTCAGGAGCGGAAGGGCCGTGGTCGTACCTGACCGGGCGAGGGACATGAGGATGGGCATCTCTGGAGCTCTACCTGAGGAGTCTTCAGAGGACGAGGAGGAGAGGCATCATATTTCAGAGCCCCATCAGCACCATTCGAGGATTTCCACTCAGGGAGCCGAGAGGAGGAGGAGAGCACGTATGCAGCATCGTCAGCATGGATATTCTTCTGAGTCTACGGAGGACCTTGCATCTCCGGTTGTGGCGGATACCATTCCATCTTCTATTCCACAGCCTGTAGTAGAGAGTTTAGATTTTGAGTCCATGTTGCATCAAAAAGATTCTTGTATGAAGAACTCTGTTTCCGTTAATGCAAAGAATGATCTTTCAGTTCATGATTCAGATTCTTCATCCTCTGTTTCCCTAGCTTCAATCCCTTTCCCCGTGCTCTTACGGCAGGAAAGCGCATCAAAAAGATTCAGAAAGATGACCCCGATATGGCACGGTTTTGTAAAGAAAACATCACAGTTAAGGTGCCATTTGATGAATATGTGGCTAACCATCCTGCATTTCAAAAATACCTTAAGGTGAGATGCACACCTACAAGGGTTAGAAGGAAGAAAGATAACCGAAATATAAAGACACATGTCTTATCAGTAGCCACAACCTATTGTCTCAAGAATAAGACTTTGCCAAAGAAAAAGAGAGACATGGGTGCTCACTATGTGGAGAGTCGTATTGACGACATTGCGTTTGCACGCACACTCTTAGATAACGGTTCTTCAATCAACTTACTTCCCTTAGCATTATATCAGAAATTGGAGTTGGGACCACTTCGCAAATCTAGAGATTTACTCCAATTCGCAGATCGTTCGATGAAGAGACCTAAGGGAGAAGTGAAGAACGTCGTTATCTCGATTGAGGGGCAGAACTATCAGGTAGACTTTACAGTCTTGGACATGGAGACCCCCAATCATTGGAGAGAATCTCAGATCATTCTCGGGCGACCCTTCCTTAGGACCGCAGGCGCAGCTTTCGATTATGGTACGGGAATGATGAAGTTCCATTCTCCAGGCGGAGAAGTGAACCTTGAGATGAAGCAAACCAAGTGTCAGCGACCCGATTCAGAGAGTAGCACAGAGTACTCATCTTCAGAGGCAGACTGCAGTTTGCTTAGCACAGTTGGGATTTGGGGACAGATTCCTTCAGGACAGAGCGAGACCCTTTCATCTGGAGAGGATATAGTGCATGATGCAGTTTGCCAGGTGTTGTCTGATCTTACTAGAGATGCATCAACCTATTCTCATGATGACTTAGAGATCCATCCGGATTTGTCAGTTCCATCCTCTTCGGAACAATCATGGGACATAGATGACGAGTCGGACGTGGCTTTTGCCGATTGTTTGGATACTTTTGACGATCCGACTCCCGATACTTCTGATTTGGTGGTGAGTACTACTCAGATTAGCCCACCTTCATGCAGCACGGAATCAGATTCAGATTCAGTTCAGCCAGATCTGCTTGATGATACCACATTGCCAGAATTGAAATCACTACCTCCTACACTTAAGTATGCCTTTCTTGCAGGACCCAAAGAGAGATATCCTGTCATCATTAGCTCAGACTTGACTTTAAAATAGGAGTCTAGGTTGTTAGAGGTCTTAGAGAGGAACCGCAAAGCAATAGGCTGGACAGTGTCGGATCTTGTGGGCATCAACCCCGCTCTCTGCTCGCACCACATCTTTACTGAGGATAACGTGAGACCTTCCCGTGAGTTTCAGAGGAGACTTAACCCCAATCTACGGGAAGTGGTGAAGAAAGAAATTGAGAAATGGTGCAAAGCAGGGTTTATATACCCTATTTCTGACTCCAAGTGGGTGGCCCCACTTCATGTTGTCCCGAAGAAGTCGGGAATTCAGATGGTCACCAACGAGGAGGGGGTAGAGATCGCGACACGAGTACCTACGTCGTGGTGTGTCTGTGTTGACTACAGGCGCCTGAATGCTGCGACCAAGAAAGATCACTTTCCCTTGCCTTTTATTGATCAGATCTTGGAGAGACTTGCAGGGAAAGAGTTCTTCTGTTTTCTTGACGGGTACTCAGGCTACAACCAGGTGGCCATAGCCCCTGAGGACCAGGAAAAGACCACATTCACATGTCCATTCGGCACTTATGCTTTCAGGCGCATGTCATTCGGGCTCTGCAATGCCCCGGGCACATTTCAGCGGTGCATGATAGCCATATTTGCCGAGATGGTGGGAGATTTCCTGGAAGTGTTCATGGATGACTTCTCGGTCCATGGTGATTCTTTTGATACATGTTTAGCGCACTTGGATCAAGTCCTCACAAGGTGTAGAGAGGTGAATCTGGTACTCTCCTGGGAGAAGAGTCACTTTATGGTGACGGAGGGTATCGTGTTAGGGCATGCCATCTCCAAAAGGGGAATGGAGGTTGACCCTGCCAAGGTGGAGGTGATCAAGAAACTCGATCCACCTACCAACGTGAAGTCAGTGCGGTCATTTTTAGGGCATGTTGGATTCTATAGGAGATTCATTCAGGATTTTTCAAAGATCGCCCGCCCACTGACTGTAGAGAGGTTAAAATGCAATAACTAAAAATGCACACTTTTTATGGGTTTTTTCGCAATTTATCACACAAACAGAAAGTAAAAATTATGAAAAAATTACTGGAACTAAAACATGATGCAAGAAGACTACAGTAATTTTTTTGGAATTTTTTGACAAGTTATGAATTTTTTATGGATTTTTTAGTGAAAACAGAGTGACAGTGAGTAAATAATTCCTAATTAATCAACATTATCAAATTAGTCAGAGAGAAAATTATCTCAAAAAGATATTTAGATAAGCAATCTAGGAGAGTTGAAATTTCGCAAAAATGATGTATGTGGATTTAATTAAAAATCAAATACTAATTTTACTCTACGATTTATTTCAGGCACAAAACAACTCCATTTTAGATGAAATTTGGACAGTAATTTTATCATATTTCAGGCATCATTCCTAATTTTTGTGGATTTGTTGGAGCAACCGTGTGTGAGATATAATTTTAAAATCACGGTTTGGGTAAAATACGCAATATTTCAGTTAACCATTTTTAATTAATTACCCAACTACCATAAAAATACAAATAAATACTCACATGACAGAGGATAAGTTGCTCAACATAAAAACATTTTTTATTGCATAAAATGATGCAAAAGAGAGGTCCAAATTAAAGCATGAACACATGGGTCTTTTTGCAAACTCAAAAAACTATATTTACATCAAAAACGTGTGCAGGGACCAATTTGCAATTACTAAAACTATACAAAACAAAGATGCAATTTTTACAATAAAATAACAAAAAAATAACCTTTCTTCCTTCTTCCTTCGTTCTTGCAGAGGAGGAACCCAACGGGGAGGTCGGCAGCGTGGCCGCGAGGAGGCGGCGGTGGGCTGCAGGCTTCGCAACTGGACGGAGGAAGGTGGCGAGGGGGCGGAGGTCGCGGGCGGCTGGGGTGGCAGCGCCACTCGCGTGGCCGCGAGGGGGCGGCGGTGCAGCAGGCGGGGCGGCCCGCGACTGGAGATGGAGTGCGGCGTCGGGGGGGGGCGCGGTCGGATGGGGTGGTGGCACCGCTCGCTTGGAGCTGGGGGCGGCGCGGGCGGTGAGGAGGCCGTCGGCTGACGGCGGTTGGAAGAGGAGGCGGCGGCGGTGGGTGCTCCCACCGCTGCTGCATTTGTTATTTTTTTATTTTTTTTGTTGTGATTAAAACCTTTTTTGTTTTATTTTTTTTATATTTTTAATTTTTTTAAGCAGGAAATAAACATGATGGCAAAAAAATTGATGATGGTGATGATGATAAGTTAAACAAATGGGAAAAAAATGATGATGGTGGTGATATGGATGATATGTGGTATGCTAAAAAAATTGTAAAAAGACAAAATGAACTAAAATGAAGGGAAAATTTACCTACGATGATACGGTCGCCTATGGAGTGCTCACGAGAGCACGGTCTTCGCTCCAATCCCGGCGAGCGATGAGCTCGAGCAGCGCGCGGTTGCGGCTGCGATGTTGGCCAAAAAGCCAACGGATCACACCGGAGAGCGGGCCGTCGTCGCTCGACCGCGGTTGCGTCGCTGTCACCGATTCAACTCAGGGAACTAGGCTCTCCTCACATAAAGATGGATCAAAGGCAAAATTGAGGAGAATGACATGTATATAAAAAGAATGGGATGAGAGGTTATTAAAGTGGTGGAGTTGAATGGGAGGTTGTATTATTAATGGAGTTGAATGGGATGTTGGGAAAAAATGGTGGAATAATGGAGTTGAATTGGTGGTTATTGTAGAGAATGTAAAATAAAATAAATAAATAAATAAAATAAAGTTGGCTACTTTATTTACAATAAAATAAAAAGAGAAGAGAAATGGTGGAGAATTTACAAGGGAAGACAAACAACATGTACACATTTTTTTTACTTTTCTAATATGTATTTTTTATCTTTTTAATAAGAGATATTTACAACGAGAAAATACAATAAAATAGTATAATTAAAATACAACACAAGTATGATTTTTTTGTATTTTTAGTAATTAAGAAAGATAAAATAAAAATTAAAGAAAGAATGCATATATACATGGTATACAATGTACATCTAGGTCCCAAAACCCAACTTTTGCAAATGAGCTCCGATTTTAATGAAACCACTTCCGTTGGATAGATAATTTTCTAACTTGAACTTTAAAAGTGAGTTTGGTGAATTTGGAGTTCATACGGAGCGGGAATTTAGCTTGGAAGTTGGACTTTACGGCTTTTTCTCTTTGGGATCTAGGAGCATTTATTTGAGATGAAATTTGTTTTGTATTTTTGTATTTTTATATACATTTTTATAAACATGTTAGAGAAAGAATTAGTCAAAAAGGAGTTGAAATGAAATTATTAAAAATACATGAAGTTTTGGGCTATTTAGAAGTATAAAACTCCTTTATTTTTGTGGCTTTTTAGTGTTAATTTATTTTATACAATCCAATATACAATAATTAGTGTGTTTTATTTACAAGAGTCATTTTATTAATTTATTGATTTTATGGACATTTATTTGGGATTTTACTTGGAGATTTTGCTAAGATCAAGATATTACGATGATGAATCGCGGATTCATCAATCTCCAAGATTTACAACAACAATTGTTGTAAATATTTTTCACAAAAAATAATTCACAATTATCTTGTGAAAAACTTCAATCAAGCCATTGAAATTATGTGAATCTCATTCACAACCAAAAATAAAATGTAATTATGATTTCAATTAATCATTCAATGTGAATCCAATTCACATTAATAATTAATCAACAAATATAAATAATAAAATGCTCTCTTTAATATATTATAAATCACATCTATAGTATATATGATTAATATGGATAGTGCTATCCACATTATTCATATCCATGATAATTAAACCATATTTAATCATCTTGGATCTCTTTTCTCATGTGCCCAAATAACATGAATCACATTCACATTATCACGTCTTTGATAATTAAATCACATTTAATTATCTTAGATAATTCTCCTTATAATATGAATCAGATCCATATTATTTATGACAATTAAATCACATTTAGTTATCCACTTTCTCAATGCTCGGATACATATATCAACAATGAATTTATCCATGAATTCTTTCAAGGATAATGTGCTTTCTCTGCGAATACTTGTAGATAAGGACAGAACGATTGTATTGTCCACGTATAGTGACTTGGATGTTGAGATCACATCTCAAATCCAGATCTTGCGGACCTCCCATAGATGCTTGATTAAATCAAGACCGCAAATCTAATCTTCTCATTACATCAGAATCACATTAAGATTAATGTCCAACATTTGGACTAAGATCAGATTACTTCTCTATGAGAGGAGTCACTAAAATCCTGACCTCTTTCATCACTTCCTCAGAATGGAAGCGTCATGGTTATACAATTGTTTATGATCACATCACCCTCAGGTATTCCCAACACCTGTACATCCTCCATACTGGAAGACCCAGAATAAACCTGAAGTATAAGATCAATTTTACACTGTTTACTTCAGAGTTTTATCATCAAGTTTCTCATTCGATTATAGGGAGTAGATATCGATCATATGCTTTCCAAAAAGCATATATCATACCTAGGTGTTGATCATATACTTTTTCAAAAGTATATATATAACCTACAAATTCATTCAAGCTTCCAAAGCGAGATGACCGTGCACGGAATTTGATTCATCCCAATATCTCATGAGTGAGCTCATGTCTTCCGATTCAGTAATGAACCTGTATGATCCCTTTGAGAGATCGTATTACTCGTATGCCCTTATATGCACACCAGCGTGCCGGTGTATAGACCATGGTTAAGTCATCAACCTATTGGTCTGCCAAATGTACATACTCAAACATATAGCAACACATCTGTCTCCGGTCAGAGGGTGCGTGCCTATATCGTGATAGCATACGGCATATGTCTTTGGTCATCTCGATCTCGTTATATCAACTCTTTGACCTAACTAATCTGGCATCTCTGAATCTCTATTCCCATGTAGAGGACCTGCATCAATAGGTCGATCAGATATCAACCAAGTGAGAAAGGATTGCCATGCAGAGGACCTGCATCAAGAGGTCGATCAGAAATCATCCTCGAGGGTCCACGTATACAACACGTGTATATGAAGTCTACTATAGACTTCACTGTTAACATCCATCTTTCCAGGACATGATCTTCAGAAGCTTCATCACATGAAGTTCGATCATTCTCTGACACATGGAATTCATCCTCAAACTCATTTGAAGAGGTATTAGTGTTTCATCTTTAATTATCCTTTCAGTTTCCGATTTCAGGAGCCTCATTATTTTCTCAAGATTAAATGAGTTCCTACACTTCATTTTCATCTTGATTCTCAAGAGAATCATACTCTACGAATCATATCCTTAAAGATGAGATCTTTTAAGAATCTCAAGGTCATAAAGTAGGTATGCAACACCATCCTTTATGTTCCTAGTGAAGTAGCACTCTCCGGTGCATGATTCCAGCATACTAACATGGAACCTTTTAAGGATATATAATGTAGTCTCTACCACATATATATACCGGAAACTAAGAGATAATTATGCTAAGATTAATCATTGATCAAATTATCTCACACATGATCAATTGTATCTCCCTATAACTCTATTGAGTTTAGGTGCATTAGGAGGATTGAGATAGGAATGACATTCATATCTCCATAAGGTATTCCTTTAAATTCATCTAATAGGTACAAGCTACCTAGGTTAGATCAAATTCATTTCATCTTCCTTCAAACTTTTGTTCTAAACCAAAATTGTAAAATCTTTGAACATTTCAAAGGTTTCTTAGGTGAAGGGAAGAAATCTCATATCACAAATAATCATCGAATGATATCACACATCATCAATGTTTATTATGACACAGATGATCCATATACATCAGTATGTATGAGATCTTTAATACCTTGGCATCTTACACCATTCCAAGAGAAAGGTGCATTGGACATTTTTTACTTTGAATACAATATTCAAAAAGTTTGTAAGATTTGAGATTTCAGACATTCTAAAGTTCATCTCTTACTAGTCTATTGATCTCATCAACAGACACATGTCCAAAGTTTGATGCCAGATCATTGTCAAATGATCTGCATCCTCCTATTGATCTTTTAAGGTTTAATTTTCAGTATTAGAAATGTTAATGAACCATTCATTAATTTCCTAATTTAGTAGAGTCCTCCAGATATCAAAATACTACCTGAAATATTTCCATCATAACTCTTTATGATAGGTCTATTCCATAAATCATGTTTATTTCCGACATTTATAAATAAACTATGAATGTTTTCTAATATCTATGTAGCAGAGACATTCTCTAAGACTAAGGGCTCTCCCACTGAAAAAATGAAGTCAAAATATCCAGTAGAGATTGTTGCAACAATTGCATCAATACCTATGCGGATGATTATTAAACCTTAAGATTAAATTTTCTAATCTTCTAAAACATATGCAACCTATTACAAGTGTTATTAGAAGAATGAGATACAATTATTAGACTTTGATCTTATCAAATAAGAAAATCAATTTCAATGATTATATGTAGATGTAAATTATTTCGATGCACTATCCGACTCCTTCTCTACGGATTCTAGACAGACTTGATAGTCATACTATCAACACATCAAGTCATTGAAGTATTGGCATTTATCCAACCATTTGGATGTCATATGTGTGTGGAAACCATGGAAGTACATTCACATTTTTGACTTTCCTTTTAACATGGGTCTAACCCATGCTTCCACTGTCCTTCTTTCATCTCTAAACAACCATTGCTTAAGAAAAAGGATTTCTTATGTTGAATTCAAAATATTTCAATATAAGCGTATTTCGACATTTATATATGCTTTATTTAATTCATACAATATGAACATTATGAAGCTTCATGAATGACTAGAGTATAGATAGTAGGATGATGACACTTATCATATCTACATACATCTTAACTCTTAAAAGACTTAGATACAGGTAGGTACTCAAATATTTTGAATACATCATCTCCTATAAAGCCATCATTCTGCATGATTCAGTGAACCATGTCATTCATGATTAAATGTCGAGAGCACATATGTATGCCATAACATCTTCTTAGAATTTTATAAGGATTATTTGACAATTGCGATCATCATCGACATGTTACTTCCAAAGTACATTCGATGAGAGATCAAGACTATAGAGACATACGAACCCCAGGGTTGTAGTCTTATTATTTATTTAATTATCATTGCTCATTATTATGAGGAAACTTGCACATTGCAACCACATACATTATGTGTCCAACTGCAAGTACAATATCTTGATCATGGATCCAATCCATGATATTTTACTGGTTATTATTGAGTATAGTACTGAGTGGGTTTAATGAGGATTATATGAAAAAAGAAATTTGTATAAATATGTATAAATATATATACATATTTTACTTTGATTTAAGAATTTTATATCAAAGTTGTCTTGTCTTGTCAATCCTGAAAGTTCATTCCCTTAATCACTTTCAATATAAGAGATATACTTATCATTATATTTCAACAAGATCTGGGATCTCCTCTCTTATCTTTGTCACATCCCAATAATATGAGAACTTGTAACTCGGATAAAAAGAAGCGAGAAAACATTCCGCCTTGCAAGTCCAACTTGCATCTCCCAATTCGATCTTTAACACCCGGGCTCACCACCCCTAAGGTGATGTTAACTCCTCATTAATTGAACCAACCGTCAATATGAATACAACTCGCTATGCACAATCCAATATCGCCCCAATAATATGACGACCCGATATTGGGGTCGCTACGCATACGTCCTTACTCTTTAGAGAAGCGAAGAGTCCGATCCAAATGGATTGTATGCGGGAGCTGTCACTTCGGACAGATGTCTCCTACATACAATATCTGGCGACAGAACCCTTCGCTTTGACGGGAGACCATGGATGTCACTTATTTCTCCGCCTCATATTCAAATTCTAATCAATCATTAGGAATCATATTCATTATGATTAAAATAACAACTCTATTCATAATAGAGTGTTTTAATTTAATTGGATTCTAATTAATCTAATCATATTAAATCAATGATCCAATTAATATCCAACAAACATTTTAATTGTTACTTGAAATATGGTATTGTCTCAAATATGTATTATTTCGAATTTAATAATTAGAAAATACATCATGATCTCTCAAGCATTATACGTTCCCTACCCGTTTTCATGGCCAGTACCGACGGGAGTGGGATAGACCGCACACGGTGCAACCTACTGCCCCAACGCTTCCCGACTAGACACCATATCCGCCTCGAGAAAAGATAATGCCAAGTCAATCACTTTGTACTTGAGATGATAATCGAATTTTCAACCAATTATACCATATAGTAATAATCAAAACTATTTTGATTATAAGGAAATTTGCTAGACAAATTCTCAAACCTATTCAAGCAACATGTTTGTTGAAAGTGTATCAAGTAACCAATTGGTGATCTAGATCATATCTAATCATTTATTAGTTGATGCAATGTCATTTAAGGGAAAAATTATCATTCAAATATTTCCCAAATATTATCCATAATTATTCCAGAAAATTAACAATTAATTTCACAAGTTTTTTAAATGACTATCACAAGGTTCATGATTAGGATTGCAATTTTCAACAGTGACTCTCACTTACTAAAATTAGCATTTCTCATTCATTTTAAATCCAAATTAAGCAAAAACAGTTTCTAAAGCTTGCTAACGTGATTTAAAATAGAACCTACATAATTAGCACACATTTGCAGGTGTTTTAAATCAGTAATTAACTCCTTAATTACGTCATTATTCGTCATCCCTGAAACAATGGATATATATTCATTAAAATGATCATATCTTGAATTATCGGATTCCAAATCACGCAAACTCAAATCCTACAGTTTCCTTATTTCATGGGAAACATTATTCAGTTTGAAATTTCGTGTTTAAATATTTTAAACATGGTCGAAATTTTATCACAAAACCGGGCTGCGAAATTAAAATGCGATAAAATTTTCACAATCCTTATGAACTCAAGTCTTCCTAGGTTTATGGATCACATCCAAAACCTCCAACCTGGCTCTTATATCACTTGAAGGATATGAGAAGACCCTCAAGCACATCACGGAAGTATGTGGATCACATCTAATGCGATCGGGAGCGACTAGTCGCACTAGTTGCTCCAGGCAGTGAAATTTAAAAAAAATTAAATGTGATGAAATCACATGATCCAAGAACCTTTCTCGGATTGTTTCATCTAAACCACAATAGGTATTAAGGTTACCTCTTGAAGCGTGGTTGCGATCGAGTCTCTAAACCAGGAGACGTCTTATCTCAAGTTCGATCCGACGGAGGAGACGCTTGCGAGCGCATTGATGAGACACATCCTTCTCGCAATACATGTTCATGATCCAAGAGATGAATCTCCTGATCTTGTCACACGAGATCCGACATCTTCTTCATGAGCGAGGCGCACCGAAGGAGACGGAGATCCACGAGCAAGTACTCCGGCAGCATAACGACGATACTGCGGCGAAGACGACTCTCTCAATGGCTCCATGGTGGACGACCATAAGAGAGAGAGGGAGAGGCAAATGACGTGTAGAGAGAGGAAGATAGAATTCATTGTTATCGTAAAACGTGTCTTGAAGAGCAAGGGGTGCCTCTTCTTATATAGGATTTTGAGAGTCCATGGATCTCAATCCATAGACAACATACAATCAATGGTTGAGATTGATTTGTGTTTCTTTCAATGGCTAAGATGTTATTGTAAAAATACAACAGCAATTGATTTAATTTTAATTAATTCATATGGATAAATCAACATAATTAATTCCAATTTAAACTACATTTGACTAGAGAAGAGATAATGAGAAGACTAAACCAATCCCCTAAAATAGAAGGACGGCTACCATCATCTCATGAGATCTCATTATCTCATGAGATCTCATTATCTCATGATATCTCCAAAATTTACAACAACAATTGTTGTAAATATTTTTCAGAAAAAAATAATTCACAATTATCTTGTGAAAAATTTCAATCAAGCCATTGAAATTGTGTGAATCTCATTCGCAATCCAAAACAAAATATAATTATACTTCCAATTAATCATTTAATGTGAATCCAATTCACATTAATAATTAATCAACAATTATAAATCATAAAATACTCTCTTTAATATATTATAAATCACATCTATAATATATTTTATTAATATGGATAGTGCTATCCACATTATTCATATCCATGATAATTAAATCACATTTAATCATCTTGGATCTCTTTTCTCATGTGCCCAAATAACATGAATCGCATTCACATTATTCACGTCTTTGATAATTAAATCACATTTAACTATCTTAGATAACTCTCCTTATAATATGAATCAAATTCATATTATTTATGATAATTAAATCATGTTTAATTATCCACTTTCTCAATACTCGGATACATATAACAACAATGAAATTATCCATGAACTCTTTCAAGGATAATGTGCTTTCTTCACGGATACTTGAAGATAAGGACTGGGCGATTGTATTGTTCCACGTATAGCGACTTGGATATTTAGATCACATCTCAAATATTGATCTTGAGGACCTCCCATAGATGCGTGATTAAATCAAGACCGCAAATCTAATCTTCTCATTACATCCGAATCACATTCAGATTAATATCCAACATTTGAACTAAGATCAGATTACTTCTCATGAGAGGAGTCGCTAAAATCCAGACCTTTTTCATCACTCCCTTGGAATGGAAGCGTCATGGTTATACAATAGTTTATGATCACATCACCCTCAAGTATTCCCAATACCTGTACATCCTGCATACTGGAAGACCCAGAATAAACCTGAAGTATAAGATCAATTTTACACTGTCTACTTCAGAGTTTTATCAAGTTTCTCATTCGATCATTGGGAGTTGTTATCGATCATATGCTTTCGAAAAGCATATATCGTACCAAGGTGTTGATCATATACTTTTTCAAAAGTATATATCAAACCTACAAATTCAGTCAAGCTTCCAAAGCGAGACGATCGAGCACGGAATTTGATTCATCCCAATATATCATGAGTGAGCTCATATCATCCGATTCAGTAATGAACCTGTATGATCCCTTTGAGAGATCGTATTTTTCATAAGCCCTTATATGCACACCAGCGCGCCGGTGTATAGACCTTGGTCTGCCAAATGTACATACTCAAACATATAGCAACACATCTGTCTCCGGTCAGAGGATGCGTGCCTATATCGTGACGGCATACGAAATAGGTCTTTGGTTATCTTGATCTCGTTTAGTCAACTTTTTGACCTAACTAATCTGACACATCTGAATCTCTATTCCCATGCAGAGGACCTGCATCAAGAGGTCAGTAAGATATCAACCAAGTGAGAAAGGATTGCCATCTCCTACTCAGACTGGAGATCCTCTCTTAATAATCATTTGACGGTACTTAATGAGTCCTCAATCTAACTCTTTAGATATTCATCCAAGTACCAGCCTCTATGATTCAATAATTGAATCAACAGCTGTATGATCATCAATATGGCCATGGTACATATCCCTAATTATACTAAGGGACATATTATGCGAATTAGTTATTCTTCATTTCAGATCAGGGAATGATATTCGCAATAACATTTATTACGTAATGGCTCACCGTGGGCTCGCATGTCCAACAATCTCCCACTTGCCCAAAGAGCCATTAATGGGCTAATCTTTAAATCCGCACTCATGTGACAATCATAGGGTATTTAAGAAAATAGCTAGGTAAGCTGATCAGACACTCTATTCTCGAAAGACTATGCCAATCCTTTTATGTCACTTGCATATCCCCGAGTAACAGTGCTCGCATCCAATGCGAATGTTGCATCTTATGCAACCAATACTCAATCTTGTCAGTTATAGTATCCTTGACACTACAACTTAATAATTATTATAACCAGTGTGTCCATAATCCTTATCAGAATACCCTTAGATCACTATCTATAAATTCTTAAGTTCTTGAAGACAAGACTTTGGGATCACTATCTCAAACATCTTTGCATCTTTGAAGATATTGTCATTACTGCAATCAAGTGTTTTATCTCCTTAGTAGGATTAGTAACATTTACTACTCCCGCTGCATGGTAGACATCTGCTTTTTGTACATATGTAGCATACACCCGGCTTCTCATAACTAATGCACAAGGGCAAGCAGTTTTAACATTCACTTCCTCAACTCTTTGATGTGCTATCCCTTTAGAAAGGTCAATACCATATCTTAAGGGAATGAAGCCTTTCTTGAAATTTTCCAGAAAATGGAACATATCTAAGGTGTACCACTAATGCGACAGTTCCATTTCCCTCTTCTCTTTTCTTCTAAACATCTTCAGAATTAATATCTAAGAGCTATCCTTGAGATCATATCTCAAGGTATGGAATAGCCAGTCTATAAAACACTTATTATTATCCTTATATCATTCCAAATGATTAGGATATCATCTACATTTAGCACGATGAACACAATGACACTCCCACTAAGCTTCACGTGATTTATCAAGATTCTATCTGAAATCATAACATTTATAATTTCATCAAATCTTATGGTCCAACTACAAGAAGCTTATTCGAGACCCCAGATGAAGTTTCTTTAGCTTGCACAACTTGCTTTCCTCAACTATGAAGCCTTGGGGCTACTTCATGTGAATATCCTCAGAGAGATATTCGTGGAGGAATGCAATCTTGACTTCCATCTTGAAGATGTCAAAGTCAAGTTGTGTATCTATAGTTAGCAATAATCTGATGAGTTTAAGCATGGTCACTGGAGAGCAAGTCTCGTCGCAAGCGATGTCTTCTATTCAGTGTGTTGCTCACGGCTACGAGCCGTGCTTTGAAGGTCCCTACATTCTCATCAGGTTACCTCTTTCTCTTGAAGATCCATTTACAACTTAACGGGTCTTACCCATATAGGTGGATACTCGAGGGTCCATATATACAACACTTGTATATGAAGTTTATTATAAACTTTATTGTTAACGTCCATCTTTCCATGACATGATCTTCAGAAGCATCATCACATGAAGTTCGATCATTCTCTGACACATGGAATTCATCCTTAAACTCATTTGAAGAGGTATTAGTGTTTCATCTTTAATTATCCTTTCAGTTTCCGATTTCAGGAGCCTCATTATTTTCTCAAGATTAAATGAGTTCCTACACTTCATTTTCATCTTGATTCTCAAGAGAATCATACTCTAAGGATCATATCCTTAGAGATGAGATCTTTTAAGAATCTCAAGGTCATAAAGTAGGTATGCAACACCATCCTTTATGTTCCTAATGAAGTAGCACTCTCCGGTGCATGATTCCAGCATACTAACATGGAACCTTTTAAGGATATAATGTAGTCTCTACCACATATATATACCTGGAAACTAAGAGATAATTATGCTAAGATTAATCATTGATCAAATTATGTCACACATGATCAATTGTATCTCCCTATAACTCTATTGAGTTTAGGTGCATTAGGAGGATTGAGATAGGAATGACATTCATATCTCCATAAGGTATTCCTTTGAATTCATCTAATAGGTATAAGCTACCTAGGTTAGATCAAATTCATTTCATCTTCCTTCAAACTTTGATTCTAAACTAAAATTGTGAAATCCTTGAACATTTCAAAGATTTCTTAGGTGAAGGGAAGAAATCTCATATCACAAATAATCATCGAATGATATCACACATCATCAATGTTTATTATGACACAGGTGATCCATATACATCAGTATGTATGAGATCTTTAATACCTTGGCATCTTACACCATTCCCAGAGAAAGGAGCATTGGACATTTTTTACTTTGAATACAATATTCAAAAAGTATGTAAGATTTGAGATTTCAGACATTCTAAAGTTCATCTCTTACTAGTCTATTGATCTCATCAACAGACATATGTCCAAGGTTTGATGCCAGATCATTGTCAAATGATCTTCATCCTCCTATTGATATTTTAATGTTCAGTATTAGAAAAGTTAATGAACCATTCATTAATTTTCTAATTTAGTAGAGTCCCCCATATACCAAATACTACCTGAAATATTTCCAACATAAGTTTTATGACAGGTCTATTCTAGAAATCATGTTTATTTCCAACATTTAGAAATAAACTATGAATGTTTTCTAATATCTATGTAGTAGAGACATTCTATAAGACGAAGGGCTCTCCCACTGAAAATATGAAGTTAAAATATCCAGTAGACATTGTTGCAACAATTGCATCAATACCCATCTGGATGATTATTAAACCTTAAGATCAAATTTTCTAATCTTCTAAAACATATGCAACCAATTGCAAGTGTTATTAGAAGAATGAGATACAATTATTAGACTTTGATCTTATGAAATAAGAAAGTCAATTTCAATGATTATATGTAGATGTAAATTATTTCGATGCACTATCCGAGTCCTTCTCTAAGGTAACTAGATAGACTTGATAGTCATACTATCAACACATTAAGTCATTGAAGTATTGGTATTTATCCAACCATTTGGATGTCATATGTGTGTGAAAACCATGGAAGTAGATTCAACTTTTTGACTTTCCTTCTAACATGGGTCCGACCCATGCTTCAACTGTGCTTCTTTCATCTCTAAACAACCATTGCTTAAGAAAAAGGATCTCTTATGGTGAATTCAAAAGATTTCAGTATAAGAGTATTTTGACATTTATATATGCTTCATTTAATTCATACAATATGAACATTATGAAGCTTCATGAATGACTAGAGTATAGATAGCAGAATGATGACACTCATCATATCTACATACATCTTAACTCTTAAAAGACTTAGGTTCAGGTAGGTACTCAAATATTTTGAATACATCATCTCCTATAAAACCACCATTCTGCATGATGCAGTAAACCATGTCATTCATGATTAAATGTCGAGAGCACATATGTATGCCTTAACATATTCTTAGAATTTTATGAGGATTATTTGACAATTGCGATCATCATCGACATTCCAAAGTACATTCGATGAGAGATCAAGACTATACAGACATACAAACCCTATGGTTGTAGTCCTATTATCTATTTAATTGTCATTCCTCATTATTATGAGGAAACTTGCACATTGCAACCACATACATTATGTGTCCAACTGCAAGTAAAATATCTTGATCATGGATCCAATCCATGATATTTTACTGGTTATTATTGAGTATAGTACTGAGTGGGTTTAATGAGGATTATCTGAAATAAGAAATTTGTATAAATATATATATATATATATTCTTTGATTTACGAATTTTATATCAAAGTTGTCTTGTCTTGTCAATCCTGAAAGTTCATTCCCTTAATCACTTTCAATGTAAGAGATATACTTGCCATTATATCTTAACAAGATCATGGATCTCCTTTCTTATCTTTGTCACATCCCAATAATATGAGAACCTGTAACTCGGATAAAAAGAAGCGGGAAAACATCCCGCCTTGCAAGTCCAACTTGTATCTCCCAATTCAATCTTTAACACTCGGGTCCACCATCCTAAGGTTATGTTGACCCATCATTAATTAAACCAACCATCAACAGGAATACAACTTGCTATGCGTAATCCAATATCGCTTCAATAATATGAGGACCCGATATTGGGGTCACTACGCTTACGTCCTTACTCTTTTGAAAAGAGAAGAGTCCGATCCAAATGGATTGTATGCAGGAGTTGTTACTTCGGACGAACGTCTCCTACATACAATATCTGGCGACGGAACCCTTCGCCTTGACGGGAGACCATGGATGTCACTTATGTGATCATCCACATCATTTTCAAATTCTAATTAATCATTATGAATCATATTCATTATGATTAATTCTTCTAAGGGAAATAACAACTCTATTCATAATAGTTAATTTAATTGGATTCTAATTAATCTAATCATATTAAATCAATGATCCAATTAATATCCAACAAACATTTTAATTGTTACTTGAAATATGGTATTATCTCAAATACGTATTATTTTGAATTTTAATTATTAGAAAAATATATCGTGATCTCTCAAGCATTATCCGTTCCCTACCTGATGTCATGGCCAGTATCGATGGAAGTGGGATAGACCGCACACGGTGCAACCTGCTACCCCAACGCTCTCCGGCTAGACACCATATCTGCCTCGGAAAAAGATAATGCCAAGTCAATCACTTTGTACTTGAGATGATAATCGGTTTTCAACCGAAGTTATACCATATAGTAACAATCAAAACCATTTTGATTATAAGGAAATTTGCTAGACAAATTCCCAAACCTATTCAAGTAACATGTTTGTTGAAAGCGTATCAAGTAACCAATTGGTGATCTAGATCATATCTAATCATTTATTGGTTGAGGCAATGTCATTTAAGGGAATAATTATCATTCAAATATTTCCCAAATATTACCCATAATTATTCTAGAAAGCTAACCATTAATTTCACAAATTTCTTAAATGACTATCACAAGATTCATGATTAGGATTGCAATTTTCAGCAGTAACCCTCACTTACTAAAATTAGCATATCTCATTCATTTTAAATCCAAATTAAGCAAAATCAGTTTTTATAGTTTGCTAATGTGATTTAAAACAAAACCTATATGATTAACACGCATTTGCAGGTGTTTTAAATCAGTAATTATCTCTTTAATTACGTTATTATTCGTCATCCCCGAAACAGTGGATATATGTTCATTAAAATGGTCATATCTTAAGTTATCGGATTCCAAATCACGCAAACTAAAATCCTACAGTTTCCTTATTTAATGGAGAACATTATCCAGTTTAAAATTTCATGTTTAAACATTTTAAACAGGGTCGAAATTTTATCACGAAATAAGGCTGCAAAAATTAAAATGCGATGTAATTTTCACAATCCTAATGAATCCAAGTCTTCCTAGGTTTATGGATCATATCCAAAACCTCCAACCTGGCTCTGATATCACTTGAAGAATATGGGAAGATCCTCAAGCATATCACGGAAGTGTGGATCACATCGAATGCGATCAGGAGCGACTAGTCGCACTAGTTGCTCCGGGCAGAGAAATTTTAAAAAAAGTTAAATGTGATGAAACCACATGATCTAAGAACTTTTCTTGGATTGTTTCATCTAATCCACAATAGGTATTAAGGTTACCTCTTGAAGTGTGGTTGCGATCGAGTCTCTAAATCAATAAACCTCCTGTCTCAAGTCCGATCCGACGGAGGAGACGCTTGCGAGCACGTTGATGAGATGTGTCCTTCTCGCAATTCATGTTGATGATCCAAGCGATGAATCTCCTGATCTCGTCATACGAGATCCGACGTCTTCTTCACGAGCGAGGCGCACCGAAGGAGACGGAGATCTATGAGCAAGTACATCGGCAATATAACGACGATGCTGCGGCGAAGATGACTCTCTCAATGGCTCCATGGTGGACAGCCATAAGAGAGAGAGAGAGAGGGAGAGAGGCACATGACATGTAGAGACAGAGAGAGAGGAAGAGAGTATTCATTGTTGTCATAAAACGTGTCTTGAAGAGCAAGGGGTGCCTCTTCTTATAGGGTTTTGAGAGTCCATGGATCTCAATACAAGGACAACACACAATCAATGGTTGAGATTGATTTGTGTTTCTTTCAATGGCTAAGATGTTGTTGTAAAAATACAACAACAATTGATTTAATTTGAATTAATTTATATTGATAAATCAACATAATGAATTCCAATTTGAATCACATTTGACTAGAGAAGAGATAATGAGAAGACTAAACCAATCCCCTAAAAATAGGAGGACGGCTACCATCATCTCATGAGATATCATTATCTCATGATATCTCCAAGATTTACAACAACAATTGTTGTAAATATTTTTCACAAAAAAATAATTCAAATTATCTTGTGAAAAACTTCAATCAAGACATTGAAATTATATGAATCTCATTCACAACCCAAAATAAAATGTAATTATATTTTCAATTAATCATTCAATGTGAATCCAATTTACATTAATAATTAATAAACAAATATAAATCATAAAATGCTCTCTTTAATATATTATAAATCACATCTATAATATATCTGATTAATATGGATAGTGCTATCCACATTATTCATATCCATGATAATTAAATCACATTTAATCATCTTGGATCTCTTTTCTCATGTGCCCAAATTACATGAATCACATTCACATTATTCACGTCTTTGATAATTAAATCACATTTAACTATCTTAGGTAACTCTTCTTATAATATGAATCAAATTCATATTATTTATGATAATTAAATCACATTTAATTATCAACTTTGTCAATGCTCGGATATATATATCAACAATTAAATTATCCATGAACTCTTTCAAAGATAATGCACTTTCTCCGCAGATACGTGGAGATAAGGACATGGCGATTGTATTGTTCCACGTATAGTGACTTGGATATTGAGATCACATCTCAAATCCAGATCTTGTGGAACTCCCATAGATGCTTGATTAAATCAAGACCGCAAATCTAATCTTCTCATTACATCTGAATCACATTCAGATTAATGTCCAACATTTGGATTAAGATCAGATTATTTCTCTATGAGAGGAGTCACTAAAATCCAGACCTGTTTCATCTCTCCCTCGGAATGGAAGCGTCGTGGTTATACAATCATTTATGATCACATCACCCTCAGGTATTCTCAATACTTGTACATCCTGCATACTGGAAGACCTAGAATAAACCTGAAGTATAAGATCAATTTTACACTATTTACTTCCGAGTTTTATCAACAAGTTTCTCATTCGATCATTGGGAGTCGGTATCAATCATATGCTTTCCAAAAAGCATATATCATACACAGCTGTTGATCATATACTTTCCAAAAGAATATATCAAACCTATAAATTCAGTCAAGCTTCCAAAGCAAGACGACCGTGCATGGAATTTGATTCATTCCAATATCTCATGAGTGAGCTCATGTCTTCCGATTCAGTAATGAACCTGTATGATCCCTTTGAGAGAACATATTACTCATATGCCCTTATATGCACAGCAGCGCGCCGGTGTATAGACCTTGGTTAGGTCATCAACATATTGGTCTGTCAAATGTACATACTCAAACATATAGCAACACATCTGTTTCCGATCAGAGGATGCGTGCCTATATCGTGACAGCATACGATATAGGTCTTTGGTTATCTTGATCTCATTAAGTCAACTCTTTGACCTAACTAATCTAACACCTCTGAATCTCTATTCCCATGCAGAGGACTTGCATCAAGAGGTCAGTCAGATATCAACCAAGTGAGAAAGGATTGCCATCTCCCACTCATGTTGGAGATCCTCTCTTAATAACCATTTGACAGTACTTGATGAGTCCTCAATCTAACTCTTTAGATATTCATCCAATTACCAGCCTCTAATTGAATCAAAAGCTGTATGATCATCAAGATGGCCATGGTACATAACCCTAATTGTACTAAGGGACCTATTATGCAAATTAGTTATTCTTCATTTCTGATCAGGGAATGATATTCGCAATAACATTTATTGCATAATGGCTCGCCGTGGGCTCGCATGTCAACAATAGTTCATTGTAGTAGTGTTGGAAACTTCGATCATTGGCAAATAACATGAATCACAACACTTGCAAGCATTAGTAACATAATCGAAGTAAAATGGTATCGATTTGGGGTGATTTGGAGGAGAGTGGAGGGTTGTAGGAGATGAAGGAGTGATATCCCTAGTTGGGTTTTCCACCTGAGCGAGGTGAAGAAGGATCGAGATGGATGGGATTCTGGCGAAGGAGATGTTGGAATTAGAGATATGTGCGTGGATATGGAGTTTATGGTGAAGGTGTGTGAGTGATCAACTGAATGTGAAGATGTGTGTGTTTACACAATAAAATTGGAGAAACATCAAAGGGAGGAACTAGGAACAAACTTTAAGAAGATTAAGAAAGTATAGGAGGGCGACCGAATGCTTGGGATGGAGCTTAAGAAGCTCATGATATTCGCTCAATGCACACGGTTAGGGTGCAAAGCTCGAGCAACAACTGGGAGGTAATGAGACACGACCACGATGGTCATGGATCTCACAGGAGGTCGGACTTTATCTTTGCTTCATGACTCTCACTCTAACTGTCACCGGAGGGAGGAGGATGCTCAGAGGGACACTCACGTAAAGGAGGATATGGTGAAGTGGTGCCCTCCTCGGTAGTTTTATTCATCGAAGCGATGGTTAGAACAATGGTTTCAACCGCTAATGGCTGACAGAACTGAGGTGGAGTGCTCGGGCGAGTTGCTTGGGGAAGGTGATTGATGAACGAGCTCCATGATGGTACTAGAATCCGTCCTTGAGTCACATGGAGGAGAGAGGGTAATTCAGGAAAGTCTCGTCGGTGAAGGTTTGCATCGCTTGGAGGACAACTGTCTGGAGGTTGACGATACACAAGAGCCATTGGATTTTAAGGTCCAACGATCCTGATTAGGGTGCGTAGGAGGAAATGGGAGCCGCTTGATCATTTGATCAAGAAGTTTTGATGAGGATGGGTGTAACATCTATTTTTAAGTAGGGGGGTTTTGTAAAAAAACGAAATATTTAGTTATAGGAAATAAATAAAATGATTAATATGAAGTGTATTATATATTTACACATAAAAAATTAAAGGGGGATAACTTCCCTGCCGTTTAAAAAGAGATTGATTGAAGAATTTCACCGGGTCTAATCTTAAAAAGAAAAAAGAAAAAAGAAAAATAATAATCAAACATAATAGATCATAGGGCATTTTATAAATATATGAATTAAACACTTAAACCAAATCAATAGAAACGGCGTGCAACCATTATCTGTTGAATCAGGAAACGGAAATCTGTTGTGATCATCTTTTGTTTTGCGCGTACCTGTTAGCCCCTAATGCCATTAAATTCGGGCAAATCATGCGAGCCCTGTTATTTAACCACAATGCACGTCCTTTCCCTCTCGAAAAATCCAACTGGTGTTACCTTTGTTGTCGTCGTGCTCTTGCGAAGTGTTCTGTGCAAGAATTGTATCAGGGGTTGCCGTGAGATAGAAGACGAGTGTCGCCAAATCGGTAACAATTTTTTTAGTAAGATTGTACAATTCGTATGATTCAAAGGAACATGTTTGTCGACCTTCATTATAGATTTATCTCCTATTCGATATATATATATATCGAAAATTAGAATTGCCTCTTTTAATCTTTGATTGCACGAAATCTAATGTCGTTGTATGGAGGAACGTCAAGAACCTTGAGTTATATCCATATACATACATATATGTATATATATATATATAGAAGAATTAAGCCATTTAGATTTATCTGTGATAATGAACACATTTTTTTGTTGTACTTAACATATTCTACTTGTTAATCCTTGTTACATGTCTTTTCTTTATCTATATTATTTTTTTAACATTAGTTAACATATTAGTTTGCCTATGGATACCTAGACCATGGAAATGACCTTTTGATTTCTAACGGGTAATTCTTTTTAGTTATCTTAGGTTGATTCGCCTCATGGTTTAGGTCTAGCCCCGTTAAATTATTGAACCGATCATGTTTTCACCGGATAATACTTTTGTAATAAGTTAACAAACAATGACTTCATATTTTTATCATCCCGAATGCTTGGTTTACAACCTATTAATTTGATAAGATTATGGGTTAAAAAAATAAACATTAAAAAAAATGAGAGTTTTTGACGGTTAGAATGCCAGATACTAGGGTAAGAGATATTACACCGTTTACACCTTGTTAAGATACTTTTGTTTGATTTAGGTGGTAATTGATTCCCGAGGGTGGAGAGTTCTAGGAATCAACTTACATTGGATTCTTAGTTAGGTATGTACATTAATTTATGTCAAATATCGTTATTATTTATACCCCATATTTGATTTTATTAGAGATCGGAATGTTGTTTTCTTTTATCTTGTTGAAAATACTTTGATTATATCTCTGTGATAAAACTCTAGCTAATCAGATGAAAATTTGATATTTACCATTAATGCCTATCTACGGATTAGTTGTTAAATGTTGTAGAGATAGATACATTATTGACTTTTTATATATAGATTAATTTGCAACTTTCTTTGTCCAAATATTTTTATTGAAAATTAATTATTATTTTTGGCACCATCATTGTGAGGAAGTAGACATTGTTCATTGTTGGCACGTTAGAGGCTTTGACCTGGCCGGGTGCCGCGCGGACGGTTAAATCCGCCAATTGACCGTTGTAGGCGGGTAATCCTACACTACTTCCGAACAATTTACCGCTACGGCGGTTGACTCAGTACTGATGTCCATTGCGTTGGGGTTTGGATAGGAGATCCCGTACTGATATTTGTTTTAGTTTTTAAAAATTTTGATTTAAGGGAACGGGGTGGCTTCTATCCAAGCTCGGGCTGTCAGGTGTCGGCAGATGGTATTGATTTATATTGGTATGGATATTGACGTTATAGTCACATAATTTGTGATAGTTAAGGAACTTTATTGAATTCTCATTGTTATCCCATAATGATGGACATACATGAAAAAGTCTTTTTATAGTTCATTGTATATTTATTGACTTATATTCCTTATCATATGGAATTGTCATCGTATATTTTTTTACTCATTGTATATGATTATGATGGCATGTCTCATAAATTATTGGTGCATACTTAGTCAAATTCGTTTGACTAATATTGATTTACAATATTGCAGCTTAACGGAGGACGAGGTTGGGTTGCTCGGCTAAATTAAGGACTCATTGCTTTATTCTAGTTCGTTAAGATTAATGTACGGGAGTTATTGATAGAGTTATTCATTTTCATTTTGTAATTCAAACTTGATAAGTCTTTTATGTATTGGTTAATTTCCTTTATTATTCCATCATGTTTGGCACTCTGAAAGTTATTTATGGATGATTGAGTTTCTATCTCGCTCCTGGACTCGAAAAAAATTCATTGTTTTGGGATGCTTCCGCAATTTTTCCCCATGTTTCGAGGTTCGGGACGTGACAACGTGGTATCAAAGCCAAATGGAAGATTAGAGAAATATTATCCAATTTTAGGATGACTTATACTATTTATAGATTATAATTGGAATAGCTGACTAATTGATCGTCGCTATTCGTAGATGTTGACCGTCTCGAACCGTAAGCGGAGTCGTCGCTCCATGGATTTGGCAGCCCAGAATGCTAAATTAATGAAGATGGTCGAGGAGCTCTCCCAGCTGATTCGTGATCAAGCTGATCACCACCAGAGCAAGGACAGGGATCAGAGACGTCGCGAGAGGCGTCTTGAAAAAGAAAGGCGTCTTCGTGAGGAGCGTCGTGATGATGTCACCTTTGAGAGATTCTTAAAGGTGAACCCGCCTAGCTTTGACGGCGTAGTGGATGCGGAGGTAGCAGACCGATGGCTGGAGGAGATAGAAAAATTATTTGATGTAATCAGATATCCGGACCATAGCAAAGTCTCTTTCGCTACTCATCAGCTGAAAGGCCCTACTAAGGACTGGTGGAGCAGTTGTCAGTTGCGGAAATTTAAAAAAAGGAGAGATTATTCTGTGGGATGAGTTTGTTAAACTCTTCCGCGAGCACTATATTCCGATGCACTTGCAGTTGATCAAGGAGCAAGAGTTTATTAATCTGAAGCAGGGAGATCTGAACGTTGTTGAGTATAACAACAAGTTTCATCGCTTACTGAAGTATGCTCCACACTTATGTCCTAATGAGTACCGTATGACTCAGAAGTTTATTGAGGAACTTCACCCTGCTTTAAGATCGAAGGTTCTTTCCATCATGCCGAAGACTATGGAGGATGCTCTAGCCAACGCCACAACTATGGAGCGAGATTTCTTGCGAAGAAAGGAGGAGAAGCCGCGCAATGATCGGAATAATCGATTCAGGAGGAACAAAAATTTCAAAAATTCTCAGAAGCAGAAGCAAGCCTCCAAGCCGGGGCAAAACAACAGAATTCCTGAATGCTCTTTCTGTCATCATTTCCATCCTGGAGAATGCTATCTCAAGAATGGCCAGTGTCTGAACTATGGAGAGAAAGGACACTTTGTTCGTGATTGTCCGAAGCCTAGGAAGCAGCCCGTTGCTCAAGGACAAGATCAAAGGCCAAAGGTTCCGGCTCGAGTATATGCTCTCACCACTGGAGATAATGCTGCTAAAGAAGACAAGGTCATCGAAAGTACTCTTTTTATTGCTAATTTGCATGCGAAGATTCTTTTTGATACTGGTGCTACACATAGCTTTATTTTTGATGCACTAGCAAAAAGCATGGATGCCAAACCAAAACTTTTAGATATTGATTTGATAGTTATCACACCTACTGGGGGAAGTGTGAAAGCATTGGAGTATATTCAAGATGCTCCATTGATAATTGAGGGTCATGAGCTACCTAGTGACCTCATTGTCATGACGATGACAGATTTTGATATTATACTTGGGATGGATTGGCTTTCCCGATATCATTGTATTATTGATTGCTGCAAGAAAAGGGTGATCGTTGCAAGCCATCAGTTCCCTGCGATTGTTATTAAAGGACATGGTGCCGTCTCTGAGCGTTGCATTATTTCTGCCATGAAGGCACATCGCATGATCTTGAAAGGGCGAGAAGCCTATCTTGCCAGTATTATCAGGGTTGAGCCATCAACCGTATCTTTACCTGATCTCGACGTTGTTCGAGAGTTTCCTGATATTTTTCCAGAATAATTGCCTGGACCCCCACCTCAGCGGGAGATTGATTTCACTATTGAGCTGGTTCCTGGAACAGTACCAATATCCAAGGCACCATATCATATGACTCCTGCTAAACTGGCTGAATTAAAGAAGCAACTTGAAGAGTTGCTTGACTTGGGATTTATCAGGCCCAGTGTGTCACCATGGGATGCACCTGTTTTATTTGTTAGAAAGAAGGATGGATCTCTCCGCTTATGCATTGATTATCGAATGCTGAATCAAGCGATTGTGAAGAATAAATATCCGTTACCACGGATAGACGATTTATTTGATCAGCTCCAATCAGCAAAAATCTTCTCGAAGATTGATTTGCGATCAGGCTATCATCAATTGAGGATTCGAGAGGAAGATATCTCGAAGACCGCTTTTCGAACACGCTATGGGCATTACGAGTATTGTGTGATGCCATTCGGATTGACTAATGCTCCTGCCGCTTTTATGGATCTTATGAATCGGGTCTTTCGACCATTCTTAGATCACTTCGTCATTGTTTTTGTTGATGATATTCTTGTTTATTCCAAAAGTGTTGAGCAACACGAGGAGCACTTGAGAATCGTATTGGAGACTCTGAGGGAGAACCAACTTTATGCTAAATTCTCCAAGTGTGAATTCTGGTTGGAAAAGATCATGTTACTTGGGCACATTATTTCCAAAGATGGGATTTCTGTACATCCAGCCAAGGTTGAGGCAGTCGCATAATGGAAGCAACCACAGAGTGTGACAGAAATCAGAAGCTTTCTTAGTTTAGCAGGATATTATCGTAGATTCATTCGTGATTTCTCGAAGATTTCAATTCCTCTGACCGAGCTGACTAGAAAAGGAACAAAATTTGAATGGTTTTCTACATGTGAGCGTAGCTTCCAAGAATTGAAGAGGAGGTTAACCACCGCTCCTGTCTTGACATTACCATTAGGTAATAGAGGTTTTGTCATCTACACAGATGCATCCCTGAATGGCTTGGGTTGTGTGTTGATGCAGAATGAAAAAGTTGTAGCTTATGCTTCAAGGCAACTAAAAATTCATGAAAGGAATTATCCTACGCATGATCTAGAGCTTGCTGCGGTGGTGTTTGCATTAAAGATCTGGCGTCACTATCTTTATGGTGAGAAATTTGAGGTCTTCTCTGATCACAAAAGCCTCAAATACATCTTCTCTAAAAAGACTTGAATATGCGGCAAAGGAGATGGATGGAATTTCTTAAAGACTATGATTTTTCTATTGCTTACCATCCAGGTAAAGCGAATGCTGTGGCTGATGCTTTGAGCCGAAAGTGTTATGCCTTGTCGGCTAGCTTGATAATCAAAAAGTGGAAGCTAATTGACGACTTTGTTTCTTGGAATCCTTTCAAGGAAGGTGACAAGATTATCTTATCTAGCATCCAGATACATTCGGTGATGGTAGAGAAAATATTGAGAGCTCAAAAGGAAGATCCTGAATACCATATTTTAGCTGAGAAGAGTCAAGGAGAGAGCTCAGAATTTTTCATTGCTCCAGATGGCGGCATCAGATTCAGGAATCGCTTATGGATTCCTTCGCAGACAGAGTTGAAGCAAGAGATTCTGGATGAAGCTCATCGCTCTAAATTCACTGTGCATCCAGGAAGTACAAAGATGTACAAGGATCTTCAACGGAATTTTTGGTGGAAAAATATGAAGAAGGAAATTGCAGAATTCATTTCTCGTTGTTTGGTGTGTCAGCAAGTCAAAGCTGAACATCAAAGACCAGCTGGACTATTGGAGCAGTTGGAGGTTCTGGAATGGAAATGGGAACATATCACCATGGACTTTGTGATGGGTCTTCCGAAGACCGATGCAACTAATTATGATGCCATATGGATGATCGTGGACAGATTGACGAAATCTACCCATTTCTTACCAATGAAGAAAAAGGAGTCCGTTGCGAGCTTAGCAAATTTATACATGAATAATATTGTGAAGCTTCATGGTATACCTGTCTCTATTGTCTCTGATCGAGATCCAAGATTTACCGGGAGATTTTGGAAAAAACTTCAGGAGGCATTCGGTACAAAGCTGAAATTTAGTACCGCATTCCATCCTCAGACAGATGGTCAATCTGAAAGAACTATTCAGGTTCTTGAGGATATGCTTAGAGCATGTTCTTTGGATTATGCTCGAAGTTGGGATGAGAACCTTCCACTCATTGAGTTTGCCTATAATAATATTATCAGGCTAACATTGGAATGACTCCATATGAAGCTCTCTATGGGAGGCCATGTAGGTCTCCTCTTTGTTGGAGCGAGGTTGGTGAAAGAAGATTGTTCGGACTGGAACTTGTGCAAAAGTGTGCTGATAAGATCGATCTGATTAAGAAGAGGCTCTTAATTGCTCAAAGTAGACTAAAGAGCTACGCAGATAACCGTCGCAGAGAACTAGTATTTGCAGTTGGCGATCATGTTTTTCTCAAAATTTCTCCAACTCGTGGTGTATTGAGATTTGGACGAAAGGAAAAACTTAGTCCCAGATACATTGGTCCTTTTGAGGTGTTGGATAGAATAGGCGAGGTAGCCTACCGCATTGCATTACCACCTCAGTATTCGCATATTCATAATGTCTTCCATGTCTCCATGTTGCGGAAATATATTCATGATCCGTCTCATCAGATTCACTTTGAGCCAATTAAAGTTCATAAAAATTTATCATATGAAGAGCGCCCTTCACACATTGTTGATCGACAAGAACACCAATTGCGAAGGAAGACTATTAAGATGGTAAAGGTTGCCTGGCATAATCATTCAGATAGGGAGGCCACATGAGAAATTGAAGATGAAGTTCGAGAGAAATATCCTGAACTTTTAGGTATGTTTTTTTTAAATTTCGAGGACGAAATTTTTTTAAGAGGGGTAGAGTTGTAACATCTATTTTTAAGTAGGGAGGTTTTGTAAAAAAAACGAAATCTTTAATTATAGGAAATAAATAAAATGATTAATATGAAGTGTATTATATATTTACACATAAAAAAATGAAAGGGGGATAACTTCCCTGCCGTTTAAAAAGAGATTGATTGAAGAATTTGACCGGGTCTAATCTTAAAAACAAAAAAAAAGAAAAAAATAGTAATCAAACATAATAGATCATGGGGCATTTTATAAATATATGAATTAAACACTTAAACCAAATCAATAGAAACGGCATGCAACCATTATCCGTTGAATCAAGAAACGGAAATATGTTGTGATCATCTTTTGTTTTGCGCGTATCCGTTAGCCCCTAATGCCATTAAATTCGGGCAAATCATGCGAGCCCTGTTATTTAACCACAATGCACGTCCTTTCCCTCTCGAAAAATCCAACTGGTGTTACCTTTGTTGCCGTCGTGCTCTTGCGAAGTGTTCTGTGCAAGGATTGTATCAGGGGTTGCCGTGAGATAGAAGAAGAGTGTCACCAAATCGGTAACAATTTTTTTAGTAAGATTGTACAATTCGTATGATTCAAAGGAACATGTTTGTCGACCTTCATTATAGATTTATCTCCTATTCGATATATATATATATATCGAAAATTAGAATTGCCTCTTTTAATCTTTGATTGCACGAAATCTAATGTCGTTGTATGGAGGAACGTCAAGAGCCTTGAGTTATATTTATATACATACATATATGTGTGTATATATATATATAGAAGAATTAAGCCATTTAGATTTATCTGTGATAATGAACACATTTTTTTGTTGTACTTAACATATTCTACTTGTTATTCCTTGTTAGATGTCTTTTCTTTATCTATATTATTTTTTTAACATTAGTTAACATATTAGTTTGCCTATGGATACCTAGACCATGGGAATGACCTTTTGATTTCTAACGGGTAATTCTTTTTAGTTATCTTAGGTTGATTCGCCTCATGGTTTAGGTCTAGCCCCGTTAAATTATTGAACCGATCATGTTTTCACCGGATAATATTTTTGTAATAAGTTAACAAACAATGACTTCATATTTTTATCGTCCCGAATGCTTGGTTTACAACCTATTAATTTGATAAGATTATGGGTTAAAAAAATAAACATTAAAAAAAATGAGAGTTTTTGACGGTTAGGATGCCAGATACTAGGGTAAGAGATATTACACCGTTTACACCTTGTTAAGATACTTTTGTTTGGTTTAGGTGGTAATTGATTCCCGAGGGTGGAGAGTTCTAGGAATCAACTTACATTGGATTCTTAGTCAGGTATGTACATTAATTTATGTCACATACCGTTATTATTTATACCCCATATTTGATTTTATTAGAGATCGGAGTGTTGTTTTCTTTTATCTTGTTGAAAATACTTTGATTATATCTCTGTGATAAAACTCTAGCTAATCAGATGAAAATTTGATATTTACCATTAATGCCTATCTACGGATTAGTTGTTAAATGTTGTAGAGATAGATACATTATTGACTTTTTATATATAGATTAATTTGCAACTTTCTTTGTTCAAATATTTTTATTGAAAATTAATTATTGTTTTTGGCACCATCATTGTGAGAAAGTAGACATTGTTCATTGTTGGCCCATTAGAGGCTTTGACCTGGCCGGGTGCCGCGCGGACGGTTAAATCCGCCAATTGACCGTTGTAGGCGGGTAATCCTACACTATTTCCGAACAATTTACCGCTACGGCGGTTGACTCAGTATTGATGTCCATTGCATTGGGGTTTGGATAGGAGATCCCGTACTGACATTTGTTTTAGTTTTAAAAATTTTGATTTAAGGGAACGGGGTGGCTTCTATCCAAGCTCGGGCTGCTAGGTGTCGGCAGATGGTATTGATTTATATTGGTATGGATATTGACGTTATAGTCACATAATTTGTGATAGTTAAGGAACTTTATTGAATTGTCATTGTTATCCCATAATGATGGGCATACATGAAAAAGTCTTTTTATAGTTCATTGTGTATTTATTGAGTTATATTCCTTATCATATGGAATTGTCATCGTATATTTTTTTACTCATTGTATATGATTATGATGGCATGTCTCATAAATTATTGGTGCATACTTAGTCAAATTCGTTTGACTAATATTGATTTACAACATTGCAGCTTAACGGAGGACGAGTTTGGGATGCTCGGCTAAATTAAGGACTCATTGCTTTATTCTAGTTCGTTAAGATTAATGTACGGGAGTTATTGATAGAGTTATTCATTTTCATTTTGTAATTCAGACTTGATAAGTCTTTTATGTATTGGTTAATTTCCTTTATTCTTCCATCATGTTTGGCACTCTGAAAGTTATTTATGGATGATTGAGTTTCTGTCTCGCTCCTGGACTCGAAAAAAAATCCATTGTTTTGGGATGCTTACACAATTTTTCCCCATGTTTCGAGGTTTGGGACGTGACAATGGGTCTGCGTGATCAAGGGCTATCTGATCAAGAGATCAGATGGTTGAAGAGAAGGTGAGGGTAAATGAAGAAGCGGGTCACGTGACACACCTAGAAGCGGCCACGTGGCCCAATATAAAAAATCCATAAATAAAAATAGAAATATAAATCAAAATAAAATAGGAAATAATGTTAAACTAAAAATTAATCAACATGAAAGTTATGTAATTTTTTAAGATCTACAACTTTCATACACAATCTGAAACCAAAATTTTATGAATTTGCATAGTAATATTTTTGTAAGTATTTTTACGAATATAAAAATACTTATCTTAAATGTTTTATTATTTTTTGTACTTTTGAATATGGATTAATATACAATATATTGTTTCCAATATTATGCTAATTTTTGGGATTCTAAATATATGGAAAACACTTAAAATAATAAGAACAAGAAACACATATATACAATGTGGCGAGACTTTATTTATTTACATTAATCAGCATTAATTTTTTACGAGGTGTATAATATTAATTATATTTAGTTATTTCTTTATTTAATTGAATTGGCTAAGATAGATGGTTAAATAATCAAATTAATATTGATGAATATGAGATTCATTGGAGATTCACGTATTGTAGTTGCTTGATTAAATAGGAAGTCTCTCAAGTATGTCACTCTTAGTTATTAAAACCATGTTATAATCTTACATTTGTAACATATGATTTGTTAATTTGCTCAAGTCTTTACACTCTTTCATGTATCCCTTAATTAATATAATAGTCATACTGGGTAATTTTGCTCATAGTTTAAAATTTGTGACCGAGGTAAACAGGTTCTGCAGGAATCAATTTATGGATGATTACCTGGACCATTGAGCTACTTAGAAGGTGGTCATTTTACATATTTTTATATTTTTGTTAAATGTAAATGGCACACATCATTTTGCCCTTAAGTTGCATGTAGACATTTTGTAAAATGTAACTCCTTTCTTTTAAATATAAATATAAATATGTGTGTGTCATATGAAATGCTTGTTGAAGTTAAGTGCAACGGATGACAACAATGACGATATAACAAGTATTCAATATTACTCATGGATGAATGGTTAAATGATTCTTGGGATGGAATTTGATGCTATTAGTATGGATCCTCATGTAACTGGTCAAATATGGACAAGGATGCCACACTTGGGGGGCCCCAATCAGATTAGTTACAAATTTTCCCTAATAGACATGTTTAACTTGTCAAAAAGAAAAGAAAAGTCATATGTCATCAGTATTAGTATTTATAGTAGTGATTAAATACACACGTATATATAAGCACTTGTATTAGCATGCACATCCCATGATATTTCATACACATACATACATACATTATGCACACACACATACACGCGTAAATGCACACATATAGCTATAACACACTTCTAACACGTTAATATCAATAAATGCACATGTATTCAAATTAACATTTGAATAAATTAAAAAGTTCATAAATTCATATATATCTTTAAAAAAAAATATATAAAGACATATGGACGGTTAGAGGCAACGCAGTGCGATGATTGTGCTTGAGGAGTGGTGAGTAATGTTTTTGAAATGGAACCCGACACCGAACCCGAAACCTTATCAAAATGGTCGAATCGGGTTGCACCTTGTAATCAAACTGGTTCAACCAGATGATGATATCATCATTATTTAGAATCGGATAAACCAGACCGGTGAGAAAAAAATGGTTGAACTGGATAATCAAACTGAAATGAAATAAAATATATATAATATACACTTAAATGTACTTGAAATATAAATAAAATACATAGACAATGTATATATTTCACGCTATACATAAAATATTTTTTCGTATGAACCATCAAATGACATACATACCATATAATTGCTTTATAACATAATAGTAGCTTAATAATATTTAAAACCAATTACATGCAAAAAGTCATGTTAGAGTAGTTGGTTAGAAGTTTAAAATTGGTAACCAACTCATACTACTAACATTATTTTTAAATAAATTAAAAATTAAATGCGGCTCAACTTTGGTTGAACTTGGTTAAACCATGTTAAAAATAATAGGTTGAACCAGACAGGTTGTTTAAAATTTAAAATTCGAATCGAACCAGTGAGAACCGGTTAATCAGACCGGTCCACGCCCAGTTCATCGATCGAACCAACCAGTCCGATTCGGTTTCAAAAACATTGGTGGGGAGGGTGGAGGTAGACGTCAAGCACATGTCATGAGAGAGGGTGTAGAAGGGGGGTGATAGGGCCAAGGTGGAAGTTACCTCGCAAGAGAGGAAGGAGAATGGCAGTGCAACATTAATATGAAATGGGTGTAGGAGGAGGAGATGGAGTAAGTAATGAGAGGAGAACAAGAAAAATTTCCCAACAGTTAGCTACAGTAATTTTCTATCTTTTTAAGTGGCATCCAACAAAGCTCCTCTTTTTTTGGTGTGACCCTCTCGACGAGGACAATCATCATAACATCATCGCAACTATATTTGTGAGGACTTATCCTTATAATGCTCTCACCATAGTGTGCTAGCAAAAAATAGAATTATGGTGGTGTCTATATCCACTAAGAAGGGATGAATCGTGAGAAATGAATGATTTCCACCATTATTTGGTATATATCTACACATGCTTACTTGTCGTGATTATTGGATGTTGCCACTCAGGTAAGGATGAAAGTGGATCAGGTGTGGCTACATACCCATATTTGCTTCATTTATATCAAATACTGAGTATAGATATGCAAATAAACCAGATATATATATCTAGAAAACTATATCTTTAAATAATCGGATAATAATTCAGTAGGAATATTATTTGAATATGGATTTGGATCAAATAAGGAGAAAATATTAAGAGGGATTGAATTAATACTAGATATGAATGATGATCGAATCAATATAAATTATGAATTTAGATCGAATTATTATTTTGCTAATAAAAAAGGTGCTTCTCTACATATATAACAATAATTAATATGAAGCTGTCGAGGCAAAGACACATGGTGGTCATTGGAGGTCAATGTAATTTATAAACTTGAGTAGAGGGAAAACAAGTTTAGGTTGGTAATTGATTGCTAGACATAATAGATATTATTGATATGTAATAATAGGGCTTAAATGGGGATATTCTAAGGGGAGCCAATTTGAGTACTCCTCCTTTTTTAATTTTTAAGACATTTTTTAAAATGTTTGGGCAAATTTTGACTCAATTCGAGATTCCTATATCATCCATCAAGACTATCGATCTAAGAATTTCTGAAATTGATCCCTTTTAGATAGACATGTTAGGAGTATTTATTTTACACGAAATTTAGATAGGTATAGTGACCTAAATCCCCCACATATTTTTTAGAAAATACCTTAAAATAGAAAAGATGTGGGGTAGTCAAGTTGACCCAGGGCAATCCCATTTAACCCTCGTAATAATAATAATAATTTGTATTCATATATTCGAATCTAAATCTTCTTGTTGTTATCATATTCATTTTTATATTTAGAAGTCATAATAAATATTCAAATACTGATATCCATATTCTGTAATTTTTTGAACATGGTAAGCATATATTAGGATACATGCACATTTGTTTGTATCCCTACTCTCAAGTTCAAAGTGGGGACTTTTTTCTCTCTTGAGGCACACATTTATCTCGAGAATAATATAATATTCATTGCTTTATTGCTAGCAACTGTCAACATATATCCACCATCTTCCTTTTTTGAAATTTATAATAATTGTTGCTAACTTCAGTAACAATTAGAAGAAAAAATATTGAGAAATACAATAGACAATCATTGCTATACGGTTCATTGACAATCATAACAAATATGCCACTCATTACGAATTTCAAAATATATCATTAACTTCTACAATGAATATTATCCATCATTTTACATTTTAGCATCACAATCATTTTCAAACTATTCATTGTCAAGTACCTATTTTACCATAGTATTTGACAACTTGAACTTAAACTTTTTTAGCAACAACCGATCCCAAACTAGTACTGAAAAACCTAAACTCGTAGGAATACCAATTTCAGAGGGACTAGGACCATACATATCCACTTGCATGCATTCCCTCTCTAGAACCTCAAGAATACAATGCTCCCTCTCCAACCAACCACCGTCCAAGTGAACTACCACCACACACCCAACCCAACCACTCCCCTTAATGCACCTCCTTCTTGCCAGGGAGACCGGGAGCAATTTGATATTTTCATGGTCCCCATACATCCTTTTCAAACCCCTCCTCCCAATGATTCAATCACATTATTATCACACCCATGCACCTATACACTTCTCAACTTCAATTTATTTACATCAAGTAGGATGTTAGTACCTTGCACAAGTGTGGATGCTTGAACCCACTTGCTAATTAGTCCTTAAGCCTCCGCAATCCGAGCCAGCCAACATTAAGTCGTTACAGATAACCTAAAATATTTAAGTCCAAGTTACGAAGTTTAGGCTAATTAGATGAAAACACAAGCAAAAATCCGAAGAGATGGCATCACGTGTTGGCGGTGATCGTGCAAGGCGAGCGAGCAGCAACATAGGAGGGATCCAGATGCAAGCAGTGGTGGAAGGAAGGGATCCAAAGTGCATCAGTGAGTTGAGATTGTTGCTATTTAGTCCCCCAAACTTTAGAGCCCCCACAGGTCAAGAGGGCCAACTTGTGTTGCACCGCATCCTACCTGTGCCTCAACGTGTCCATTTTTATTTCTTTTCTCCCCTCTCCTGTAGGGATGCAAACGGTCGGATACGGATACAGATATAGGTATTACCGTATCCTTATCCGTTTTTGAATACGAATACGGATATTGACGGATACGAAAATTATCTTACCATATCCTAAAAAAACGGATACGGATGTAAAACGGATATTTATCGCATATGAGTAATGTTAGAAATACTCTATAAAAACAACTTAAATATATACGAATTGGATGGAAAACACATGATATAAATTTATTATATGTGTTTGTATCATAAAATTATACAAATATGGTAAAGGAAGGTATATAATTATGCTATCTATGATTATAAATAAATCTATGACTATATTTATATACGAAAACGGATATACGGATATAGATACAGATGTTTACGGATATCAAAACGATATTCATATCTGTATCCATTTTAAAACGGATAGGGATACGGATGTCAAAATCTATATAAAACGAATACGGTGACGGATCGGATACGGATATATCCGTAACCGTTTGCGGTATCCAATGCCCACAGGCACCCACCCAAACGTTTGTTTTACTGCGACAGCGGGGCCCGCCCTCTCCTTATATAAATCTCTCGTTGGCATTGTGACAAACACCTGACGTGCACGCCCCTCCGGGCGGAGAACCAGGACCCCCTCGAGAAGCGATTGCTGGAGGAACCACTGATGAGAGGCCCCACGCTGTGCTATGGATTCCCGAGGCTGTTTCCCATCGCTACAAACAAATGCAAAAGGCCCCTGCTGTGATGGCTCCGTAGGCTGTATGATGTTTCCTCCCCTCGAAATTTATCGTTACTGTAGATACAGGAATACGAGTACAGCTCCGCGAATCCATCACGGTCTTAGTCTTGATGCAGTTGTACTCCGTGATCACAACTTCTGTTCTTTGATTGCAGGATTATTGCATATAATACAAGACAATGCATTTGGTATTATCGAATAAGCGGAGTTAGGGGGTTTGTTCATTTTCTTGTTTGTTATTTTTGAGAATGCAGAATAAATGGTAGTTTATTTTCCCGAATAAGTGACGGCTATTATGAAATAATTACTATGAACGAGGAATATTTAGCAATCATTGCTTATGATAAGAAGGAATCGATATTTCATGAATAGTTGTAAAATAACGACGCTGGTAACTGTTCCAGGAATAAAAAAATTAAGATAAGGGAGAAAATTCGACTTTGAAGAAACCAGGATTTAGTTGGACAGAGGACTGATGGAAGATAAATGAAGTGAATGGAGATTTTCATAAGAAAGGTATAACCGATGGGAGGTAAATTACTAGAACCACGTTGGGAGGAAAGAGTTGCATTAGCAAGAGAGAATGGGTGGATAAAACTCAGGAGCACAAGAAATATTGCCAAGTAAAATATGCATTTCATCCCGCCCCCTTAACAGCCAATCCCTATCCTTAGGTTTTAGGGATGAGAAGGAAAGACATGTTTGAGTAATATGGTTTAGTCCAGAATTTGTCTTGTTGGTGAGCTTGTATTTGAGGGATAAGAGTAGGATAAATAATATTTTCTTCCTTTGGTTGTAGTTTTTTGGAATGTAGGTAATTAGTAATTATGTAGGAAATATAGTGTGAACCTGGGATAAATAATAATCATTGTTTGTAAGAAGGGAGATAATATAATTTTCATCTTTTACAAGGATAAGGGGCAAGATTCATATTATACTGAGACAAGCTATCTCAGTTATTCTTGCTTATCTCACACTTGAATAATGCCTTGATTATAGCTGATTATTCACAGTGTATGTGTTGCGATTTAGGATTTTTTTATAAGGGGAGTAAATGTATAAGCTCCCTAAATTTAGGTGTGGGAACTACTTGGGAGTCGTTTAAAGATCCTTTATTCTCTTTTTCTAATATGGTGAAGAACGATCATCACTGTTCAAGGACTAAACCATGTAACCGTAGAAATTCGCAAAAATCTCTGTATTTTGTGTGTATTTGATTTCACTTTCCAATGCATTCGGGACTCATGGTGCAGGGGTTTCACAGCAGGAGGTGCTATGGAATTATAGCCTTTTGATGGTGATCCAACGTCCATCATCCATCCTTTAAAACCGCCCAAGAAAGTGACATTTTAGTGTTTTGGGTGCTCAAAAGTCCAAAACAATCCCTTGCAGAAAACAGGAAAGGGAAATTTTCCTGGTTATTGTCTGTTTTTTTCCATTTTGGAAAATTAGCCTCTCACCAATCTGGCAATTTAAGTGGGTGATACCAGTAAAGTGTCAACTATAAATGTTTGTCATTTTTCAGCAGTTTATTCTATCAGTGCCAAACTACAATGATGTTTCTACACGTTGCCAGACGAAAAAGTGAGAGGATTTCCTTATGTTTTGCGTGGTAATTATTTTAGTTTGGGTAAAGGGCAGTACTGTAGTGATGTGTAGTGTGTACAATTAATTCTCAGTCAAAAGCACTGCGTGGGCAAATATTATATTTTTGATTGACGACTCAATGCTTGAAGTTTGGATGTAACATCATATGGGTGGGTGAGTGACATATCTAACAGGTGGACCAAAGGATTCCGATTTGATTTTTTTAATTCCTGTTCAAACCGGTATCCTTGATTAGATACTGAAAATTATATCTTAATTCGTACGGCCCAGAAATCCAGATACATATGGCTCCAGATACGTGGAGGTCAGCCATGACAACAGCTCGAACCCACAGCTGCACAACATCCACGACCACATCACCTTGAGAAAATCTATGAAAGAAATTTGACCGTGTTCTCTCCTGCAGTTAAAAGTGGAAGTTGCAGTTGATGACCTTCTTAAAAAAGAATGACCACTCTGGTGAAAACCCAATTTCCCCACATGATCCCTCCTGTAGTTTATAAGAAATTTGACCGTGTTCTCTCCTGCAGTTAAAAGTGGAAGTTACAGTTGATGACCTTCTTAAAAAAGAATGACCACTCTGGTGAAAACCCAATTTCCCAACATGATCCCTCCTGTAGTTCATTTATTTTTCTTGGGGGGTATGCAGATTTCCCTCACTCGTAAGCACACTAATTAAGGCTCCATAGCCCTTATTCCTGCAGCCAACGTCAATATACCTTCGTACCATCTTCCTTTTTTTCTCGTCTCAACCCCCTTTTCCTCCCCAATCTCTTTTCTGCAGGAGCTTTTCCCTCCCCCAAGAACATGTCTGGTTTGTATTCCCCTCACAGCCTCCCCTCTCCAAGAGCCCTCTCTCCGCAGATAAGGGGCACATCAGACTTGGACAGGTACCTGCTTTTGTGGTTTTGCAGACTTTTTCTTGTTGATCGTTTGATCAGTTTCTTGGGGTTTCTTGAGGCTACTCGTTAATTATTTCTCTTGATGTGTTCTTTTCCCTCTCTTTTCTATTTATTTACAGTCAGTACTTGGCTGAGCTGTTGGCTGAGCATCAGAAATTAGGACCATTCATGCAGGTGCTCCCCATATGCAGTAGGTTGCTCAATCAAGGTCAGTGATTGCCGTAGTGTCGGAATTGAGTTTCCGGAGATCCCGCGCGCGTTGTGGTTATTATCTTCCAGATCTTTAATTTCTAATCAGAGGTTGCGCTGGGAATGAATTGCGGCCATTTGTTTATGTCATGTTTGAATTTTTATGCCTGCATGATGTTGGGACATGTTTCCTCCTCTGTAGAAATCACTTCATGTTAATTCTGTATTTAACAGAATATCTCGTGGGATTTTGTCTTTATAGTTTCTACGAGTTCTTGCTTAAGATAGTGTATAGTCATAAAAATCTTTGTTTACTCCCCCTTTTTGGGTATTGTTCAGGGTGTTGACGTGTATTTCTGGTACGCTATGTGAATATTTGAAATTGTATTTTCCTGTGTTTATATATAACGAGGTGCTAGACACAGATTTATGTAGAGATCTTTCTGGAATAATCAATCTTTACAATGGTCTTCATGCATCTAAATCTTTTTCGAGTCTGCATAATCTTGTTAGTGACCTCCACTAATATATTTGATGCATCTAATCTTTTCTCTTATTATTCCCTATTTAAAAGCACGATCACAATTTGTAGAAATTTGTCTACTTCTATAAAAACATTAGATCAGGGTCTATGTCATAGGTTAACGTTGTATATCTTGAAGCATGGATCATGTAGCACACAATGTCGCATTAGGTGTTTGATGAAATGTCAGTACCATAACTTGTGAGAGGAGTGCCAATATTCTTATGGCTCCAATTAGGGGATACAAATTGTATGCAGACAAGCACTCTTGAGAAAACAAATAGTTGGTGTGGGGTAACAAGTAACAACCACTATGAAATGGGAGGAAATGACTTCGCATGTGGCAGCTGCATTTTTCTTTCTATATCAAGTTATCAACTAGTTAACAGTACAATATTTTATAAAGAAAGGGGTGAACAGGTTCACGTTCGAGATCTGTACCCAAGTACACCCCTTCAACACTCCCCTCAACTTGGGCATGTATATGACTCCTCATGTTGCACTATGGGAAGTTCCTTTTGTGAATCTGCTGGTCAATTAATCTTCAGATTTAATAAATGGTTGGCAGAACTAGCCATCGTCAATCTTCTCATGCATAAAATGATGGCCCACCTCAACATGCTTGTCATGTTCATGTGCAATTAGATTGTTTGTAAGGTTAGTTGCCTCTTTATTATTGCAGTGGAGCTTCTTCAGTGGATTAGGAGATAGGTCCAGATGCCCATATCATTGAACATGAATTGTAGTCGTAGCATTTTAGCAACCCAAGTGCCATTATGTGGCACTCGGCCTCAACTCTTGATTTAACATAAAACATCTTTTTTCACCCAATAATGAGATCCCCTCCCAGGTAAATTGAATATCATGAAATAGGTCAGCGATCATCCTCTGATCCATCCCAACTAACTCCATATACGCTTCACTGTTGACTTCTTTTCCTTTTGCAAAGGATAACCCCTTGTCTAGATTCTTCTTCAAATAACAAGATATTCTATAGGAAGCAATAAGATGAACATCTGTTGGAGCATGTATGAATCGATTCTCCATATTCACAATGTCAATACTGCCAAGCCTTGTAGAGTGAGATATATGTCATTTTTAAGCTCTTTCCATCTATAGTGCTTAGATTGTAATATGATTCAAAAGAAAATTTTCTTGGACGACATCTTAGCTTTCCAGTCTCCTTACGTAGATTAATGCCATATTTTCTATGGCAAATACTCAGGCTTTATATGGATCTAGCAATCTTAATATCTAGGTCTTTGGTTCTAAATTCCACGGGAAGCTTTGCCTTAATGTGATTGAGCTCATCATCATTATTCTCCATGATAACCATGGCATCGGTATAAACAAACTATCACGAGCACCATTTGTTCACAATCTTGCCCGATGAAGAGAGTATGATGTCCATTTTCATTAATTTTATTTTCTTCCTTTAAGGCCTTCTCTTTTTACTTTGATTATGGACGAGTTGACAAGTCACATTCAGGATGAGTTACCTTGGTGTATGTTATTTGATGATGATATTGTGTTAATTGACGAGACTAGAGATGGAGTAAATGAGAAGCTTGAGGTCTGGAGACATGAGTTGGAGACTAAAAGATTTCGTATAAGTAGGGCCAAGACGGAATATATGGAGTGCACCTTTGATGGAAGCAATGGTGAAGGAATCGAGGTGAAGATTGGTGACGATAACATTCAGAAGAGAGATTCCTTTAGATATCTGGGATCTATTCTGCAACATGATGGGGAAATTGATGGAGATGTTACTAATAGAATAAATGCCGGATGGCTAAAGTGGAGAGGAGCCTCTGCTGTTCTCCGTGATAAGAAAATTTCTTTAAAAATTAAAGGAAAGTTTTACAAAGCAGCTGTGAGACCTGCTATGCTTTATGGATCCGAATGTTGGCCTGTGAACCATAAACATGTGCAAAGAATGAATGTAGCAGAAATGAAAATGTTAAGGTGGATGCGTGGACACACATGTAAATCGGATTCGGAATGATGTAATCAGAAAGGAAGTTGGTGTAGCTCCGATCGAGGATAAGATGCGAGAAAATCGCTTAAGATGGTTTGGACATTTGCAAAGAAGATCAGCTGATGCACCGGTTAGGAGATGCGAGTGTTGGGATGTTGAGCCGGCTAAGAGAGGGCGAGGACAGCCCAAGAAGTGTTGGAAAGAGACCCTACGAAGGGATCTTAGTTTTGTGGATATAAGCCCGGGATTGACTCAAGATAGATCTGAATGGAGGCGAAGAATCCATGTAGCCGACCCTACTTAATTGTGGGAAAAGGCTTTGTTGTTGTTGTTGTAAGGCCTTCTCTTTGATTTCATTCAACTCCTCTTGGAATAGGGTGCCATGTAAAGTGTCAGTGTTCTTTGTTATTTATTGCTCTTGATCTATTTTTGCTTCCGCATTATGTTTTTTTAACAAATATGATAAAGAATAGCTTTATGATTTAGTTATTTGGTATTTTTTTTGCAAACAGAAGGTAAATTCAAGGAAACGTTTGGGGCAATAAACAATATCAAATCATATAATTGGGAGTAAGTTATACTTCTTTTTTGTTCAAGACTTTCAACCATCAGTAATAAGAATACTTCATCGTAAAGTCATAGCTTGAAGGAAAAAACTGACTAGATTGCCTAAACATGTGCTGAGAGGTACCGAAATCCTCAAACCAATGTATATCATCTCGAAAGATATGTAGAATCCAAAATGCGCAAGGTATATCTGAGGAACCATGGTAAGAAGTTGTCTTAGAGGGCCCAATGGATGATGATGTCAATATGGACTGCTAATTAGTGCGTGCTAAATCTAGTGACACGTGGAAGAAGATCTTTGTAAGGATGGTAGGCTCCTACTGCAATACTTCTCTGCTATGGTTTGTGTTTGAGAGGCTAGACTCCTTTACCTAGATCCATGACTGCTCGAGCCTCTCATTCCCAATGTCGCTCCAACCCTACCCCTCTCCTTCTAACCCCCCTCCCCCCGTGTGAAGAGCAACCCAACAACTCCACACTACCTAGCGCTACTTTTAGGCCCCAACCCATCGCCTACTCCAAACCTTGCCCCAACGCCCCCTCCAACCATACCCTCACCCTAGTGATACCCAAGCGTCCCTGCCAGTGCTACCACAATGCCTAATTTTCATCCCACCGCCAATCGACCCTTATTGTATGTTCGACCCTTGTGGGTCTTATCCAGATTTCTCTCCCCCAGGGGTTCCAAAACACATTTACAAGAATTCTTGCGGTCTTCACTCTTCTTATTTTAACATTACAACCCCCATGGATTCGAACCAATTAAGTTTCAGTAAACTCCGATCAGACACAATGTGGTATGATCTTAACCACTACCATCTATCTTTTTGTTCAACAAGCAGTCCTGGCAACCTCAGAATCTGAAATGACATCTTAGGCATCTTAGGAATACGAGGGAGGGAATGCATGTCTACCTTCATTTGGCTCAATCCTTAAATTAGATGATACCAACTATCCCAAATGATTGTAGATGTTCCTAACGATTGTACTGGAATACGACAAAGAGTATATTTTGCTTGAGCTAGAGCCTTCGGCCAAGACATGCAAGAATGCCACTTGGGCCAAGGATAATGGAATGGTGAGATCTTGAATCATGGTCAATGTAATCGATGGAATTCTAGATGAATTGGTCTACTTTTGCCCACGAGATGTGGACTTCTATAAAAGCCACATATGTGCAAGAAAAAATTCCAACAGGATGTTGTAGACATATTTTGATACGATGAACATGAACCAACCAATGCGCGTCTACTGATATGATGAACCTGAAGCAACCAAGGCACCCCTAGCAGATTACATCTCTCTTCTTAAATCTCTATTTGAAAAATATTATGCTTGTGTTCCAGGATGCATCTATCCTACAAGTACGGAATACCGCAAACACATGACAATTCTAATATTCCTCGCAGGTCTTGACCTAAGCAATGTTGCAACCCATGACCAGATGATTATACTGCTACTCTGCCAATCATTGAGGAGGCATACAGTAGTCTCACCAGTCTTATGGTCTCCCACACTGGCACTACTATGGAAGTCCAGGGATAGGATTCTAAGGTATAGTCTGCTACAACAAACATGGGTATTTAACCCCTTCTTGAGCCATCACTACTGAGGGTGATTGCTAGTCTGTGATGGTCCCGAAAGGGGACTTTGAGGATTTAATGCAGTGTTTAAACATGCTCAACCCTAGAGAAACTTCTCGCTCGCATCAAGGTGACCACCCAGAGACTGTTTCTATCATATGCAAAATTACCTATGTTGGCTTTGTAATTTTTTTTTTACAAAAATAGATCACTTGATTTATACAAGTACCACCACCCACCTATGTGGAGAAAGGGATTTTCTGCATTAAACGAGGCAAGTCCATCTAGGATGAATTGCCCAAGTTGCGGACGATAGGTTTTCCCCAATTCGAGAAAAAAAGGATGTCTACCTCATCTTAAACATCAAGTTCAACAATGTTTTATTTGTTCTCGAGTTTCCTATCAACATTTGATTTGGCATTCAAATTTACAAGGAACTTAACTGTCGAGCTATTTGATGTTGGCTCTTGTGTCTTTCAAGACATCATGAGTGGGAGGACCATTAATACGAGCCATGAAGGATGTCGTGTCTATCATCTTGTTTAGTCTCTCGGTACGCTGCATAATATGGGACTAGGCTTTCGGCTACTCAGGCGCTCTATGGCACTAGTACTTAGGACATTCATCTCTTCAAAATATTTGTCGGTTCCTTCCCCAACTTTATCCTATTGTCAGCCTAGAGTGTAAGGCCTACCAACTAGGGAACCATCGCTGAACTTTTTTTCATCATCTGGCCTCATCCATTCTACTAGACTTTTTGAGCTTATTCATCTTGGATGTATGGGACCTAGCCGATATCTTAATCGTTTGGGAAACATATACTATTTATTCTCGTGGATGTCTTATCTTTTTCTCGTGGATGACTTATTATAGTATGCTTTAACAATGTAATAAAGATTCAATTTGATGCGTGTCAAGAATCTTAGATCTGACAAAGCTAGCGAATTCCTTTCTCATGATATGCACTTCGTTTTATCTATTTAAGGGATCATGCAACAAACCAATTATGCTGATACTTCCCAACAAAATGGGATTGCTGAACAAAAACACTGAAATATTCTTGATATAGCCCATATATTATCGATTATCATGTTCCATCATCATATTGAGGAGTTGTCATCCTTATTGTCATGTTTCTCATCAATCGTATTCTGTCCACAGAGCAAGCTCCCATTTAGGTTCCCTTCTCCATGGTACTAAATATCATGATATATCGATGATATATCCCCGATTATATCAGTATCGACAGGGAGGGGGTTTCGATATTAGGTTGCATATCAGTTTACAAAAAATCGACGGGTATCTCGTGCGATATCGATGTATCTGTCAAATTTTGAATTCTATTCAAACCTTCCTCGATATCAACCGATACCATCCATATCGGGCCGATATTCCTCAATATCACCCTTTTTAACTCTTGATTAAAAATGGGATCTTCTCCCCCTTTTGACAATGGAGATGAACCACTCTAGAGTTGACCAAGGAAAGTCTGTATACATATACTATACATGTTTTTATATTAATATTTAATAGTTGGTCATTAGTAGGTATAAGTAATATAGTGATACATAATTATAGATCCACAACACACTCCAATCGACATTGATTTTCTTTAATTCGGTTAAAAAGTTTTGTTTCTAATATATTTTAATTCATCTTCTTTCATTCAAAATTATGATTGTTATAAAGATATTATATAAAAATTATATTTTATTATGCTCATTTGCTTGTTTGTTTGCTCTCTGATATATCTTAACATTTTGTTGATACATAATATACGATGTGATATAAAACTAATGTACTAAGTACACATCCTTTCTATCTCTAAGTTGTTGTTGCTTGAATTTTATCGTTTCCTTTCCAATACCTCTCAACAGTTATCAATCAGCATTGACAACAATGATATGTGCGATATTAATGTGTATTGGTGTGTTAAATGCATCTCATTCTTACATATAAGTATGATTTGTATGTTATTTATTATTTTAAGAACTAAGATGATCTTAATTTGCGAAAAATCACCGTTTTGCCCCCATTTATGAGGTTTGCACCGATATCGTCGATATATCCTCCATATATCCATTTTGACCTAGCTGATACAATATCAATATCGATATTTCGAACCTTGTTCTTCTAAGGAAAATATTTGTTCCTTGTTCCTCCAAAAGTTTTTGAGTGGGTTGCCTTCTTTCAACTCCTTGGTTCTGATAAAGACAAATTGGAAGCCAGGTTATTCAAATATGTCTTCTCAGGGTATGTTGGGTATTATAAGTGATATAGTTGCTATGATCCTCGATCACGAAAACACGTGTAGATTTACATTTTTTGAGTCACTTCATTTCTATTCTAAGATCGGAATACACGTGTATCCTTCACTTCTTATTTAAGACTCAGCTCCTATTTGTCTTCCCATTATGCAGAATGATCAATACAAGAAACAAATAAGCAGAGGCGCATCCCTTTTGAGTCAGCACTATCTCTCCCTTCGGTATGCTCATCGACTAAAGTTTTACACATAGTATTTCTCCCTCCATAGACACTGTTGGGAAAAATAAGCGTTGTTTTTATTCCTTGAGCCCTAGACTCTCTTATATAGGGAGAGGTCCATGGGAAAATTACATATGGTAGACAAACGAAAAAGAACAATAAATAAAATATACAGAAACATAAACTAAACTTCTACACTTCCCCTCAAGATGGAGCATAGATATCTATCATGCTCATCTTAGATAAGCACTTCTGGAAGGAACCCCGAAGTAAAGCTTTGGTAAGAGTGTCTGCTGTTTGGTCTCCTGAGCTGACATGGGTTGAAGAAATGAAACCTTTCTGGAACCTATCACGGATATAATGGCAATCCACCTCAATGTGCTTTGTCCTCTCGTGAAATGCAGGGTTGTTTGCAATGAATAATGCAGTCTGATTGTCACATTTTAGTGACATGGGAACAGGAACTCTATATGTAGATCTGTCAGAACTGCGCGAACCCACATCACTTTTGCACATGCTTGGGCCATAGCTCTATACTCCAATTCAACACTAGATCTCGCAACTACTGTTTGCTTCTCGCTCTTCCATGAGACAAGTGACTCCCCAACGAATATAGCAAAGCCTGATGTAGACTTCCTATCCTTCGGGCACCCTGCATAGTCTGCATCTGCACATGTTGAGATAGTAATAGTGCCCTTCTTTATAAACATCAATCCTGCACCTGGAGATGACTTAAGATACCTTAGTATCATATGTATGGCGTCCATGTGTACCTGGCGAGGTTGCTCCATAAACTGGCTCACTTTATTTACTGCAAATGTAATATTTGGTTTGGTAATAGTAACATAAAGAAGCCTCCCTACCAGTTCTCTGTACCTTCTTTTGTCAACCTCCTCAGTGTCGTCATCATGCATCTTCATGCTTGGATCCATGGGTGTAGAAGCAGGTCGACATCCAAACATACCTGTGACACTTAGCAAGTCAGTGACATATTTCCTCTGAGTCATCACGAGTCCTTGTTCATTTCTAGCAAACTCCAATCCAAGGAAATATCTAAGTACTCCTAGATCCTTGGTAACGAATTCACGGCCTAAGATTTCTTTTGCTATTTTTATTCCCTGCATGTCATCTCCTGTAATGAGTATATCGTCAACATACACCATAATGACAGTCATACCTCTGGATGTCCTCTGTACAAAGAGAGAATGGTCTGCATTTGACCTTTTGAATCCTTGCTTCTCAAACAAATCTAAGAGCTTCTGGAACCAAGCTCTTGGGCTCTGCTTTAGGCCATAGATCACCTTATGAAGCCTGCATACCTGTACACACTCCCCCTCAGCAGTAAACCCAGGTGGCTGCTACATGTAAACTTCTTCCTGAAGATCACCATATAAAAATGCATTTTTGACTTCTAATTGAAACATGGGCCAATCTCGAATCACAACAACAGATAAAAGAATATGTAAGGTAGAATGACGAGTAACAGGAGAAAATGTATCAAGATAATCTACCCCATACGTTTGAGTAAAGCCCCGAGCAACCAGTCGAGCCTTGTACTTATCAATACTGCCATCGGCATTATGCTTAGCTGTAAACACCCACTTGCAACTCACAATAGATGCCCGGCGGCCATCTCTTCCTCCATAGCCAGACGCCATCTGCTATCAGCTAATGCTTCCTGGTGAGTTTTTGGAATATTCACAGCGGATAAAGCAACTACAAATCTCCTGAAATCTCCTGCCAGACACTCAAAGGTAACATGAGAAGCAATCGGATATAAAACACATGACCTCTTCTGCTTCCTGATTGCAATCGGTAAATCAAGATCTGCATCAGCTGTACCAATATCCGTGTCATCCCCTGCCTGCTCCTGCTGAGAAATGCCGTCAGTCCCATCATTAGAAATAATGTTATCAGAACCAACCTGGGGCATATTTGATGATTGACCATGATCATGAGTAGGGGCTGGCCGTCGACTGTAGTGGCGTGGTAGAGGAGGAACCAAAGATATGGAAGGTGGTATCGGTGGTGGAGATGGTGGTGGTGATGGGGATGACGTCGGTGTAGATGTAGGAGCTTGCTGTGGTGCATACAAGGGTGGAGGAGGAATATAGATTTCATCATTTATATCTGATGGTATCAACCTGTCACATGTAGGAGAGAAAAACACGACTGACTCAAAAAACATAACATCTGCACTGACATAATGTCTTCGACGTAACGGATCATAGCAACGATACTCCTTTTGAGTCCTCGAATACCTGACAAAAACACATTTGACAGCCCTAGGAGAGAGCTTGTCAACCCCTAAAGACAACTGGTGAACGAATGCCACGGACCCAAAGATACGAGGAGTTAGAGAGAACAATTCCTTGTTACGAAAAACGAGGGAGAAAGGTATCTTCTCCCCCAACACAGACGAGGGTATGCAATTAATGAGATAACATGTAGTAAGAACCGCATCGTCCCAGAACGAGTGCGGAGCACAACTCTGGATAAGAAGCGTACGAGTGACATCAAGAAGGTGGCGGTGTTTTCTTTTCACGACACCATTCTGCTGGGACGTGTAGGCACAAGACTTTTGATGAAGAATGCCATGGGATGAAAGAAACTGAGATAATGTTCGAGTACAAAATTCAAGGGCATTATCAGTTCTCACAATCTTGATAGAAACAGGAAACACATTCTGCATTTCTTTAATAAAATTCATAATAGTGATGCCCGCTTCAGATTTATTCTTTAACAGAAAGACCCAAGACAAACGACTAAAATCATCCACAACAACTAAATAGAACATGTGTCCCTGATGATCAGGAACACGACTTGGACCCCAAATATCAATATGAAAAAAATCAAATGGAGAGCTACTGCTCCGACTCTGACGACTAGGGAAGACAAACCGATGATGCTTCCCTAACTGACAAGCTTCACAATCGAACGACGAGCGGGGTGAGATCTGAGGAAGGACTTGACGCGGTTTCTGAAATGGGAGATGACCAAAGCACATATGCCATAAGTAAGGTGAGATAGGTCCGGTGGAATGAGATGATGCTCCAGCGTAAAGTGTATGGACCAGTCGATACAACCCGCCTTGCTCACAGCCATGTCCAATCATGTTGCCCGTGAGAATGTCCTGAAACACAAGAGATGATGGGTCAAATATCGCTCGACAATGTAGATCCTTAGTAATCTGACTAATTGACAGTAAATTCATTGAGAAATTAGGAGCATAGAGCACATTCTGCAACTGCATAGAAGGTGCTAAGGCGATCTGTCCCTGTCTTGTGATGGGAGGATGAGTTCCATCTGCTATGACGACGATCCTTCCTGGGGAAACTTGCTTGTAGGATGTGAGTTGGTGTCTATCTCCACACAAATGATGTGTGACACCTGAATATACAATCCATTCTGAGGTACGTGAACCCTGGTAGAAAGCGAAGTATGAGCACTACCTGAGGAACTAGCTTCTGCAGTAGCAACAATGTGAATATATTTGTATTTTCATATTTCTTATGTGTCTCTTTCCTATTATCTTTTCTGTCTTCTACTTTATGTAATTTACCCATAGGCCTCTCTACTATATAAAAGAGCCTAGGGTTCTCAGGAATAAGAAGCGCTCTTATTTTCTCCAACATGGTATCAGAGCGGCGGTCCTAGACCGAAGCTCTCGATTCCCAAAAATCCTAACCCCACCGCCAGCCCTCTCCCTCGACTCGCACGCCGCCGCCCTTTCCCTCGACTCGCGTGCGCTTCCTCGCCTCTTCGTCGGTGCCGCAACCTAGCACGCCTCCATAGCGAGGGCTCCGCGCACGCGCTCGCCGCGCACAGCGCGCACCGCACGCTCGTCCTTCTTGCGCGCACAACGCACTCGTCCTCGTCGCGCGCACAACGCGCTCATCTTCCTCGCGCGCACCGCGCACTCGTCCCCCTCGTGCGTACAGCGTACCCTGCGCTCGCCCTCCTCACGCGCACCGTGTGCTCTTCTCGCGCGCACCTCAACCTCGTCTCGCGCGCTCGCGTGCTGTCTTCACTTGCACGCCGCCTCAGCCTCGTCCGTTGATTGATGGTTGGTGTGCATGAGTCTACACGTGCACCCAAACCCATATATGTTTGTGTAGACATACAAACTTTGATTTGTTGCACCCGAAGCAGTCTTCTGTCGGCAATATGTCTGAGAACAAGGTTGATGTACCTGCCACTGGCGCATTCAGAGGTCCAGCACTTATTGTGAAAATGGACGGGACTAATTATGAGCTCTGGGCTATGCAGTTCATGAGCCTGATGAAGTCGAATGGTAAGAAACATATTCTTACCGAAGAGGAGCCGGTGGAGAAGACTGGGGTGCATGCCTCGTGGGAGGCAGATGATGCGTATGCCAAAGTTTGGCTATCTGGGACATTGACGATAGAAATTGCCAACGATGTACTACATCAACCCACAGCTAAGGCTATGTGGGATATTCTAGCGGCGACATATTCGCAGGCGCGGAACGAAACCAAGATATTTCAGCTGCAACACGATATTTTTACAGTCAAGCAGAATGTGCGCCCTCTTCACTCACTGTACACATCCCTACGAGGGATGTTTGAGAAGCTCCATAGCTTCATGTCGTTGACGGCCACTCCAGAACAACAGAAGACGTACAGGAATGCTACATGGTAGGTATATTCCTGGCTGCCCTTGATCCAGAGTATGATGCTGCCCGATCTCAGATTCTAGCTGACGCTACTATTCTTCCAATGGAGGAAGCCTTCCGTCGATTAAGTCGAATTACTGTCCCAAGCTCGACTGCCAGCCAGACACCTTCAGCGATGGCTGCCTCCAGAGGTAGAGGTGGCTCCTCTATTTTTCGTGGCCGTGGTCCCCAGGGTCGTGGGGGTCGGATTCGTCAACCATGCAGTTATTGTCATCGACCTGGTCACTCCGAGGACACATGCTACTTAAAGCATGGCTTTCCTGCATCAGCTCGGGTAGCAGAACAAGTTGAGTCTCCTGCACCTTCCTCATTGGACCAGCGATTTGATGACCTTGTTGCCAGACTGAGGAATATCATGCCTCCTGATACAACTCCTGAAGGTCAGTCAGATGTGGCCGTCTCTGCCTCTGCCAATTCACCTGCCATGGCCAGTACTTCAGGTAGTTCTCATGCTCACATCTCTTGTGATGGATCTATGATTACAAACTGGATTATGGATTCTGGAGCGACACATTATCTCTGTGGGGACATAGAACAACTCACTTCATATAGACCAGTCTCTTCAGGACGAACGAACTATGGTGATTGCCAATAGAACACATTCCCCGATCACAGGACAGGGGGAGATTAACTTGACACCTTCCTTGAAATTGCAGAATGTGTTATATGCTCCCGATTTCTCTATGAATTTACTGTCCATTAGCCAGATTACAAAGGATTTAAACTGTCGAGCTATTTTTGACTCATCATCTCTTATTTTTCAGGACATACCCTCGGGCAACGTGATTGGCTATGGCTGTGAGCAGAATGGTCTCTATCGTCTGATCCATACTCCTTATGTCGGTGCATCTCTCCATTCTACAGGATCAGACTCTCCGTATATCTGGCATCTCCGTTTGGTCACCTCCCGCTTCAGAAGATGTATCGTGTTTTGCCCCAGATTTCTCCGAAGTCGTCCTTCCAAAATGAAACGTGTCAGTTGAGAAAGCATCATCGGTCTACTTTCCCGAGTCGTCAGAGTCGGAGCAGTGGCTCCTTGTTCGACTCAGTCCATATTGATATTTAGAGTCCAAGTCGTGTTCCTGACCACCATGGACACATATTCTATCTGGTTGCAGTAGATGATTTATCTCGCTTGTCTTAGGTGTTTTTATTGAAGAATAAATCTGAAGCAGGAGATGTGATTCAAATGTTTATCAATGAAGTTAAAAATGTTCTCTTTTTCTGTGAAAATTGTGCGTTCTGACAATGCATTGGAGTTTTGTACTAGAGCTCTGTCCTTGTTCTTCTCATCTTGTGGTATAATTCATCAAACTTCATGTGCTTACACGTCACAACAAAATGGTGTTGCAGAGCGGAAACATCGACATCTATTGGATATCACCAGAACCCTACTTATTCAGAGTCATGCTCCACGCTCGTTCTGGGGTGATGCGGTTCTCACAGCTTGCTACTTAGTAAACCGCATGTCCTCATCTGTCTTAGGTGAGAAATCTCCTCTCTCTATAGCCCTTCCTGAGAAGGAGGTTCTCACTTCCACCTCGTGTTTTTAGCTGTGTTGGTTTTGTCCATCAGTTGGGTCCAGGTCTTGATAAGCTCTCTCCCAGGGCTATCAAATGTGTGTTTGTAGGATACTCCAGGACATAGAAGGGGTATCGTTGCTTTGATCCGCTGCATCGAAAATATTTTATTAGTGCAGATGTCACATTCTTTGAATCTGTGATGTTTTTCTCTTCTACAGGTGACAACATGACTACTTCTCATTATGATTCTGAGGTGTTCATGCCACCACCTCCTATGAGTCAGTTACCCTGTGTGCCATCTCCACCACCACCTCCTGTCATACCTTCACCTCCACCTTTACCACCTCCAGTCACCATTGTTCCCCCGTTACCAAAGCATTATACTCGTCGATCCTCATCTGCTCAAGGTCATGGCCCGTCATCCAGCAACCCTCAGGTTGGTTTTGATAACTTGATTTCTAATGATGAGTCTGAGGATCCATTGATACAAGGAACACAACAGGTTGAAGATCATGGAGATTTGGACATGCCTATCGCTATTAGAAAGCAGAGGCGGACTTGTGCTTCCTACCCACTTGCTTCCCAGGTCTCTTTTCATCGTCTTACAGGACTTTCAAAGATTTGCAGCAGCTCTAACTGCAGAAGAAATTCCATGCAATTATCAGGAGGCACTACAAGATAGCAAATGGCGTCTTGCTATGGAAGAAGAAATGGTTGCGTTGCAGTCCCGTGGCACTTGGACACTTGTTCCCCCTCCTTCTGGAGCGTCTATTGTTAGCTGCAAGTGGGTGTTTACTGTTAAATACCATGCAGATGGAAGCCTTGATCGGTACAAGGCAAGGCTCGTGGCACGTGGTTTTACTCAGACGTATGGAGTTGATTACTTGGACACATTTTCTCCAATTGCTCGGCATTCTACTTTACGTGTCCTTCTTTCAGTGGCTGTAGCACGTGATTGGCCGTTATTCCAGCTTGACGTGAAAAATGCTTTTTTATATGGAGATCTACAAGAGGAGGTCTACATGCAGCAAACTCCAGGGTTTGCTGCTGAGAGGGAGTGTCAGCAAGTTTGTAGACTCCATAAGGCAATATATGGCCTTAAACAGAATCCAAGAGCGTGGTTTCAAAAGCTTTTAGACCTGATTGAACGACTGGGATTCAAGAGGTCAAATGCAGACCATTCCTTATTTGTGCAGAAGACATATAGAGGTACTGTTGCTATCATGGTGTATGTTGATGATATTATTGTTACAGGAGATGATGAGCAGGGAATCAAGATGGCGAAAGACTTCCTGGGCAGCAAATTTGTGACTAAGGATCTGGGCACCCTAAGGTACTTCTTGGGGTTGGAATTTACTAGGAATGCACAGGGTCTTGTGATGACCAAAGAAAGTATGTTACAGATATGCTTGCAGAGACAGGCATGACTGGATGTCGACCTTCCATGACTCCTATGGATCCTAGCATGAAGCTATACGATGATGATGCAAATGAAGTTGATAAGAGGAGATACAGAGAGATGGTTGGAAAACTCATTTATGTTACAATTACCAGACCAGATATTGCATTTGCAGTGAGTCGGATGAGTCAATTCATGGAGCAACCTCGACAAGTACATATGGATGCAATACACATGATATTGAGATATTTAAAATCATCTCCTGGCTCAGGATTACTATTTAAGAAAGGAGACACACTCTCTGTATCCGCATATGCTGACACAGATTATGCAGGTTGTCCTAAGGACAGGAAATCAACTTCGGGATTTGCAATATTTGTTGGGACTTCTCTTGTTTCTTAGAAAAGCAAGAAACAAACTGTTGTAGCAAGGTCAAGTGCCGAGTCCGAATACAAAGCTATGGCCCAAGCAAGTACAGAAATGATGTGGGTCCGAGCAGTGCTATGCGATCTACATGTAGAGGTTCCTCTACCCATGGAGTTACACTGTGATAACTAGGCTGCCCTATTCATTGCAAACAATCCTGCGTTCCATGAGAGAACAAAACACATTGAGGTAGATTGTCATTACACTAGAGACATGATTCAGAAGGGCCTGATCTCCACTTCCCATGTCAGCTCGGGAGAGAAAACTGCAGACATCTTCACCAAGCCACTGCTCAGAGGATCATTTCAGAAGTGTTCATCCAAGCTGAGCATGATCGATATCTATGCTCTAGCTTGAGGGGGAGTGTGAAGATATTTGTATTTTCATATTTCTTATGTGTCTCTTTCCTATTATCTTTTCTGTCTTCTACTTTATGTAATTTACCCATAGGCCTCTCTACTATATAAGAGAGCCTAGGGTTCTCAGGAATAAGAAGCGCTCTTATTTTCTCCAACAAGCAACGTCCAAGTTGCTCTCTGAAACAGGTGGAGGAGTACTGGCTGGTGGCATGATATCACGTAGACGAGACACTAGGTCATCATATCGTGGATTCGACACTGGCGTAGCACCATGATGCTGGATCTGTTCTGCTGCACGGGCATATGCTGGGAAACCATGCTTAGAGTAGCATCTGTCTTCTGTATGACCAATCCGACGACAATAAACGCACTGTAATCCACGACCATGGCCAACCCTACCACGTGGTCCTCGTCCAAGAAAATGAAATGAATTGCCTCTTCCTCTAGAGGCTGCCATAGCAGAAGAATTTGGCATAGTAGTAGGGCTTGAGATATTGATTCGGCTCAATCGTCAAAAGACCTCCTCCATGGGAGGAATGGTAGCATCTGCCAGATTCTGAGAAGAAGCCGCCTCATACTGTGAGTCAAGAGAAGCTAGAAAGACTCCCACCATCGTAGCATTCCGATATGTCTTCAATTGTTCTGGAGTAGCCGTGAGAGGCATGAAACTGTGAAGCCTCAAACATTCCCCTCAATGCAGTGTAGTGAGCATGTAGGGGTCGACCATTCTGCTTTATCGTGAAGATGTCATGCTGGAGCTGTAGGATTTTTGTCTCATTCTTGGCTTGTGAATACGTGGCAGCAAGAATGTCCCACATGTCTTTGGCAGTAGGTTGATGCAAGACATCATTAGCAATGTCTGGAATCGGAGTACCAGACAACCAGACCTGAGCATATGCGTCATCAGCCTCCCATGAGGCATACAACCTTGTTTTCTCCTCTGGCTCATCCTCGGTAAGAATATGTTTCTTACCCATCGACTTCATTAGGCTCATGAACTGCATGGCTCATTACTCATAGTTGGATCCATCCATCTTCACAATAGGCGCAAGACCTTTGAAGACGCCTATAGTGGGGATCTCGATCTTGCTTTCTGACATTTTGACTGGAGAAAACTAAGGTTGTAGACAAGATAAGCCTTGGTCTACATTGACATGATTAGGTTTAGTTGCACGTATATACCTCTATGCAACCAAACCCATCAACCTGGAAGTGAGAGGAGAGAACCTTATAAAGATGACAACCGAACCCTAGGGGCGGTGAAACTCTAGGGACAGCCGGTGCACGGGCACAGCCGCACGGTTAGGCAGTGCACGTGGGGCGGCGCACAGCCGCACGTGAAGACGCCGCGCGTGGAGGCGACGCGTGGGGGTAACGCGCGAGGGGGCAACGCGCGTGAGGGTAGTGCGTGAGAGGGCGGCGCGCGTGGGGGTAGCGCGCGAGGGGGCGACGCGCGTGGAGGCGACGACGCACGTGGAGGCGGCGCGCACGGAGGGCGGTGCGCGTGGAGGCTTGAAGGTGGAGGGCTAGGTTTAGGGTTCGGTACAAGAGCTCCGGTCTAGGACCGCCGCTCTGATACCATGTTGGGAAAAATAAGCGTTGTTTTTATTCCTTGAGCCCTAAACTCTTTTATATAGGGAGAGGTCTATGGGCAAACTACATATGGTAGACAAACGAAAAAGAACAATAAATAAAAGATACAGAAACATAAACTAAACTTCTACAGACAATTCGAGTCAGTAGGGTGGCTGACTGACTATTGACCAATCGATTAATAGTCGGTCGGCCGACTACTCGACCTAATTAGTCGACCGACTAGGCAGACTAATGAGCTGATTTTTGCATGCAGATGTTGTATTTTTTATTTTTTACCTTTTTAAAAAACAAACTTAATATAAAATGCTTAATGTTTTATCAAAGTTCAATTATTTCTTTTATTTCATTATGATAGATATTATAGAAAATGTATAATCTATGTATACGAATATATGCATGAAGTATTATCTATATATTTAAAATAATTAAAAAAATTCAAAATCAAGTAAAGCCTGACTAAATCCTATTAGCCCCCTGTCTGTCAATTAATCCTTAGTCAGTGACCCGACCGATTACGTACTGACTTCTGCAACCTTGGTCGGGATATAGCGAAGCGACTGATACATCATACCTCCTCATAGCTCTCGGAAAGGGGACATGACAACAAACCAAACATCTTATTTCTTAAGGTCGTATCTTTCTCAAGCCTTAGGTCTTTTTATAGATGATTTTCTAAGGCATTATCCGCCATAGTTATACCTCGAAATCTAAAGGAGGCTATTCGTGACTCCAGATGGCAACTTATATTGGAAGAAGAGATGTCTGCACTTGTTTCACGTAACACAGGGTAGTTTGTTGAGCGACCTGGTGACAAGAAGGTGGTTGAATACATGTGGGTATTCACAGTAAAATATAAGCTCGATGGGTCGATTGCTCGAACAAGGATCTCTTAGTAGCCAAGGTGTTTACTGAAACCTACCATGTTGATTTCTTTAGCACATTCTCCTCGCTCACTCGTCTCTCCAAGGTACGAATCCTTATGGCAGTTGTCATACAACTCGATGGGCCTTTTGCATCAAGTTGATGTAAAGAATGCATTCTTATACCTCATGATTTCGAGGCTCGAGGGAGTGTCAATAGGTGTGCTTGCAATACAACGATGTATATGGACTTAAACAGAGCCCTCATGTGTGGTTTCAAAAGTTATCAGAGGTACTATAAGTATGGATCTTTCTAGGTCATCAACATATTACTCTTTGTTAAGACGAAAAAACTGGAAAAGGAATTGTGATAATGCTTGCTTATATGGTGATATCATCCTCACAGGAGATGACTCCAAAGGCATTACAAAGGTGAAGAAGAAACTAGCAGAATAATTTGTGATCAAAGACTTGGGACTGTTAAGATACTTTCTTGGGATCAAAATAGCTCATTTCAAGTGAGGTCTAGTTATGCCTAACGAAAGTATGTTATTAATCTCCTCAAAGAATGATGGATGTTAGGATCTAAGCCAGTATAGAAAGATACCTATGGATCCTAAGGCACCCATCTATGAAGCAGGAACCGTCGAAGATACATGTTGCTACATACGATTAGAGGGAAAATTTCTATATCTAACCATCACAGGACTAGATATATCTCGTGCAGTCGACAAGCTGAATTAGTTCATGGACTCTCCTAATTCAACCCATTTTGTCGCATGCATGTTGGTCTTGAGATACATCAAGTCTTCTCCAGGGAAAGGTCTACTATCCACCAAAAGCAACACCTTTAACCTTATAGCCTATTTTTCTGCAGATTATGATGATGCATGATGGACAAGAAATCTACTACTGTGTTCTGCACGTATCTTGCACGGAACTTGGTAACTTGGAGGAGCAAAAAACATGCAGTTGTCTCCCACTCAAATGTTGAGAGTGAATACAAAGCTATTTCCCACACAACTCAGAACTAGTATGGATTCCGTCCATACTTATAGACCTTCATGTCACTCCCACCAACACTATAGATCTCAGATGCGATGATTGAGTGACAATGCATATAGCCAACAACCCCATGTTACATGAACGCACCGAACATGTGGAAGTTGACTGCTATGGCATTAGAGGCTTGTGTATAGAGAGGGCTACTTCGCACTCTTAGCATATCCTTTATAGAACATATTGTTGACATGTTCAACAAGCCACTAGCTTGTACACAATTTAGAAAATGCTCTAACAAGCTGAGCATGATTGACATATATGCTCCAGCTTGAAGGGGAGTGTTGAGTGTTATATTGTAAACCCTTACTATAAGAGTGCTCTTTCGAGTGAAGAGGCATCTCTCCTTGTAACACTAACCCAATGTGTCCATCTATATAAGGAGAACAAGGGTTCTCATAGAAAACAAGCGATGCTCATCCTGTCTTCAATTGTAAGAGATCAAGAAAAAAATCAGCTAGTTGATATGATGACAAATATATGCTAATCGTTGCTTTTAATGACACTTGGTTCATGCCGCGATATATCAATAGGCAATCTCGTAAATTAATTCCATGACTGTAATTGTAGAAGAGCTCGTCAAAGTCATCCCATCCTATGTTATATATTGACAGCACAACTTAATAAAATTCACGAGCTTTCTCTGGCTTAAGTAGCTTATAATAAGAATCCGTTTCTGTTTCTCTTCCTTGTGCTACCAGCCCTATTGTATGCCTTTTTTATTTGTAATTCGAAATTTTCTGAGAAATATCAAGTTGAATATTTATGTGGCAATCCATAATTTCCTCTCCATTTAAAGGTTTTTGTTTGTTTAGAAGCCTAATTTGGCTGGATTTTATTGTAGAAGAAAATCGATTTTGCCAATTTTTATTATGTATCAAATAATATGGCGGTAGTTCATATTATGGTTTTTATATGTTAACAGAAATAATAAGGGTGTCAAGGATGGTCAACCTTGGGGATTTTGATAAGCTCCAATACCGTAGCCCCAGCCCAATGGACCTAATCTCCAGTGTAAATTCTGCGGGTTTAGGTGGTTGGAATGGACCCTCTCAAGAGGTAACTCGGATTATCTAATATCATGCATGATTTCATCATATGGTTATGCAACTATAATCTCTATAGTCAATTTGTGTTAAGCATTCAGGTTGCTGTATAACAGGTTTTGATGTATTAGTATATATCACGTGTGATGCCACTTGTTGTCGGCATCTTCACTAATGATATTTACATTTCATGATCCCCATTGTTTGAGATAAATTCTTTCAGATGATGTCAGTATTGGAAGTATCGAAAGTTATGTCTTCCATTTTAAATGGTGTCCAAATTGAGAAATTCGGAACATATTAGGAACACAATTATACGTATCTGTTGGAGTATATGTGTTATGTGTCACTTATGTTATAGATGGGTAAATGTATCACTCCAGGATCCATTTATCATATCCAGGAGTTTAGTCCCACATCTATTAATGATGGGACTTGAAGGGTCTAAGGAATCTATATAAGAAGTCCCAGACCTCCTGTAACAGATGAGAAAGTCAATAGACACATATGGCCCTTTGAAGCCTTCTCCCGTGGTTTCATCCCGCTCCTTGGAAGTAGGGCTCCACGTAAAATTCCGGTATTCTTATAATGTTTTATTCTATTTCTCTTATATTAGCTTCCGCATTCGTAGTTTCTAACATGGTATCAGAGCGGGTTCGATTCTCAAGGATGTATTTTTATTCGAGATTCGATTTTTGGTTCTATGTTCTTGAAGATTTAGTAGTTGAAGATTGTCATCTTGTATTGTTCAAGTTCGAGAAAAATTAGGGTTCTTGGGATCCTAATTCTGTATCGTCTTCGTGATCCTCTTCTGACAGGCGTGGTACAGGGCACATGCTCTTTGACGAGGAGATTCAATTTGACTCACACTCCAGCTCGTTTGTTCCTCCTCACCTGTACGACATGAGAAGCAACGTCCTCGACAACGGCCAATAGTCGTGTTTGCATTGAGTTGATATTGTTCATAGTGTCTTGTAGTGTGAGTTTGAGATTTCTTTCTGTTTGTCCAAGCTGAGCATTGCATACTCCAGCTTGAGGGGGAGTGTTGGAGTATATGTGTTATGCGTCACTTATGTCGTAGATGGGTAAATAGATCCTGGAGTGATCCGTTTACCCATCTACAACATAAGTGACGCATAACACATATACTCCAACACTCCCCCTCAAGATGGAGCATGCAATGCTCGGCTTGGACAATCAGAAAGAAATCTCAAACTCACACTAGAAGGCATTATGAACAATATCAACTCAACACAAACACAATTGTCGGCTACTATCGAGGATGTTGCTTCTCATGCTATGCAGGTGAGGAGGAACAAACGAGCTGGAGTGTGAGTCAAACTGAATCTCCTCGTCGAGACCCTCCATTCTCTTGACGAGACACTCCATTTTCCAGTTCAGCGGCGATACCCCTCGAGGTGCGCTCCCATCACAATTCCAGGCGGCAGAGCCGTATCGTGCAACCTTGTCTTCCTCCTTTGGCGCCGCTCGGATCGCATGAGGCGGCAACTGCAATAGCCCTCAGTGCCTCCATCGATGCAGATGGGATCTACCATCGAGATGGTGACGCCCTCACCGACCCTCCTAGTTCGCCCCCTCCTCGTGCCAGGCGACAAAATCCAGGAGTGGCGGCATCAGCATCGATCTCCAATCGAACTCCCGCAGGCAGCCTCTTCGAGCATCCAGGCGGCATCGCACAACATCTCCTAGGCAGCACTGCTCCTTTCTGGCGGCGGGGATCGGTTCGTCCCCCTACGGAGAAGCTCCTCTCCCTCACTACATGCGGCGGGCTTCAAGAGAAGGGGTTCCTAATTGGGAACCCTAAATAAGAAAAAAGGGGCCCCAGTGGGCCGTGTTTTGTTAAATAATCTTCAAAGAATAGCACAAGAAATTATATCACATATATCACAGGTGGATAAGCAATATCAAACAATATAATAAATATCATCGCACTGAGACGAGGCTGCCAAAAGAACTCTGACTGATGCAGAAGAACTTTAAGACTGGCCAGCGGATCAAAGACTGCTAATCTAAACAACTTTCTTCACAGCTTTTCAACCAATAATATTCTTCTCAAATTATTGAACAAGATGAAGAACATGAGAAAGAATATTGAGAAAATCACTCAAAAAGAGCTTCTTGCTTTTCTAATGAAAGTAAGAGTAATTACTCAAATGGTGTGCGTTCCAACAACGGGTATGCAGTCATTTCACAGCTTTTCAACCAATAATATTTTTCTCAAATTATTGAACAAGTTGAAGAACATGAGAAAGAATATTGAGAAAATCACTCAAAGAGAGCTTTTTGCTTTTCTAATGAAAGTAAGAGTGATTACTCAAATGGTGTGTGTTCCAAAAACGGGTATGCAATCATTTATATAGGAGCTCAAGAAAAGCGACCGTTGGAATACAAATATGGTATAAAATCAAATGAGATTTCTTGATATGATCGATCATGGTAACAAGTATGATCGATCAACAGTAAATAATCGATCAACTAAATAGCTATGAATCTATGATCGATCAATTGATGACTATTTGAATTATATTCAAAATATTTTGATAATTTCAAATGACATGATTGACAAGGAATGATCGATCAGTGAAACTAAATGATCGACATGGTATGATCGATTAATGTGAAAATATGATCGATAAGTTCATCAAAAATTTGATATTCCAGAAAAAGAAACTTTTGGTTGAAGCTTGATGAAGTTACAATATTTGCTAACCTAATATAGAAGAACTTTTACAAGTCTTTTGAACAAAGAACAAGTCTGACCATCTGCATCTGCTTTAGATCCACACTTGCAATCCTGCAATCATCGAGAATATGCAAGGACCACAATATAATTTTGCGTACACGTCATCTTAAAAATCTCGGAGGACCAAAATACGAACAATATCCCCCTTTTTTTAATGACAAAATCTTTTTCAAAAGCTTAAAAAATTTGCAAACACTTAAGCATAAGCAATTGTCAAAACATACTAGATATATGTAACTTGATATCAACACGACAAAATAATTTGAGATCCAATTTAAGTCTTGATTTCATTTTCTCCTCTTTACTAAAAGAATCATAAACCTTTTAACTCTTGTAAGGTGAATGCAGGTTATAAAACTTCCCATTTATTTTTCTTTAAACAATTCTCTCCTTAGTTAAAACAACAATAATCTTTATTTAATTATTTATTCCCTTTGTAAACTTTCTTTAAGCTTTTTAATTCTTTCTCCCCCTTTTTTGTTATCAATTAAAAAACCACGAGAGAATGAATAAAACATGCTTAATTCATTAAGTGGAAACAACTACAAAATATTTGTGCGGCATCCAGACTGATTGAAAAACAAAAAACAAAGGCTAGAATACTAAAGAACAACAAAGTACTACAAGGCTTAATTAGAAGGAGCGTAGTCGAAATCCTCAACTCGGGGTGAGTGACGAGTTCTCTTGCTCTACTCAATGACTCTTCGAATGTCTGAGCTGTACTCGTATAGGGGGATGCTGGACTCGGAATCCTCTAATTCAATAGCCTTTTCTTCTTCGGGCTCTGGGACGAGAGTAGGCATGCGAAGTCCCTTCCCTGGTTTGGAGACAAAGGGTCGGACACGAGTGATAGGCTAGGTCATGAGGGATATTGATGATAAAGTGCTGGAGGATGTGGATGGCCAAGAATCCTAATGATATGTAGGCTCTAGGGGTCTGAGAGAGAATGTGGATTCCATGACAAAGGGTCGGACACGAGTGATAGGCTAGGTCATGAGGGATATTGATGATAAAGTGCTGGAGGATGTGGATGGCCAAGAATCCTAATGATATGTAGGCTCTAGGGGTCTGAGAGAGAATGCGACAAAGATAATGTGACCATTTGAATGGTCAGACTTGAACAAAAATATAAATCAATGCTTGAACATCAAGAATCACATGAGTCAGGTTCGACTTCTGGTTACGAAAGAAACAGGAGAAGACTCGGTTAAGGAACGTATGAAGGGGCCTAAGGTTTGGTGCAATGAGTGGCTTCATGAAGTTTTGGTCAGGCATCGGGGCTTCTCTCAGTTCGTCCTGAGAGACTGTGTTCAAAATCTAAAAAATGGTTGGACCCATGTCGGGAAAACCAAGAATAGCTGAGATGACCAAAGAGTCAACAACAAAAGTGGTCCTATTGACTGTGGACCAAAGACGATAGTGATTGGGGTTTGCATAGAACTCGATGATGGCGTTGGGTGAGATGGATTCTATAAGAGAATCCTGATGGTCTGGAATCATCATGGGATCGAACATGTTCCTAACCCTGTTAATGTTAAAGATCCGTGTACTCCGGAAAATGGTTGATGAAAACAATCCATTGGATAGGTCAGGAGGATACGAATCTAAGACGAGAGAAGGTAAAGATCTGGTCTTCTACGGAGGTGGATCGGTAGGAGGAGGTGCCTTTCGATCTGTTGGGAGCCATCTGAGGTTGTGTGTTTCGAGTTCCTATAACCAACAATAAGCTTAGGAACGAGATGGATCTAAGAAAAGAGAAAAAAATAAAGAAAACATGTGGTTTGGACTTCCAGATGATCGATCAAGTGCTTCTATATGATCGATCAGGGGTGATCGATCAAACACTGGGTGATGATCGATCAATCCTACGCTAGGGCTTGAGAAAACTTCCTCTTTTAGTAGTCTTTCTCACCCTTGAGAAGGTGTGACGAAAGGGATGCCTTGGGTATCTATTTAAAACATTTAGTGATGTTTGGATGAGATCAAATATGGATTTCTAAGGATTTTTAGATGTCCTTTTCCTAATTTGTAGAGAAGATGTGTCCTCTAATAGGAAGGGCTTGGTATCGTCTAGGTTTGAAAGGGAAGGGTATGACCTAGGTGTCCTTTCCAAGATTGGAGGACTAAAATCGAAATTTTAAAAATTCAAAATTTGCCTAGGTGATCGATCAGACACCTCTGCATGATCGATCAAGGGTGATCGATCATTCCTGATTGCTGGTCGATCATAGGTGATCGATCAACCTACTTCAAATGATCGATCAACTGTACCCTAAATGAGTTCCTTTTTGTGAATATTAAAATCAACAAATATCACTTAATTTGCACAACTCTACTTCTCTTCTAATAAACTCAAACTGAGTTGAGGATAAAGGTTTTGTAAAAATGTCTGTAAGCTGCCTATCTGTTGAACGTAGTCCAAACAGATTTCTCCTTTCAAGACATTTTCTCTAAGAAAATGATGTGGAACATCTACGTTCTTAGTTCTAGAGTAGTTGTCATGGTTCTTAGCTAAGTTAATAGAGCCAATGTTGTTACACGGTATTCTATTCTTGCTAAAGGCAAGGTTCAGAAAGTTGGTATGCGGTATTCGTTCGGTCAGGCGGTCTGGAGTGAGTTAGCGGGTAGGCGGAAGTATATGCGGAAGTATATGTGGATTATGCAGTTTCTATTATTTTAATTAAAATTAATAAAAAAATATAATAATAATTTCAAACATTAGATATTTATGTTTAAAAAATATAACATGGACTAAATATGAAGTGAAGACTTTTTTGTACAATGTGATATCAACCAAAGCTTTTTCAAAGGTCATTCATTTCCAAAAGACAAATATGTTAACCATGGAGAGAGTAAAAATGTTTTAAATTTATTGAAGATAGAAAAAAATGGTGGATATCCTTGTCTAAATTGGAAAGTAACCTTTTTTGGAAGTGTAACATTGCTAGTAAACACAATCATGAACCTTCGTATTTTAGTAAATGGTGTATTTGTCTACTCAAAGTCAAATATTAAAAAATTCAACCATTTAAATTAAATATATGTAATTTGTCCTGTGTAGTTAAAAATACCATGCAAATCTGACATCTATATTCATTTTATCCTCAAAAAGATCTAAGATAAACACATACTTTATTCTATATTCATGCAATTATGAGATAATGTAAACGTCAGAGCTGTCGTTGGAGAATCTAAAAAGATAGAGTCGTTGTTGTTGAATCTAAAAAATAGAGAGATTTATAGCTAAATAGATCAATCAACAAACCTTCACAGAGGAGCAAAAGATGGTGGAGGAGCAACCCATGTGGAAGTCAAGAAGGTGGCAGAGAAGCAAAAAGTTGCCTCTATTATATATGCGGCCGCATCTGCGGATTACTCGGCCGAGTATACTCCATGGCCCGCATGATGACCGGGTATAGCATACTCGGTGCGGTAGGGGGGCCGCCTACGCATATGCGGCCGCCTAGGCCGACTTTCTGAACACTGGCTAAAGGTCAAACCAAAAGTCAGAAAGAGTGTTTTACATCCAAAGCAGTTAATAACAAGCTAAAGATGCGGCTATATACTCCGCTTCAGTAGTTGATAGTGCCACACAATTTGGTTTCTTGGAAAATCACGATACAAGGGGCATTCCCATGAATTGGCATGTGCCACTTGTAGTTTTCCTATCTGTACGACTACCAACATAATCTGCGTCACTATATGCAAATAAGTCTAATGAATGCATATCAGATAAAACAAACCCAATTTTTGTAAAAGCTATATAACGAAAGATTCTTTTTACGATTTTTAGGTTGCTTTCTTTTGGTGTTGATTGAAAACATGCAGCTAAATAGGTGCGAAACAATATATTGGGTCTGCTCGCCGTTAGATAAAGCAAAGAGCCGATCATATCTCTGTAAAGCCTTTGGTCGACAGGCTTCCCGGCCTCGTCTAGGGCAAGGTGAGTTGCCAGAGCAATCGGAGTAGAATTTCTCGAAGCTTTGTCGAACCCAAACTTCATCACCATCTCCTTTGTGTACTTCTGTTGTGAAAGGAAAGTACCAGGCTCTATCTAGTTGATCTGCCACCATAGAAAAAATTTGAGTTCTCCCATCATGCTCATCTTCTTGAGAGAAATCCTTGCAAAGAGATGCATTAGTAGATCCAAACACGATATACAACAACAAAGCCTTTTCCCACATTAAGTAGGGTCAGCTACATGGATTCTTTGCCTCCATTGAGATCTATCTTGGATCATTCTCAAGCTTAGAATCCATGTAGCCGACCTTACTTAATGTCCTAACCGGTGCATTAAAACTTGCATCTCCTAACCGGTGCATCAACTGACCTCCTTTGCAAATGGTCAAACCACCTTAAGCGGTTTTCTCGCATATTATCCTCGATCAGAGCTATACCAATTTTCCTTTTGATTGCATCATTTTGAATTCGATCTTTGTGTGTGTGTATGTATGCCCATACATCCACCTTAGCATTTTCATTTCTGCTACTGCCATTCTCTGCACATGTCTATGGTTCACAGGCCAAACACGTAAATTTGCACAACCAATATCCCATCTGAATCCTGAAGTGAGTAGAAAGATCCTGAGTCGATGGTACTATGTTCAAGGAGCTTTCTTAAGTCCGTAATGTGCTTTCCCGAGCTTAAAGAGTGTTCTGGTCTCAAGGTGTCTTCAAAACCGGGTGGTTGCTTGACATAAACTTCTTCTTTAAATAGGATTTGGGGTTTCTCCTTAATTCTTCTTCAAAATCCCTGGAGCAGATGAACGAGGCGTTTCTCCTTAAATGGGCAAATAGGATTTGGGGTTCGGGCGAAGATTTTGTTTGCATGGTCATTCACAGCATCTATGATGTAAAGGGCGCGCGCCACCGGCAACCCTCTAATTAGGCTTCCGTGACGCCCTTCTGGAGGGAGGTACTGAAATCTTTCATATCAAATCTTGAGCTCTTCAAACCGGTCTGTGGGAGAGGAGACAACTTCTTATTTTGGGAAGACAATTGGACTGGGGCGGGGGCCCTCTGCTCTCGCTTCCCTCGGCTATATGCCTTGGCTAACAACAAACATTGCCCGGTCATGGACTGTTGGGTGGACGGCTCCTGGTGGCCTTCTTTCGCCGCTAATTTCTCGGACCAAAGACTTGACGAGTTTTTGCTTATGCTGGACGCTTTGCGGGAGTTTGGGGCTCCCTATGCTGTTAGAGATCATTGGAGTTGGAAGGGCGGCCCCTTCTCGGTCAGGGGGGCTTATGGGGCGATTTCCAGACCGCCGGCAGCGAATTCGGAGCTGATGAACAGGGACTGTAAATCTATTTGGGATCCAAAGCCTCCTTAGAGGATTGGAGTCTTCTTATGGCTTCTTCGGAGGAAGAGATTGATGACGCGTGACCGCTGCGTCAGACTTCTGGGCGTGACTGCGAACAGATGCCTCCTTTGCGACCATGACATTGAGACGGTGGAGCATCTTTCTTCTCCCGTTCCCTGGTTGCTTAGGTTTGGCTTGAGATGAATGTCACGTGGTGCCGCGTTGACGATTTCCAGGCTTTTTGGAACTCGATTCACGATAATAGGGACATAGCTAGGCGTGATCGGCTGCTACCCTTCGCGACTCTCTTGGCGATTTGGAGGGGGAGGAATGACCTGCTTTTCTCGGGTCACAGGTTCTACAAGGAAAATGTAGGGGTGATGGCCAAAAGGTTGGTGGACGACTGGGTGATATAGATTTCTTTGGGGTGATATAGATTCCTTATCTTTGTTGCTCTCGTTTCTTTTTGGGGGTGTTGTAGCGTCCTCCTTATGTAACACTACTTTTGGTGATCAATAAATCTTGAAGGGGCGGACACCATCGAGTGTTTCCCCCTACCTTGCAGACTTTCAAAAAAATAAACTTCTTCTTTAATGAAGCCATTTAAGAAGGTGCTTTTGGCATCCATTTGATACAACTTGATTCCCCTGAAACAATCAAAAGCTAGTAGCATTCTGATTGATTCAATCCTTGCAACTGGTGCATAGGTTTCGTCGAAATCGATGCCTTCCTGCTGAGTATATCTCTGAGCAACAAGTCTTGCCTTGTTCCTGGCAACTATCCCTAACTCATCCAATTTGTTCTTAAGAACTCACTTGGCTTCGATAATCGTGTAATTTTCATGTTTAGGCACAAATTCCCATATCTGGTTTCTTTCAAATTGAACAAGTTCATCTTGCATTGCCATTAACCAAAAATCAATATTACAAGCCTCGTTAACAAACTTCGTCTCCACTGAGGATACAAATGCAGATATCGCAAATGAATTTAACTATGATCTTGTTTGGATTCCCTTTCGAGATGCCACCAACTCCTTTCAGTGATCTCTAACAAAGCTAAAATCCTAGGGTAACCCATGAGAATCACTATTCTGAAGGATGTTGGAAGGATCTACTTGAGCATCTTCCTCAAATTCTATCTGCTGAAGTTCTCATCAATTGAAATGTTAACCGCTTCTACGCCAGTCATTGTTTTCTTATTGAATATCCTGTAAGGTTTGCTTTTTGAAGAGTAATCTAAGAAGGATCTCCTCTTCACTTTTTGGATCAAACTTGTCAAGATTTTCCTTAGTGCTAAGAATAAATCATTTACTTCCAAAAATACGGAAATAACTTATCCTTGGTGAGCGTCCGAAAATAGAACTCAAAAGGTGTCTTCTTTAATCCTGGTCAAATCAAAGTCCTGTTTAAGACATAGCATGCTGTGTTCACGGCTACTGCCCAAAAATATCTAGGCAAATCAGATTCGCATAGCATTGTATGGACGCATTCCTGAAGAGAGTGATTTTTCTGTTCAACTATGCCATTCTGAGATGTTGTTCTGAGTGCTAAAAATTCATGCTTGATCCAGCCTTAACACAGTAGTTAAAAAATTTCCATTCTCAAATTCCCCACCATGATCACTTCCTAACTTAGTGATGATTGATCTCTGTTCGTTCTAAATCTGTTTTGCTAGCTTCTCAAATTTAGAGAAGGTTATGTCCTTGGAAGAAATGAACAAAACCTACGTATAACGTGAGTAGTCATCTACTATGACAAAATAGTAGCGGCTACCACTTAAACTTTCATATTTCGTGGGTCCAAAAAGATCTAAGTATAAAAACTCTAATGATCTGTCTGAGCTAATATGCTTCTTGGATTTCATGGGTTTTCTATGGAGTTTCCTAATTCACATGTTGAGCACATATTTTCCTTCTTATAGGATAGTTTAGGAAGGTCTTTAACTAGGTCAAGTTTGCTAATTCTATGGATCAAGTTAAAATGATTGTGACCTAATCTTTGATGCCAGAGTAAAGCTTCTTCTTGTGCTGCCAGAAGGCAATCTACGATGAATACTCATCAAATCTAAGTGTGTAGATACGTCTGTGTCTATCTCCCCTTAAGCAACAAGTCTAGCGTATCTCCTCAAGAACTTCAAAGCCAGAAGAAGAAAACACTACTTTGAAACCTTTATCGCAGATCAGAAACACGCTCAAAATTTTGTGTTTCAGACTGTCAACAAGGCTAACACAACTAATAGAAAAAAGGGTTTCCGATCATACCTTCGCCAACTATCATAGTTGTGTGGTTATTGCTAAAAGTGATAGTCCCATCAACTTTGCCTTGATGTTGAGGAAGATACCCTTGTCTCCAGTCATGTGCCATGAACATCTGGTGTCCATGATCCACTTAATAGTGCAGTCTCTCTTGATGTCTTGAGAAACGTATTTTGGTCATGAATGGATGTTCGATTTGTCTCTTATGGTTAACCATGTCTTCTGCAAAATAATTTGCGGGCTTTCTTCAGTACTCATTGCTTACGAGTCCTTGGATTGTTAGTGTGGTTCCTTGGATTATTCCTTGGTTCTGTTACCCTTTTAGCTTTCGCTTTGGCTAGAAATCCTTTTACTAGGTAAACCAGGTTTTACCAGTTTTACAGATTTAGAACAACTACTCTTTGCTAGGTTGTATCCTAACCCATACTTAGTTCTACTTTGATAGTTTCCTCCTAGCAATTTGTCTAAGTTTTCCTTACCCTTAGTGAATTTCGCTAAGTCATTAACTACGATGTGTATGTTTTGTTTTAATTCAACTACAACGATTTCTAACTTATCTAAGTTTGTCTTGAGCAACTTAATTTCAGTTTCATGTTGTTTTTCAGAAATAGACAAACTAGATGTTATTTTCCTAATGTGATCTTTAAGAGAGCTAACCTCACTTGAATGATCTTCTACTATGGTGCATGCAGTTAATTTTAACAACTTATTTTCCTTCTTCAATTTAACTACTAAGCTATGTAAATTAGTGTAAATTAGAAAGGGCCTCATGTAATTCATCTAAAGATGCTTCCTCAGAAATTGCCTCTTCTCCTTCGAGAGCCATGAATCCGAGCAAGTTTTCTTCTTTGCTTGAGTCATCTGACTCACTTGCGGAAGATGTTGAAGTGTTTGAGTCGAAGTCAGAAGAGTCCCAAGTAGCTTTGAATGCTTTCCTCTTTGGATACCTGCGGTGGTGTCTGTGACATTTTCTCCGTCATCTTTGGTAATTTTCTTTCCTTTGTTGGAGTTGTGACTTCGAGTTTCTTAAGAACTATTTTTTTAGGATAGGACAATCTTGAAGTGTCCCTTTTCTTGTAGTTGAAGCACTCTTGATTGCATTCATTCTTCACTTCATTCTTCTTGAAGAACTTTGTGAATCTTCTGATGAACATTGCTAGATCATCCTCCGAGCTTTTTTCCGAGGTTGATTCGGTTGCTTGGTAGCTATCCCTTGCTTCTTTTTGTTTTCAACATCTACTTCGACTCTCTGAGACTTCTCGACTTCGTAGGCTAGAAGCTTGCCCACTAGCTCGTCAACTGGGAGGTTGTTAATGTCGTTGGCTTCCTTGATGACAGTCATTGTTTTACTCCAAATCGGTATAAGGGATCTGAGCAACTTTTTCTTCTGTTCGGTATTGGTGATCTCAACCTTGAGATTCCTGAGATTGTTTATGATTGTCGAGAATCCAATGTATATTGTCTCTGATGGACTCTTCGCGTACCGAGCTAATCAACTGCTTCATTAAAGCCTGAGATATTTGCATGGATATCTCAACCGTTTACAAAGCTGGCGCTTCACAATCATGGATCAAACACCAAGATCAACACTATAGATTAAACATTGTAGAAAAAACAGAAGAGCATACGAGCTTTCATCTTTCTTCGTGCTCCCTTGGGGATCTCACGTCCAAGAACTTCTCTGCACACTTAGGATCAAACACCTAAAGTCTTGCAAAAAGATGTTAACTGGAAACAAGATACATAATAATTATAATATCCAAAAAGGTTATCAGTATAGATATCAAGAATTATTATCCAATTATAGCAGATGATATCTTAAGACAAAGATAGCAATATAATAGCACATATAATCTTCAAAGGATAGCACAAGCAATTCTATCACAGATATCACATGTGGATAAGTAATATTAGATAATATAATACATACACCACGCCGAGATGGGCTGCCAAAAGAACTGTGACTGATGCAGAAGAACTTGAAGATTATCTAGTGGATTGAAGACTGCTAATATGAACAACTTGCTTCATAACTTTGCAACCAACAATATTTTTCTCAAAATATTTATACGAGTCAAAGAACAATAGAAGAATATTGAGAAAATCTCTCAAACAGAGCTTCTTGCTTTTCTAATGAAAGTAAGAGCGATTACTCGAATGGTGTGTGTTCCAACAATGTGTATACCGTACTTTATATAGGAGCTCAAGAAAAGTGACCGTTGGAATACAAATATGATATGAAATCAAATGAGATTTCCTGATATGATCGATCGGGGTAACAAGTATGATCGATCAACTGTAAACGACCGATCAACTAAATAGCTATGACCGATCAGTTGATAATTGTTTCAATGATATTCAAAATATGATCGATAATTTCAAATGACATGATCGACCAAGGAGTGATCGATCAGTTAAACTAAATGATCGACAATGTATGATCGATTAATGTGAAAATATGATCGATAAGTTCATCAAAATTCGATATTCCAAAGAAACTTTTGGTTGAAGCTTGCTGAAGTTACACCTTTTGTAAACCTAATACAGAAGATCTATTAGAAGTCTTTTGAACAAATAAACAAGTCTGAGCATCTGCATCTGCCTTAGATCCATACTTACAGTCCTGCAATCACAGAGAATATGCGAGAGACTACAATACAATTTTGTATGTCATCTATAAAATCTTGAAGGACCAAAATAATAGCAATAACCGTCTTCACCAAAATCAAGTTGAAGTTTATGTATATATGTTAGTTAGCCTTGAGAAAGTAGGGAAATGTTGCAAATTGAAGAAGATACTGTACGAGTTGAAGCATTCACCTGGGACAATTTTTTGAAATAAGAGGGGGAAAATACGAGCAGGTGCCTGCCCTAAGATTTGAACCCTGATCTTTTAGATGGTAGGCACAATACACTACCACCGGACCATTTATGTAGTGTTTACCTGAGACAGTTTAAAAGGTTTAGAGTAGTATTGATAGAATGTGATGTCACCAAAGCAATGGAGATCATACCCTTTCTGTTAACATGAGTGGACATTGGCCTTTCTTCTTGTCTATGTTGACTTCATGATTATCATTAGGGACCATGAAGAGGAGATTGCTTGATTAAAGGGAAACTTGCCACAGAGTTTGGCCTGAAAGATCTTGGAAGTCAAAAATACTTCATGGTTTGAGTTTGTAAGGTCAAGTAAAGAATTTATTATTTGTTAGAGGAAGTATACATTTAATCTGAAGATAGCGAGGAAGTTGGGATGTAAACCTTCCTATACTCCTATGATGGAAGTCATAAGTTGTGTATCAAGGATAGAAAATAACTTAACAAAGATTCTAAGGGCTACTACTAAAACTTATGGAAAAGTATCTATCTCATTTCGGCCATAATTGACATCATCAATGTTTTTGTAAGGAAACAGGTTGAACCTTCTTTAGAGATTCATCCAAAAATTATATTTAATAAATTTATGGCTAAAATTACAAACTCCAATTTTCAAGAACTCTAGCATGATCAAGTACATTCCTCATAAAATCTCTCCTCCTTGAAGATAACGCCATTTCTCCCCAACCAAATGACCCAAACAATCACACATATTCTAGCCCTCCTTCAATAAAATCTATCCAGTCTGAACAAATGGATGCCCAAAAGGATTCAAAGCAATCCCACCACACACCTGGTAGTCCAGCTCTCTCCCACGTCTCCTAGGCATGTGGCATCTGAAGAAAAGATGCTCAATATCCTTTGACGACTCCCTACATCTCGCATAGATCTCCTCACAGCCAGGAAAGATCCGGGTTCTTCTCACGCTCGTCATGACACATCTCTTCTCATCCGCCATAGAATTATCTTAACTCTTGCATGTAATTTCCACCCCCAAATTCTAGTGCAATCTCAGTCAATGTCATCATGTCTCAAAGTACCCGAACCAGAAATAACTTTGTATGCCTTCTTTAACGAGAAAACCCCATCACCCCAACACCAAGCATCTCTGTACTCAGACAGCTTGGGCCACGTCTGGCCAGCCTGACCGATAACGAAACAAAATCTTCCAATCTCTGATTAAACAACTCTATTACAAATTCAGGCAACCAAGCTCCCTCCGACCACAAGTCTGCCACACTAGCCTCCCTCGTAGCTTATGCGAAAAGCATGTGATACAAATCACATAAAGCTCCTTCTTTTGTCCAGTCATACTGTCAAAATCCGAACCCCTTCCCATTTCCTAGTAAGGGACGCATCTAGGCTGCAATATCTGGTAGAACAGTGCAAATGCCCCTCCATAGCGTAGTTGTTGACGGCACAACTCACACATTAGCATACAAGCTAAGAGAGACTAAGTAGATTGATTTCAACATATGTGAGGGCAGATCTGACCCTTCTCTCCATATTTTCATTACGCACTTCGCCAGAGTTCATGTCTTCAATTCGCAACACATTCAAACTGCCCTCCTTGGTTGACCTTGTCACTGTTACCTATTCTACCAATGCCATACCCTTCCACTCCGCATTAGAGGCCCAAAAGAATCGCCTAGTCATCACCCATTCTAATCTTTTACGAATTCCATTCGGTACCAACCTGGTAGATATAAAAACACTGGAATCGTCGAAAGGACCACCTTTACCAATATCAGCCTCCCTCCTCGATAAACACGCCTCCTTCCATCCAGTCAATTTCCTTTCTAACTTCTCAATCACAAGTAACTAGTCCCCTTGCCTCAACCTTCCACGTACCAAAGGCAGTCCTAGGTATTTAATAGGCAAACTTCGTCACACAATTCCCAATAAAGCCTCACAGGTCGCAATCTCCTCCGGCGATTGGTTAAAAGGGACAAAGGCAGCTTTTGTCCCATTTACAATCAAACCCGACAACTGCCCAAAAGTGTCCAATACCACAGTAATCGCCTTGCACTCCATGATTCCTCCATCGACGAAGAAAATTATGTCATCAGCATATTGAAGAATCGGTATCGAATGGCCTCCCTTGGAACCCCGAAAGAAACCTCATGTTTATGGTACACCCCTGCTTCACCCTCTCCTGCAAGAATGAACAACAACGGGGCCAAGGGACACCCCTGCTTCACCCTCTCTGAGGCTGGAAAAAGCCCCCCTTCTGGTCTCACATTCACCAAGATGGAATAAGACGACATCGTGATGCGCCTCTTCAACCAATCAATCCACATATCGGGAAAGCCTCTTCTAGCCAAGGACGGCCACATAAAACTCCAATTCAGGAAGTCATAAGCCTTTGGAAAGTCTACTTTCCATCAGAGTCTCGAGCTCCCCCTCCTTTTCTAGCCCGCTACTATTTCTAACGCCAATGCCACTCCATCAAAAAGCTGGCGTCCAGGAATAAACGTTGTCTGGGCAGGCAGGATATGCTCATCAAGCACCGCTCTGAGATGATTATTCAGTACCTTGGCTTCTATAAGATATATTGCATTGGATAATGCAATGGGGCAAAAATCCTCTACACGCTCTGCTGTTTCTTTCTTGGGGATGAGGAAAATTAAGGATTTATTCGGCCTCTCAATACCCTTGTCCTCCTCTATGATGTCTACAATCCCGTTCATGGTACCTACTTCCACCATGTTGAGATACTTATATCTCTTTGTCTTTATTTATATTTTTCTATTTCTCCAGTCTACTTTATGTAATTTTCCCTTAGGGATTTTCTCCTATATAATAGAGCTCTAGGGCTATGGTGAATACAACTTTTTCATTTCACAACTTTCCACACAGTATCAGAGCGACGGTCCTAGACCGGAGCCAGTGCCCTAGAGCCCCCGCCCCCACCAAAACCCTAGCAGGCAACTGCGCCACCCTGCCGCACCGCCTACACACCTACATGTGCTAGCCGTGCCGCCATGTCGCACCGCCATGGCCTATGCCGTCGCCGCGCTCGCCGCCTGCGCACCTGCATCGCCGCCGCCCACGAGGGATGTGGTTCCTTGTTGTGCTGCTGCTACCGGCTGTCACTGCTGGTTGACTCATTTTTGGGTTTCTAGGGTGTGACATGATCATCTAAAACACCCTAGTTTCCCAAGGAAGCCTCTATTGAATGGAAGAGGTTGTGGTATGAGTCTACACCCACAACCATCTTCCCATATGTCCGTGTAGACGCAGATCTTTCTTGTTGCAAACCCAGTGTTAGAGATAGTTGTCATCAAGTCAGACAACAAAGCTGATGTTTCATCCCTGGGTGTCTTCAAAGGTCCATCACCCATCGTCAAGATGAATGGAACAAACTATGAACTGTGGACCATGCAGTTCATGAGTTTAATGCAGAGCAATGGCAAAAAGCACGTCCTCATGTCAGAGGAGCCAAGTGACAAGACTGGGATGAATACCTCATGGGAGGCAGACGATGTGTGACACTCGCTCCCTCTATGATCTGGGATACCCGTTTACATAACACTCGTAGTATCATGTTCGCTAGAGATCGCATTACTTCTTGGATAGCGATAGTTCTCCGACTTATCGCGAGTCCGAAGGGGAAATATGACATTCAAATTCCATAACCACATATGTCACCGTTTGCAACTATTTTCCATATGGGATTTTTACCCGGCAGACCCTATAATCTTTGTCAATTACCTCTACGACCTTTAAAACATCGTAATTCCTCCCTCACCCCTGTAAACTTGCTCTGTCTTACCCCACGAACCCTACCGTTAAATTGACACATGTAAAGTTAACTTCCTTGAGTTAAAAAGAAGTTAATCTAACCAAGCTACGATCAAACGGCTAAAATTAATCAAGAAGAAAAAATAATCTATCCTCGTTTGACCTCCCCTGTGGACAGCCTCCCCTCCCACGACGATGAACCTCTGAACCTGAACCGGAGAAAGTAGGTGGGCGACGGGTGGCTTCGTAGGGAGGCAGCGGGCTGGGGGTCGCCGGGTTGGGGGAGGGGAGGCTCTTCAACGGGTTGGGGGTGTGCGCGATGGGGTCGGCAGGAGGGCCGATGGGGGGCGACGCCGCAGGGCCCAGTCGACAACCCGAGGATGATGCGCGTGGGGGTGTGCGATGGGGGGCGACGCCGCAGGGGGGCGATGAGGGCAGGGGGGGTGGCGATGGGGGCAGGGGGGGCGATGGGTTTTGAGGGGTGGCGATGGGGGGGGGGGAGGGGGGGTGTGCGATGCGATCGACAGGAGGGCCGATGGAGGCAGGGGGGTGGCGATGGGGGCAGGGAGGGTGGGGGCGCGATGGGGTCGGGGGGTGGCGATGGGGGCAGGGGAGGTGGGGCGGGCGATGGGGTCAGGGGGGTGGCGGTTGGGGGGGGGGTTGTGCGATGGGGTCGGCAGGAGGGCGGATGGGGGGAGGAGGGGGGCGATGGGGGGCAACTTCGCAGGGGGGGGGGGCGATGGGGTCGGGGTGGGGGTGGCGGTCAGGGTGTGCGATGGGGTCTGGGGCTTCAACCGACGTGGGGCTTCGCAGGGTGGCAGCTGGGGGTTGCAGGGGAGGATGGGGTTCAATCGGCGGGCAGCAGGGGGGCTTCGCAGTGGGGAGGCGGCGGCTTGGGGGTGAGGCTTTCGATCGGACGGGACGGGATGAGCGGGGGAGGGGGGCGCAGGGGTAGTGGTCGCAGGGGAGGAGGGGCTTCAACCGGCGGACGGATGGGCTTCGCAGGGGCGGCGACGGGGGTCGCAGGGGCTCCAACCGGCGGGTGGGGGTGGCTGCGGGTCGCAGGGGAGGCGGGGATTCAACCGGCGAGCGACGTGGGGGTGGGGAGGGGCTTCAACCGGAGTGGGGGGCTGCTTAGGGGAGGAGATGGCACCTATAGTAAATTTGATAACTAAAATGGGTATTGTGTAAAAGAAGATAACAGAATTTGGTTAGTTTTAACGGCTATATGGATGGTGGTTAACCACATGGTCTGTAGAGTAAAGGTTAACAAGATTACGGGGGTGAGGGAGGAATTACGATGTTTCAAAGGTCGTAGAGGTAATTGACAAAGATTATAGGGTCTGCCAGGTAAAAATCCCTTTCCATATTGTATCCCAAGAAGAGAAAAAGCATAATAGAAATATCCGCGAACATGAATTATTGCAATTAGTAATATTGGTTATGATACAGAACCATGGCGTCTAGTGCCGACCTTTCTATCTTTTAATTAATTCTGGAGCGATGAATGAGCTTCAAGATTTCTAGCTCCAATAGGTAGAGTTGCAGAGGCCGTAGATCATCTCTGTCATATCCATGGGCCAGGTGGTCAGTTGTTCATTATCATACTGATAGTTAAAGGGTTACCAATGTTGATTGGTAATCACAGGATTATCACAGACTGTCTGCTGCTACAGCTTGACAAGTGTGACCTGATTATGGGCGTAGATTAGTTGTCAACTCATCATACCTAGTTAATTACTTCAGGAAGATGGTTGTCTTCAGGATTCCGGACTTACCTGAGTTTACCATAAAGGGTACGTTACATGATTCCAAAATAGAGTACATTTCAGTAAAGAGAGCCCAGAGACTCATAGATCGAGGATGCGACACACTTCTAATATTGTCCGAGAGACATCTAAGGGAGAGCCGATGGCTCATGACATTAGAATAGTGTCAGATTACCCTAGTGTGTTCTCTAATGATTTTTTAGGTTTACCGCTTGAGAGAGATTGAGTTAGAGATCACATTGCTACTAGATACACAACTACTCTTGATGGCTCCGTATTGCGTGGCACCGGCCGAGTTGAGGGAGCTGAAGATGCAATCGCATGAGTTACTTGACGTAGGTTTTGTAAGGACGAACACTTCACCTTGAGGTGCTTCAGTTCACTTAGTCAGAAAAAAGGATGAATCAATGAGATTATGCATCGGTTACAGACAACTGAACGAGAAAACGGTAAAAAACCGTTATCTTCTGTCACGCATCGATGACTTGTTCGATCAACTACATGGATCTTCGTGTTTTAAAAAATCGATCTCCGATCTGACTACCATCAACTGAGGATTCAAGAGTTGAATATTTCGAAAACATCATTCAGGACTCGACATGGATATTATGAGTTTTTGTGATGCTGTTTGGTTTCACGAATACACATGTAGCATTCATGGACATGATGAACATGATTTTCTGTCCATACTTGGATAAGTTTGCAATTGTGTTCATCAATGATGTTATGATATATTCTTGAAATAAATGGAATCATGCAAATGATCTAAAGATAGTCCTTGACATACTTCAAGAGTATAAGTTATATGCCAAGCTATGTAAGTGTGAGTTCTTGTTATCCTAGGTCTTATTTTTTGGGCATGTCATTTTTGGAGTAGGTATTGTAGTGATCCTGTAAAGATCGACGCAATCAAATCATGGGAACAACCCAAGACAGTCACTCAGATTCGAAGCTTCCCTGGACTAGTGGGTTATTACAGATGCTTCATCAATAGTTTTTCCCGAGTCATTCTTTTCCTGACATGATTGGCACAGAAGAGAGTTCCTTTCATTTGGAATAATACATGCGAGTATGCCTTCAGGACATTGAAGAAAAGATTGTCGATTGCGCCTATTCTTGCACTTCCTTCAGAAATTCAGGATTATGCAATATATACTGATGCTTCAAGTGAGGATTTAGGAGCGGTTCTGATGCAACTAGGTTACGTAATTGTTTATGTAGCACGTCAGTTGAGGCCGCATGAGCGGAATTACTCCATCCGTGACTTGGAGTAGGTCATAGTTGTCTTCGGTTTGAAGATCTTGCGTCACTATCTCTATGAGGTGAATTTTGAGATTTTCATAGATCGTAAGAGTTTGAAGTACATCTATGATCAGAAAGAGTTGAACATGAGACAACACCGGTAGTTTAAACTACTGAAGGATTTTGATTACCCGATCTCTTACCATTCCGGTAAAAGAAATATGGTGGTAGATGCACTTAGCAGGAAAGCTCATGCACATGCGACGAACTAGCTATATACGTGAGATATGCTCGTAACTTTGACTAATTGACATCCTCATAAGAGTGCATCCATATCTACTGTCATACCTCCGCGATTCAACAGTCTTTGGGATTGCATAGTAGGACATAGGACATATCCTTGAATTTGAGACAGATGCATGCATGCCATCAAGGACAAATGCGATGATTTTGTGGTGACTAACTATATTTTTTGGAAGGCCAGGTGGGTCATTGTGCCCAACAATGAGCAATTGCACAGAGATATTCTTGATAAGGCACATAGTTCACGATTATCTATTCTTCCTGGCAGCACGAAGATGTACCGGGATCTAGGCCTACATTATGGTAGGACGGAATGAAGCGAGATGCAACATGCCATGTTAGCAAGTGCATGACCTATCAGATGGTCCAGGTAGAACACAAGAGACCGCCACAGCTATTATTGTCTCTCCCCATTCTTGAGTTGAAGTGAGAGAGTAGTAATATTTCTATGTAATAGTATTTCTATCTATTTTGTCACTAGACTACCGGGGACACCAAATGGACACGATGCTATTGGGATGTTGTTGACAGATTGACTAAGTCAGCCCATTTCATACTTCTACTCAAGAATGGGGAAAGACAGTAATAACCCTGGTAGTCTCTTGTGTTCTGCATTGACCATTTGATAGGTCATGCACTTGCTAACATGGCATGTTGCATCTCGCTTCATTCCTTCCTGCCAGAATGTAGGCCTAGATCCCGGTACATCTTTGTGTTGTTAGGAAGAATAGACAATCGTGAACTATGTGCCTTATCAAGAATATCTCTGTGCAACTGCTCATTGTTGGGCACAATGACCCAGCCAGCCTTCTACAAAATAGACTTAGTCACCACAAAATCATCACGTTTGTCCTTGATGGCACGCATGCATCTGTCTCAAATTCAAGGATATGTCCTACGTCCTACTATGCAATCCCAAAGACTGCTGAATCACGGAGGTATGACAATAGATATGGACGTACTCTTATGAGGATGTCAATTAGTCAAAGTTACGAGCATATCTCACGTGTATAGCTAGTTTGTCGCATGTGCATGAGCTTTCCTCGTAAGCGCATCTGCAAACATGTTTCCTTTACTGGAATGGTAAGAGACCGTGTAATCAAAATCCTTCAGTAGTTCAAACTACCGGTGTTGTCTCATGTTCAACTCTTTCTGATCATAGATGTACTTCAAACTCTTGCGATCTATGAAAATCTCAAAATTCACCTTATAGAGATAGTGACGCCATATCTTCAAAGCGAAGACAACTGTTACCAACTCCAAGTCACGATGGAGTAATTACACTCATGCGTCCTCAACTGACGTGCTACATAAACAATCATGTGACCTGGTTTCATCAGAACTTCTCCTAAATGCTCACTTGAAGCATCTGTATATACTGCATAATCCTGAATTTCTGAAGGAAGTTCAAGAATAGGCGCAATCGATAATCTTTTCTTCAATGTCCTGAAGGCCTGCTCGCATGAATCATTCCAAATGAAAGGAACTCTCTTCTGTGTCAATCATGTCTGGAAAAGAATGACTCGAGAAAAACTACTGATGAAACGTCTATAATAACCCACTAGTCCAGGGAAGCTTCGAATCTGAGTGAGTGTATTGGGTTGTTCTCAATATATGACCGCATCGATCTTTGCAGGATTACTACACGATGCATATACACGTGTATGGCTATCTGACACTGTGTCAACAGAGATAGCTAATGATATACTGAGTCAGCCTGCTGCAAAGGCTATGTGGGACATTCTTTCCACTACATACTCTTCGACAAATTGCCGCTACATTCTCCTGAAGATCACCATATAGAAAGGCATTCTTGATATTAAGTTGAAATAGAGGTCAATCTCTAATCACAACTGATAACATAATCCATAGGGTAGAATGAGTAGCAACTGGTGAGAAGGTGTCAAGTAATCCACCCCATATATCTGAATAAAGCCACGAGCTACAAGCTGAGCCTTATACCTGTCAATACTGTCATCTGCATTTTGCTTCACTGTAAACACCCATTTGCAACTTACAATAGACGCTCCAGTGGGGACAGGGACTAGACTCCAAGTACCTCTAGACTGAAGAGCCGCCATCTCCTCCATAGCTAGACGCCACATGCTATCTATCAATGCTTCTTGGTAAGTCCGTGGTATGGCCACGGTAGATAAAACAGTAATAAACCTCCTGAAATCACTCGTCAGACGCTCGAAGGTGACATGAGAAGCAATCGGATATGAGACACAAGAACGCTTCTGCTTCCTAATAGCAATAGGCAAATCAAGATCATCATCATCCCTGCCACCAACCTGATCATCAACCTCTTGAGGTAACTCCTGTTGAGAAACAATATTAATCCCATCATTAGAAGTGGTGTTTTCATAACGAACTTGGGGCATGCTAGATGACAGACTATGATCATGAGCAGGAGCAGGACGTCGACTATAGTGATGTGGCAGTGGAGGAACCAAAATAATAGGAGGCGGTGGGGCTGATGGTGGTGATGGAGGTGGTGGTAGTGGGGATGTAGATGAGGGTGGTTGGCGTTTGGGTGGTGGTGGAATATAGACCTCATTATCCGTGTCTGAAGGTGTCAACTTGTCACCTGTAGGAGAAAAATACATGACAAACTCAAAAAATGTGACATCTGCACTGGCATAATATCTCTAGTGTAACGGATCATAACAACGACAATCCTTCTGAGTTCTGGAGTAGCCAACGAAGACACATTTGACAACCCTGGTAGAGAGTTTGTCAATCCCTGGAGATAATCGATGAACAAACACAACAGATCCAAAAACACGAGGACTAAGAGAGAACAACTCCTTGTCATGGAAAACAAGGGAAAAAGGAACCTTCTCCCCCAGCGTCGACGAGGGCATACAGTTAATGTGATGACAAGTCGTGAGAACCGCACCACCCCGGAAAGAATGTGGTGCACAACTCTGGATCAGGAGGGTACGAGTGACATCAAGAAGATGACAATGCTTTCTTTCAGCAACATCGTTCTGTAGAGACGTTTAAGCACATGATGTTTGATGAAGGATACCGTGAGAGGATAAGAATTGAGAGAGCACATGAGTACAGAAGTCCAAGGCATTATCAGTCCTTACAATTTTGATTCAGGTTGAAAAAATATTTTTCAATTTAATGAAATTCATTAATACATTTCTCGCTTCGGATTTATTCTTCAACAAGAAAAACCCAAGACAAATGACTAAAATCATCCACATCAACTAAATAGAATCTGTGTTCTTGATGATCGGGAACACGACTTGGACCCCAAATATCTACATGGAAAAACTCAAAAGTGGAGCTACTGCTCCGATTCTAACTACTAGGGAAGACAAACCTATGATGCTTCCCTAACTGACATGCCTCACAATTGAATGATGAATGGGGTGGAGGAAGGACTTGACGCAGTTTCTGAAGCGGAAGATGACCAAAGCGCATATGCCAAAGGAAAGAAGAGACCAGTCTAGTGGAATGGGAGAATAGGCCAACATACGGTGTTTGGACTAGTCGATAGAGCCCACTCTGCTCACGACCACAACCAATCACTCGGCCCGTAAGAATGTCCTGAAAAACAAGAGATGATGGATCAAATATTGCTCTACAATTTAAATCTCTAGTAATATGACTAATAGACAGTAAATTCATTGAGAATTCAAGAGCATGCAGCACATTATGCAATCGCACAGAGGGCATGAAGGTGATCTCCCCCTGTCATGTGATTGGCGAATGAGTCCCATCTGCTATGACTACAGTCCTCTTTGGAGAAACCTGTCTGTAGGTTATGAGTTGATCTCTATCTCCACACAAATGATGTGTGGCACCTGAATCTATGATCCATTCTAAGATATCTAAACCATGATAGGAAGCAGAGGCATGAACACTACCTGAAGTATTAGCTCTTGTAGTAGCACCAACGTCCGACCTGTTCACTGGAGCAGGTGAAGGGGTACTGCTTGGGGGCATGAGGTCTCTAAGTCGAGACATGAGCTCATCATGTCGCTGATCTTATGTGAATGGAGTTGCATAGTGCTGAACCTGCTCTGCTATGCGTGTCGACAACTGGAAACCATGCTTGGAGTAGCATGTATCTTCTAAGTGACCGGATCTATGACAATAGGTACAAGGTGGTCCATGACCACGACCACCTCTACCACGTGATCCTCTTCCATGAAACTGAGATGGACCACCTCTTCCACGAGAAGCTGCCATGGCAGAGGAATTCGACACTGGTACGGGAGTTGAGATATTGATCCGACTCAATCTCTGGAAGGCCTCCTCCATGCGAGGAATGGTAGCATGAGCCAGTATCTGGGAGGAAGCAGCCTCATACTCTAAGAGAGGCTAGGAAGACTCCAACCATCGTAGCATTCTAGTATGTCTTCAATTGCTCTGGGGTAGCAATGGGAGGCATGAAGCTATGAAGCTTCTGAAACATCCCGTGCAAGGCAATATATTGAGCATGTAGAGGTTGACCATGCTGTTTTATTGTGAAGATGCCATGCTGAAACCGTAGCGTTTTCGTCTCATTCTTGGCCTATGAATACGTGATAGCAAGAATATCCCACATGGCTTTGGCATTGGGTTGGTGCAGGACATCATTTGCAATATCTGGTATCAAGGTACCAGACAACCAGACATGAGCATATGCATCATCAACCTCTCATGAGGCATACAACCCTATCTTCTCTGTCAGCTCTTCCTCGGTAAGAATATGCTTCTTACCCATCGATTTCATTAGGCTCATGGACTGCATGGCCCACAACTCATAATTCGACCCATCCATCTTGACTATAGGCGCTAGACCTCAGAAGGGATCTGTGGTGGAAATATCTATCTTGTTCTCTGACATGTTGTCGGTCGAAGAAGACAAAGATCGTAAACTTGACAGAATACTTGTCTACACGGACACAAGGGAGGTTGGTTGCATGTGTAGACTCAAATAGCAACCAACCCCATCAAGTAGAAGTTGTCCCTGTTGTGGCAGCAGCTTCGGCGGCTACATTCACAGATGGGGGGGGTGGGTACGGCTGCAGGGAAGGGGCGGCATGGAGATCCTGCGACAAAAGGGAGAGACGACGGTGTTAGGAAGGCGGCAGTGCCGCGGGCGGCGGGCACGATGCCGCGAGAGGGTGCCAGGTGGGCGGTTGTGTCATGGGCGGTGATGCCACGAGAGGGTTTGAGGTGGGGCTAGGGTTATGGTTTCAGGTACAAGAGCTCCGGTCTAGGACCACCGCTCTGACACCATGTTGGGAAAAATGAGAAACTTGTTTATTCCTTGAGCCCTAGACTCTTTTATATAGAGGAGAGGCCTATAGGCAAATTACATAAAACAAACAAAAGGAAAAGAAAATATACAGAAACATAGAAACATATCTCTACAATCCTCATGAATATTGTTGAAAATCGATGATTGTCCTAGGTGAGGTCGAGCTGTGTAATGAGGTGGAGGCCATTAACAAAAGCTGCACATGGAAATTTTGGGCATTCCAGATGGGATCAATCTAGTTGGTTCAAAGTGGATTTACATCATAAATTACAAACAAGATGGATTGGTTGAAAAATTCAAGTTTGAATCGTAAAAATATTTTAGTCAAAAGTATGGCATATACAACCTGGAGATTTTTTCCATACAGAGAAAATGAATACAATGTGCATTGTACTTTCTTGTTATACTTCCCTAGTGGAAACTAATTTAGATGGACAAAGAATACATTCTTAAATCGAGATCTCGAAGAAGAAGTTTATATGCATAAGCCACTGCGCTATGAGAAGATATGAAATGTTGTAAATCTAGAAGGTTTATATAGGCTAAAGCAAAATAACAGGGGTCAAGTTTAAGAGGCTTAGAATTGTGATGATGAAATTGGGAGACCGCCAAAGCAATTGAGATCATACCTTATTTGTCAAGCGGACTAAAAACAAAGTGGCTCTCCTTATTTTCACTTACGGCATGATCATCAAAAGGAATGATGAAAAGCAGATCAAAAGGAGACAACATAGTCCATAAAGAAGATTATAGCAAGGTTGAAAGAAGGCATGGTTCTTCGCTAGAGAAAATATACTATGTATATGCCAAAGGGAACTGTGAAGTAGGGATGTAAACCTGCCTTTACACCTAGTGAGGGAAATCATAACCTAAACATTTAGGATATAGAACAACTTGATGAAGTCTTCAAAGGCCCAACATTACTATAGACATGTGCGAAAGTTGATTGATCTCACTCTGACTAGATTCAACAGTACTTATACAGTAAATATGGTGAGCCAATTTATGCATGTGTATGTTGATGCACATACGAAGATTGTTAACTCATCTTGAACTTGGAAAAGTTTCATTTTCACAAGCAATGCTCGAGAGGGTTGTAAATATGCAAATTAGGATGGATGCACTACTGCTAGAAGACCTACTACTGGGTATTGCATGTGCATGGATGGCACCTCATGACTTATAGGAGTAAAAGGCAATCATTATGTGTAATGTCTAGCACTGAATCTATGGTTGTTGCAGCAAGAGTGGCAGAGATGTTGATATGACTTGAATCTTAACCATCTGACCCAGGTGGAAAAACCTTCTTCTGCACCCCTCCTGCCCCCTCCTGTCGTACCATTACTCCAACGACGAGATTTTATTAATAATTATATTTCTATTCAGGTATATAGATCCGTATGTATCATGGATCTGTTTGTACGGGAGTAGTATATAAACTCCCCTAGAGTTAGGGCTCTCAATTTCCTCTGTGCTTTCTTCTTTCTCCACATAATGAAAACATATCAACACTGTCCAAGGACGTAGCCCAGTTACGAGTGAACCTTGTAAATCCGTATGTTTTTGTACTTGCATGATTGATCGTTTGTGCATGTTCCACTTCCGCGATTCATAATAGATGGTTTGGCTAAAGATCATTCACACCGACATTGGAATACGTCTTGAATTGCCAACCATATTAATATGTGACAATAAGGGCGCAATAAATTTGCTTAATAATCGTATCTTGCTTGATTAGATTAAACATGTTGATATCAATCACCATTTCATAAGAGAAATGATTGGCTGAAGAAGGGGCTCCCCATGACCAATTCTGAGAAGAATGTGCACAAGTTGGGAACGTATAATCCATATGCCTAACTTGTGGGGGAGGGTTGAGTTTCTTTGTTTTATGTGTCAATAGGTCATGGGTGAGGATCCATTAATCCTGTGGGACTATATTTGGCTTATCCCCCTTTTTCCCCATGTCAAGAAAGTGCAGCAAACCCTCGCCGTCAGTGAGTTCTAGGATCTCTGCTCTCGTGAATTGTTTCCTTCCATTGAGAAGATTTTCTACATAAATCCTTATGTTTTGTTGTTTGCTTAATTGCCTGCTTCATTTCTACAAATTTAAAAAATCAAGGTATGTTCGCAGCTTCTTCCCGCACAGCCCCATAAGTCCTGGATGTATATGTATCCTTCCACCATCTTCTTTGTTGCAGTGCTAGCTGATTTATATTTGTTTTATTAACCGGCAATATTTTTCGTGATTTTCAAGAGGCTGAGCATTCCACATGGAGCAATGATGGATTGGCATTCGGCACCTGCAAGCCCCAGTTCTTACATCACCAAGAAAATACTGCGCTTAGAAGTCCCAGTTGATTCTTATCCAAATGTAAGTTCAAATTTTGGCCAGTTGCACTCTGATTTCTTTTATTTTTGAGAATTTACTTTTCTCTGTTGATATTTCCTCCTGTTTTCTTAGCCAACTTAACAAAGAGAAACTCACCTTTCTTGTCACTTTGTCACTACATTTCACTGTACGTTTTTCTTCCTGTCAGTTTAATTTTGTTGGAAGGCTTTTGGGTCCAAGAGGAAATTCTTTGAAACGGGTAGAAGCATCCACAGGCTGTCGTGTGTACATCAGAGGAAAAGGATCAATAAAAGATCCAGAAAAGGTGCTGTTTGTTTGTTTTTTGGTTCGTTACTATTTGTGTGAAAGAATGTAATCTTCTTCATAGTTTTTATTTGTTGAGCTTTCACAATGCTTAACTTAAGGTAAGTTGGACTTTACTTTTCAGGGCGTGGTGTCTACTGTACTGATTCTTTTATTGGAGGGAGAAACTATTGCCTGAGATGATTTGATTGCATTCAAATCTGAGTCTGTACAATTTTTCCTATTTTCTTCGAGTGATCCGGTGAAAGCTGGTCTAAGATATCAGAGAATTTGGCTTTACAGTTCAAATTTAAAGTTCTCTTCTAGACCAGATTCTTCTATGTCCCATTTGGTTTATTAAACTAAACAATGATGTTGTCCTTTTCCTCCTGTAGTCATTAGTCGAAGATGATTTTTCTTGGGGATATTTATGTTGGATCTCCTTTGAGATGAAAGTGCCACATCTAAAGATGCACAGACTAAAAAACCTTTTACAATAGATGATTGAGGTGGTTTACAATAGACGATCTGTCCTCGCCACTAAATTCTTTCTTTTGTGGAGAGTAAAGCCAATAGGTTTCATTTGGATGCTTTCTCAACTTCCATTTGCCTAGTTGATTGAGATGTTTCTATTCAGAAAAGTTACAATGTGTGCCCGCTTTGCCCTTTTTGACATTTATGCATGGTTGTGCACACACACATGCGCATGTGTGTATAGATAATTAGATTGATTCATTCCATATCCTGCTTTACAAGCAATTGATCCTAATATGGGAAATTTTCCATGTTCATCTTGTTAAAACTTGTTTGAGATCGTGGTGTAAAGGATATTATTTTGTTTCCTAAATGCTTCATCCAGAGTAAGAGTAAGTAGAATATTGTGAAGGGATGAAGCTCTTCGCTCCTTCTAAAGAAAAAAACAAAGTGCAAAAAGTTCGCATCAAGTTAAATTTTAGCTCGGCATTTCATTTCAATCAGTCAGTAATTAATAAAAAAAGTCCTTAGCTTTTTTTTATTACTGTAGTGTGAAGTATGCCTACTCTACTTTATCTTCCTATTGGATCTTGTACCATGACTTTCCAGTTTCCATCCTTGGGATCGTATTCAGCTCATCGATTTCCTATCACATATATATTGTTATTGTTTATGTCTTTAGACTATTAGTAATACTTACAGATGGCATCCTCTTCTAGTCATTTGAAATTCCAATGCTACTATCCTAATATGATTAATCACTTGTGAAGATGTTTGACCTTTCTGGAATCTACAAAATAACTGATCTTTGGAATATTAAAAAAAGGGCAAGTGAGCCAGAGTTGCAGAGATAAGCAAGTCATGTAATCATTACAACTACCACTGTCAATGTACCTTAATATTATTGTAAGAAAAACTGAATTTTCTTGTTTGTGGCATTTTTGGTTTCATTCATTTCTTTTTCAACTTATAGGAGGATAAATTAAGAGGTAGACCAGGGTATGAGCACCTGAGTGAACCGCTTCATATTTTGGTCGAGGCTGAACTTCCAGTCAACGTCGTGGATGTGAGGTTGAGGCAGGCACAGGAAATAATAGAAGAACTCCTTAAACCTGTGGTATGCTATTTGGTACATTGATTTCATATTTAAACGTGTGGTATGCTATTTAGTACATTGATTTCATATTCAAGTTGCACTAGATGTGTTAGCCTGTTAAACTGAGGTGATAATATTGGGTTGTATCCACCTTGTCAATTTTATGTTGTTACCTTTTCCAGGTAGTGATTTCATGCTGAAGAAAATCTGGTATGCACATCTAGTATGCAGCACATTTAAATCCCACACTAACCTTCAATCCTGAATCTACTTGGTTAATGCAAATTAGTTCGGTTTACTCCATTTTTATCATAAGGGGATGTCTTTTGAATGTAGTATCATGAACTTCTATTGGATAATGTAGGTGTTGAACCATGGCATATTAATGACAGCCCAGTTTGAATATTTTATTTGCAGAACAACCCGAAAATAATTAGCAGGATGTCTAGCAACCCTAATAGAAGTCATCTGGATATCTTATTCAATGGGCAAGATAGTCCTATACACTGGAAACCCAACATGGCACACTCGTCGATATGGTTCGATACAGCTCAATATTTTTTCCCTATTCCAGCTGTGTCAAAGAACACATCTCCCCCAAAAATATAGCAACCAGCAATAAAATGCTTGAGAATTCTAATAAGAGATAAGAGAAGCTCTTATTTGCTCGCTCCCTATTTGAAAATCTGCTTATGCTGCATCACATTACAGAACTATCAAACTAATTGTTGCAGTATTGCCCACTGCCTACCCGAGTCATTCTCAACAAAATTTTAACAAAAAAAAGTCAGCCAAATGGAATGTTTTAAATAGTTTGGTTCTGGTTACCTGGAGGGCCCATCTCCTAATTGAGTCTATAGTGTAAATATTTTGGAAGCATCAAGACCGGATAATACAATTATTCATATTCTGAGTGAGTGTTCTGCATCATTCATTTTAAAATTTTTAAAGCAAACTCAAGGATTCCAATGGATTTTCTGGTTATATCCCCAGGAGAGATTATTTGCCTACATGAGAGCTACTATGAATCTGAAATTCTTTCATCTGGAAGTTTTTGCTTGTGATGATTTGAAGTATGAGTGCCATTTCCGTAAATTGACTGGTTCATGTATATGTATGTAATTGTTTGTATGAATTAGATCTGATTTTTCCTAATTTTGCTGTTGCACACACCATGTAATGCCTTCTCCGGCAGTCTTTAATATTGTTGAATGATACTCCTTTCTATCATAAAACAATTCTCCTTTATCCATGGGATTGATCTACCCTATCAAGAAGGATGCACGGTTAACTTTGTTTGTCATTGTTTTTTGGATTTTTTTTATTTGCATTGCCCGCCTGGTTTTCACCTTATTTTGTGTTATTGTTTTCTTGTCTAACTATTCATTTGTGGTACATTATCGATTTTCAGGATGAATCCCAAGATTTCTACAAGCGGCAGCAGCTGAGGGAGTTAGCACTGCTAAATTCAGGTTTTAGGGAGGACAGTCCTCACCCAAGTGGCAGTGTTTCCCCTTTCAGTAATAGTTCGATGAAGCGTGCAAAGACCGGGAGGTAGAGGTTTGACCATATGATCCAGACTGTTTGCCCGGTGTCTCTCTCAAGTTTCGTCTTATGAACAGATGCTGATATAACACAGTAAAGTTACCGTGGAAGTGAGAGAGCATGATACTAGCCAGCAACAAGTGAAAGTTGTGCATGGATGAAAATGACAGCATGGCTAGAACAGCTACATGTTCTATGTTTCTGCTGTCTAATACGGTTTTGCCATGCTTTGTTGTCATCATAGATCGGTTATTGAATTCATTCTATGACTTCTGGTATATGGTTTTGAGTGGCTGAAGATGTACCTAGCTAGATCCTTCTTGACTTGTCTGGGTAAGAATGTTGGATCAGAGTTGCTTTCATTGATTTATTTGTTGTTGAATTGGTGATCATGAGCCAGACTGTACTTTCTTAATATATGATGGATAATTTATTCATAAAAAGAGACACCGCTGCTTGAGATAATTCATGCGAGAAAAAGTATGCAATCTGATAGATTTCCTGTCCTTTGCAGCAGTGCCTGGTGCTGTAGTTATAGTGTAGAGCTCTCTTTTGTTAGATGGCCACATATGGTGTGATAGTTTTTTTGTTCTGAATGTTTACATCTTGAATCCTCAACAGGAAAGAATATTTGGGTTGTTCTCTGCTGGTAGAAAAGAGTAACATGAGATTTCATTGTGATTTTAATTTATCATTGAAGAATGTTGTTCAGATGTATTGTCTTATGTGTGTTATTGGGTCATGGATGATGATCTATTAACAATGTGGTATTGTATATGTAACTCATCCCCATTTCCTTTACAAGTCAATAAAGTGAAGACAGCCCAACCTGTTCGTGGTTTTTTTCCCTTCCATTGAGAAGGGTTGTTCATGTAAGTATGTGTTCTTTGGGGTTTTTTTGTTTGCTTGTTTCCTATATGGTATTAAACCTGTTCAGCCGGAGATTAGGCATTCTCATGGAGGTTCTCCATGTATCTGATACATATTTAGGGTATCTGCACATGCGGCTAGTGTGGTTTGAGACTTCCGTTCTTACGTCAATGTCTGTGACACGTCATTCTTTTTGCAAATGCTTGTATTGTTATTGTCGCGGTTACAATGAAAAGAAAAAGTATACCAATAATGTTAGAGAAGAATGGATTATTGACAGCGGCATCATACGGGTGGCTTATCTTATTATTCCATGCCTTCAAACTAATAGTGATAAAGATCGTGTTAAATTGCAAACGGATCTCATGCTACTATAGAAATTTAAGGGATTAAATCTCTTTTCGATAAATTTTCGTTCCATAATATGCCTCTTAATATTATCGCGTTAGAAACATAACTAAGAAGTGAAATTGTGAGTTATTTTTTTCTACCTATCCTTTTGTGTTGTACAACTTAGTGACAGTAGATCTGACCAAAATACAGGTCACTCATATGCCAAAAGTTCAGTCCAACATCAGTCCATTTATTCTTCCATCATGGATGTTGAGATGTGTTGCTATATTTGTAATATGGCTTTGGAAGCAAAGACAGTGAATGTTTGGACAATTAGGAGAAATTTCATATGCTACTCCCTAGTATAGAATGGTTACAGATGTGTGGATCCTCTTATTGAGAAAAGGTATGTAATGAACTATGTCAGCTTCATGAACATGAATCTTACTTCACTATGAATTCACTTCATGAAGAGAATTGGAGATATTCCAAAGGCAAAATCGGTAGCATATACTATTCACTGGGAGAATTAGAGTAATAATTAAGAAAACTCTCATGAGATATCGGTTCTTTTTTGGATGTTGCTGAACTGATTGATCCTACTCAAGTTAGTCATAAGAAAGATATGAGGCAGCCTTGTGATCTTCACTGACTAATATACAACATATCAAGAGGTTCGATGAGTGAAATGCCAATCGTGGTCATCCATGGATCCATGATGCAGACGAATATGAATGTCCATATAAGAAAATGTTTTGGATGCCCGTAACGGTAGCGTTTTGTGGCATATAAATATTGGCTAGGATTCAGGACATATCAACAATCTCCACCTTGATTGAATCCTCTGAGAAGCTTTGCCAAGCTTCGTCATCGCCACCAACCCCTCCTTGGGGCTACTACCAATTATTGACATTGAGTAAAGTCCAAACAATGCTTGAACTTACTCCCAGGAACTGCCTTTGTGGACATATCGACTAGATTATATGTTGTATCAACCTTCCTCACTTTGATCATCTTCTCAGAACGAATGAAGTGATATCTGACATCTATGTGATTGGTACTCGCATGATGCACATGGTCCTTGGCTAAGCATATTGCACTGAGCCTATCACAATAAATAATAGTAGCATGATCCTATTGTAGATCGAGATCTTCAAGTAAGCCCTTCAGCCAGATGACATCCTTTATAGCTTCCATCAAAAGCCATATACTCTGCCTTTGTAGTAGACAGAGTAGTTGATGGTTGTCTAGCATTCCAACTAATGATGGAACTCTTCAAAGTGAAGACATAGCTTGTCATTGATCTCCTCCCATCAACATCTGCAAAATGGTCTGAATCTAGATATCCGGCAATCAAGTACTTGGTTTTCTATAAATGAGGCCAATGTCAAGTGTTCTTCGTAGATAGCGAAAACTTGACTTGACTTCTCATCAATGCTCCTTCCTAGGATTCCTCATGAATATACTAACAACGCTCACGACATGAGCAAAATCAGGTTTTATGCATACCTTGGCATACATAAGACTCCCAATTGTACTAACATATGGCATACGTTCCTTCTTTGCGTCTGAGTGAGGTGCGAAATAAACTGATAGATGAATATTCGTAGCAGATGGAAATCCTAAAGGCTTGATTATATACACCTCAAATCTCATTAGAACTTTCTCAATGTAGTTCTTCTAAGATAAAAAAAAGCTTCCCTTCTGCAAGATCCCTAATGATCACCATCCATAAAATCTTCTGTGTTGCACCAAGATCCTTCATGTCAAACTCTGAACTAAGGATCTTCTTCATATCATATATGGTAGCAATTAGCATGTCATCGACGTACAGTAATAGATAGGTGAAGGACTCGCCCTCTACCTTGTTGTGGTAAACATAACAACTATATGGGCTCATGTTGAACTCAAATCCAATCATGAAGTTCTCAAACATCGTGTATCACTGCATGATAGATTGTTAAGCCCATACAAAGACTTCTTCAATCAACACATGTGATCTTCCTTGCCCTGAAATGTCAATCCCTTTGGTCAGGTCATGAGAATGTCCTTCTCAAGTTCATCGTGCAAGTTAAAATATATTTTGGGAATTGGAATGGAAAACTCAAATGAAGACCTTATCCTTTGTCATAGAAAATACACCTTGGACATATTAAAGGAAATTGAAAAGTTGGTCATAAACTTGCCACTAAGTCTATTGAGGGAAATCACTTGTTAAGCATAAGAAGAGAGTAATTGGATGAAGACTTTAAGGGTCCTTTTTATGAAGACGTTGATCTACATCACCTTAACCAGACCTAACATTACTTATGCCATTAATTTGGTGAGCTGACTTATGTATGCATTTAGAGATGTGCATATGAAAGTCGTGGAATATATCCTTTGACTTAAAATAGAACCATTTACGTAGGATTCATTTTAGAATATCCACCACTGAATATTGCATATATGCGGATGGCGATCTTGTGATTTGGATGACCAAGGGTTCGTCTCTCTTCAGTTGTAATGCAATGCGTATTTTTTTCCGTGTCTTGTTGTGTTCTTATGTGATTAAGTTCATCACTATAGAAATATGTTAATAAAAACGATTTGTAACAGTTGGTTATAAATCCTTGTAAATTCTGACCATCCTAAGTCTATAAATCATCCCAAATATATGCTCATGAAACAATCACGATACAAGATATATGATTCACTTGTAACTTGATAGTTATTGTTATATAAGCCTGTAGCAACGAATTTAATATTCATTACGAAATGCAATAACAAAAGATAGGTTTTAGAATGAGCAAAATCTCTCATCCTAAATTTGACATCGGAAGATATGACATATTCATTGCAAGAGACTTGGTTTATTTTAATGCGAGACGAAATAAGGTGATGAATGTCATTTTTGTAACTGTAAAAAAGCTATTGCAGATTGTTATTAAGGCTGTAATAAACAAGTTAATGCAGTTGAACAGGGGGATTATGGTGAAATTATCTCTAAGCCGTCATGTCATTTGAATACATTTTTAATTGATGGTAGAAATGGAAAAACAGATTGCAATCCAAAATGTAAGGTCTGTCAGACAACCTCTAGACCGACCCATGCACTCCCGGCGAGCAGGGTGCGGGAACGACCCTCCGCAGCAGTTGATGGATGCACGCACATGGCACCATCTTGGCCGTTAATCACACGCTCTGGTCCAGAGGTCTCGTGTCATCCACCAGATTATAGGTCCTAACTCCTTTGTATTAAAGGTAATCAGTGGTACGATCCTATAGAACAGATCCTGATCAAGTAGGTCGCAGCATACATCCCCTTCTATTTATATATACGTCCTATATTCAGAGCAGGCGGTGCGGGACTAACATTAGCACTTCCCATCAGTAAACGTGTATACATCGTCTACGAGACGATCACAAGAAGACACGCATTGATCAGATTTTATTGGAAAGTGTCAATTTAGATAACTTTAATTGGTTTCTGTTGTCTTAAATCGAGAATACCATAGATTATATAAAAGTATAGTGAAGCAGATTTGAACAATTAGAGGGTTTGGTATGTAATTATCTTCAGGACACGTACATGAAAATCCTGATCACATGAGCAACTTCTATTCTGTAGGGATCGTATACGTACTGAGAAATAATTACAGAGACATCAGAGAAGAATTCCTAGAATCAGTTTTTGTTGAATTATAGGAGCACAGAAGTAGAGTATGGAAGTCATAGAAGTACAAGTAATATAGACATGATATTCAAAAAAAAAAAGTAATATAGACATTGATATTCGAAAGAACTCGTAGATGGACATTTACATAATCGACTAAACAACTGAGTAAACAAGGAATCAAGTATCATGTATCATGGTAATCGACACATGCTCGATATATACATACAACACAACTACCAAAAATCAATACCATATCTCAGCTAGCAGTCAAGGAGACATTTTTTTTGTATATCAACAAGGTGCTTTTTTTTCAAGGAAATGGTAATTGCGAGGCTTGACCGTGTGGTCCTTATGGCCCGTCGGCTAGGATAAGAAAGATGGGATACATGTTGTGGAGGAAGACACATGAATATTGTAATCATAATGTGACCATTTATCTTGAATAGCTTATGGGGGAATAGAAACCCTTTGTATGGAGATAGATCATCATATTCCAAAACATGACCATAGAGGATTAAAGTGGCTTCAACAAAGTTTACAGCCGTATTAAATATTATTGCTGTTTATATAGGCATTATGGTACTAGTTAAAAAGCCATATTTGTTGTAGAGTGGTACTAGTACTATGATGCAATAAAAGACTACATATAAGCTATAAAAAAAGGATCTAGGGTCTAAGAAAAAATCCAATTAATAGATTTTTGAAACAATTAAACATTTAATATGACTTTCACTGAGTACTAACACTGAGAACAAGAGAACAGGAAAAATGATTTTATGGAATCGCTTTACATTATGATATAATTCAATCGAGATCAAGGGGATTTTTTGTTCATTGGATTTCTTCCAAAGCGAAGGCTAATTCAAGAATTCATTGCATCGCATTGTTGAATTTTCTTGGAAAGCAATTATTCACAATATATATATATATATATATAGGGAAATTATCCAATGTGTCCTATGTCCATTTGAGATGAGATGAACCCACTCATTCTTTACCATTATTTCCAATCATTTTGAGCATAATAGTTGTTTGTTTACAAGTGTTATATCATATTCTTACTACTAGTAACTATTTTCAGAAAAAAAATCTTAAATTCATACAAAATGAATGTATTATTATTCGTATTAATAGTGTCATTTTCATTATTATTAATGACCATTTCCTGTCAATATAAGGTTTTCTTTATATAAAAATGGTTACTAATAGTAAGAATATGATATAACAACTGTAAATAAATAAGCATTAACTCAAAATGATAGAAAATATTGGTAAAATATAAGTGAGCTCATCTCATCTCAAATGGGCACATGCCCATTGGATAAGTCATATATATATGATATCTTTCAAATGAAGCTGGATCCTTCCATCCATAAGGAAGGCCAACGATCTCATGCATCCATAATTGATCCGCGGTTATTATAAAAGGTATGATAGTAATATTATTTAATTAACCAAAAACCTATTTTGGTCATTATACATTATCTAAATATAGTATGTAACCACCTAAATTAATTCCTCATTAATCTCTCTCCTAATCCTTCCTTTCAATTTTGAAATCTCTCACAAAAAGGGGCGGCGGAGGCATCTCCTCCAGCGGCGATGTCTGATCGGGACGCGAGGAGATGCTTGACGCGATGCTCGACCCGCGGTGATGGTTCCTTCTCCAAGCGGTCAGGTGGACCAGATCTGATGTCGAGTGCAAGGAGGCGAGGGCAAGCAGGAGAAAAAGGAGGATGAGTTCCTTGCGGGCGACGTCGATGATGCCGTGGACGATTGTAGCAAGGACGACGTCGGATGATGTGGCAGCGAATCGTATATTGGAATCCAACGACTTGAGAGCAGAGACAAGTAGGGGAATTGTGCCGGATCGTGCAATGGACGTCTTGTTGGCGGGATCGAGCGAGATCGTACGTCGGACCGTACGATGCACGCGACAGTGTTGGACTGGAGCATGAGGGGATGCGAGAGGAGGAATGGACGCAGCATGACGAGAACCCATCGACACAGAGATACAATATTGATGTGTATTATACACTTTTTGTATGTATTATACAATTTTGATGTGTATTATAGATATTTGATATGCATTTTTACGTATCAATTGGGTGCAAATGACAATTGTAGATTTTTATACATATTGTATATTTGATGTGTATTACACATTTTGGATGTGCATTATACATTCTGAATGTGTATTATACATATTTTGGTTATATTTTACTCATCGATTGAGCGTTAATGACTACTGCATTTTTACAAAGAACCAAAAAATTTTATTCTACACAGAACCATACAGTCATTACAAATAACCATGCATTAATTGCTAGTATGAATTGTATTCTACAAAGAACCATATAAAATTTACAAATTACTAATTAATTTTGAAGGAACTACGTCAAATAAAAAAACATACAATCTTTACAAAAGGAACCACATATTCTACAAAAAAATACATGGATACAAATATTACCCCACGTAATGTCGCCCAGCACAAAACTGGATATTTTTTTAATTTGATATTACAAAAAATACCAAAATAAAACTAGCTAAATTTAGTATTTTGGAATATTAATTGGCGTGTATAATTAATGCCAAAGTTGATGACCAAAATACCTTTTTGGGTAAAAAAAATTGATGATGCCATTAGATTTGAATCTAATGGCTACGATTGTTGGCCTTCCTTAAGGATGGAAGGATCAAGTTTTATTTGAAAGGCCCCCTATATATAGGATTTTTATCCAATAGACATTGTGCCCATTAGCGTCTTGGTAAGTACCAATTTTAGGCCATATAAGTACATTACCAAATGAGTGGCTTTCCATTTCGAATGATGTCGTTTTTGGAAGGATATTAATATGTAAGATGATTTAACAATAAGTATTATTCCAATTATATCGTATCCTTAAAAAAAGACCATTTTGGAAAGAAAACATTCAAATCAATGATTTTTGTAAAAAATCGAGATCCAAATACTCTGGTCAGTAATATATATATATATATACACAATAGTCAAGTAAATGGTTGTTGCGAGATCAGTTTTATCCAAACAACAATTAGTAATTTACATTCATTTTATTATATGGTACAAATTCAGTAATATATATACATTGGTCAAGTAAATGCTTGTCGTGAAGTCGGTAAAACCACAACAAATGGTCAGTAATTTCCATATGTATTATTACTTTGAAAAGAATTCAGTAATTAGAGACAATACTCAAGTAATATACATATATACAGTTCTCAAGTAAATTTTTGATGTGTGTTCAATAATGTATTTATCTATGTCTTATATAACATGTTTAGTAATATATATACAATTCTCAAATAACAGCTACTATGAGATCAATAATAATAAAATAAATGGTTAGTAAGTGACATACATTCCTCAAGTAAGAAAGTAACATATAATCATCAACATATTCACCTTCTATATGATTAATATGGAAATATTACTTTGAAAAAGAGGTTATTAAATACATACACATAAGGAAACAATAAATTAGTGAAATAAATGGGAAAAAATATTATAGAAATGAAAGCAATGCACATTACATACACAATAGTACTACTAATCATTTGTTATGTTATTAGTGATCTCACAACACATATTTACTTGACCATTGTATACATATTACTAAATTCTGTACAAGGCAACTATTCGGATGTAAATTGTTGATCATTGTCTTGATATTACCGATCCCACAACAAACATTTACTTGACTGGAGTATATTTATTACTATTTTGTCGTTTGGATTTTAATCATCCGCGTGAAATCATTTATTTGAATCTTTTCTTTCCAAAACCTTCTTCCTTTTTTTAAGGATATTGTATAATTGGAATTATTAAAAATGTGTTAGCCTATAATTAGAAATATAAATATTGCTAATACACATGTATTGCCCAGATTGAGTGCTCACCAAAATGCTAATGGGCGCATGGCTCATTGAATAAGCCATATGTATAAAAGATTTTTATCTAATGAGCCATATGTCCATTTGAGTCATGATGAGCATCCAATCGTAGCCATCCATCCACAAGATTCAATCCCAAAGAAATAGGAACCAAATTGTAATGAAATAAAATAAATTCAGAATTTAAAATATTTCTAAAAATAGGTCTACGTTTCTTGAAGTGGAAGGTTGTATTCAATTGGCAAAACCTATTGTTTCGTTCCAACGGAGGATGATTCTTTCGTTCCAATGCAAGGTGGAGGTATGTTATTTGTTTTCATGATTTAATCATTTATTTCTATCATAAATTTTTGTTTTAATATTTTTTTCACGTCTATCAACAGTGCTCAGGGATAAAAAGATTGAGACGATGAGTTTAGTAATATATTTTCATGAATGTTGCATATTTTCGATCATAAGCAATTTTTGTTCGAGAAACTTTATACAAATATGATAAGTTGCGTTCATAATATCAATTTCTATTTATTTTGATCCGCGATCTCTAGATCTAATTGATTTTTTATCAAATGCATTTTGATTTCATATAATAGAAAGTTACAGTAAACACAATTGTTACTTTTCATGCATTACTTTGAAAATATACTGAGTTACTAATGTATTTACTTATTTTACTTATAAGATACTTTATGTTACTATTTCTAATATATTTATTACTTTTTATGTACTTTTGAAAATATACTAAATTACTAATGCATTTACTTAATTTACTTATAAGATATTTTATGTTACTATCGCTAATACAATTGTTACTTTTCATACATTACTTTGGAAGTATACTTAGTTACTAATGTATTTAAATTGTTTATTGAGACGATATTTTTATTTTGAGATTTTTACCCGGCAGATCCTATAATCTTTGGCAATTACCTCCACAACCTTTGAAACAACCTAATTTGTCCCTTGACCTCGCAAACTTGCTCCCTCTTACCCCACAAATAGGGGTGTTAATCGAATCGAATACATTCGAATCCACCAGGATTCTAATTCAATTCATTATAAAAATTTCGAATTCGAACACGAATCGAATTTCAAACGAATTTGCTAACTTAAATTCAGATTCAATTCATTTTGAGTTTCGGATATTCAAATTCGATTCATTTTATTTCGAATTTGAAATGTTAATTGATATTTTAGAGCTTATACAAATAATATTATATGAATAATAATATAATATTAATGTTTTATTGTAAAATTCTTATTTTTAAAGTGTATTCCTAAGATAAGTTGAAAACTATAAAATCAAGGAAAATATCAAACCAATACAATACATTGGATAAAAGTATCTATTTTTTACTATTATTATGTATTTTTTACAATCTAATATACTTTTTCTAAAATGAAGGAATATATGCATACAATATAATAATATGAGTCTATCAAAGAGATAGTATCATTGATGAAAAAGCTGAACAATATAATTACCATTGCATGTTAAAGAAAGATAAGATCAAACTTTATATAAAAAGTTGATACAAATTAATATTATTATTTAAAATAGTGGGAATTGTAAAAAAATAACATAAAAAGATAAAACCTCTTCATTGAACGTGGGTATCTTCAATATCAAAAAATTAAGCCATGAAAATGAAATATATGAATTTTTGAATTTTGATGTACAAAGGAACAACTTACATTATGGTGAGAAGAACTTGTATATTACTCATGTGATTTTAAATTTTGCCTTGACAATGATATTCATCATGGATTGTCATGCAAGAAAAATCGAAGTAACAAAAAAGTAAAGGAGATATATCTAGATAAATTTTGAATCACAATAAAATGTTAAGGAGGAATTCAAAGTAGCAAAACCATCATTTTCACGTGCTAGGAGAAAGATCACCATAATCTGCCATAGATTTTTAGGAACTTTGGTAGATAATGAAAGGAGGAATGGAAAAGGCAACGTAAGGAATGTGGGAATATGGAAATAAATGTGTGGATGAGGATTTAGAATAACAATATTAGACATTTGATTTTTTCTTATTAGATTTTATAACTAATATTTTTCACTCTTTTTATATTCAATAATTAGTCTTAATAATAGAATTATACATACATATATGCATATTAAATTGAATATGGCTTAGAGTGCTTTGTATCCTCTCAATGCCTTAAAGTTTTTGAGTAGCATGCTAAGATTGATTATTGTACTTATACAAAGTAATAAGAAGTAAAGACATAAACTTAAATATTTGTTGATAACTGATGCATGAGGGACACACATCTCTATTTCATAACATATTTTGTAGTCAAACCACTTGAACTTAGCTATAAGAGGAAAGGAAAGAGATTGGATCTCATTGGGGGGCCTAACGATGCATATACACACCATGCATTCACAAGTCATATCACTGTAGCGTGAGAGTATGGAAATCATAGCAGTGAATGCTTCACATGATAAATCATATCAACAGATCATAGATGTGATTAGAAGTTTAAAAGTAACCAATTAATCACTGTAGTAAATTGGTTTGAGAGTATCTTTAGTTGCTTGCACATGTTATGTCTACTGATATAATGCAAATGCTAAATCATTCAATGTAAACTAAATATAGTAACTTGTTTAATACATATTCATATACTCTTTTTTAATTTGCATCTATTTACTTATACATGTCAACCTTTTGATGTAATGATGCTATAATTCCTTGTACAAGAATATTAAAAAAATATCATAATCAACCAAGAGTAGTTGTTACATGTATGTGTGTAAATTTGTATATATTATATGAATGTATATGTATGTACTATGTGTATATATACATGGACACATATATACATACATACATACATACATACATGTATGTATGTATAAAAATACCGAACCGAATCGAATTATTAACGAACGAATTCAGGTCAATTCAAATTCGATTCGTTTGGGAATCGAATCGACAAGTGAAATTCAAATTCAGTTCATTTGGTTTCGAATCGAACTTTTTTTGAATTTTTATCGAACGAATCCTAATCGAATTCGAATGATTCAGTTCAATTAGCAGCCCTACCCACAAACCCTGCCGTCAATTTTAACTTTACTGGAGTCAATTTCTTGAGTTAACCTTGAGTTAATCTAACCAAAGAAAAAGATAAGTACATCTTTCATCTCCCTCTCTCTCTTTCCTTCTCATCCCCCTCAGTTCTACGACTGCGATGACGTCGAGGTGTACATAGAGGTCATCACGCATGTACTCTGACGATCTAAGGGTTCGTCTCACTGGGGAAAGTGTCAGACTTTGCTAAAGGTGCTACTCTGGAGATTAGAACCCACGGGATCATCGATTCCATCTCCCCGTTATCACCATCGATCCCATCTCTCCGTCACCACGGGAGCAACGTGGCGTGCGAGGCCGCATGGGAAGCAATAGTAGCACACGACGATGCCTACCGCCACGCCCTTGGCGACATCGAAGCATCGTGGCGTTCGTGGTATCTAGATTTCCATGGTGCAGGAGAGATCGGGCGGAGGGGAGGTCAGGGAGGAGACATGGGCTGTGTGGAGGTGGAGGGGATGGGGACTAGGTGGGGGCGGAGGCGAGGTCATGCGATGGGGAGGAGGGGAGGTCGGGCGGAGGGAAAGTGGGGAGGTCGGGCGGAGGGGAGGTTGGGTGGAGGCGAGGTCGGGCGGAGGGAAGGAGGGGAGGTCGGGTGGAGCAGAGGTCAGGGAAGGGGAGGTCGGGCAGAGGCAAGGTCGGGCGGAGGGAGGTCAGGCAGAGGGGAGGGTGGGCGGATGGGAGGGGATGTCGTGGAGCAAGCCTGGAGGCGTGAGGGAGAAGGGGCATTTTTTGTAAATTTGAGAAACAAAATGGGTATTATGGAAAAGAAATTCACGGAATCCGGTTAGTTTTAACGTGAAAATGGGTGAGGGTTAACCATATGATCTGTGGGGTAAGGGTTGGAAAGTTTACAGGGTCAAGAGAGGAATTAGGATGTTTCAAAGGTCGTAGAGGTATTCGGCAAAGATTATAGGGTCTGATGAGTAAAACTCCCTTTTATTTTACTATTTCCTACACAAGTGTTACTACTTCCTTTTTAGTTCTTACAACTCACAACCACTGGTTTACTAATTCATTTTTATTTCAGGTATGTGGTGAAGCCTCATTCATCACTCTTTATTCTTTTATTTTAGCTAATTATCTTGGCAAAGCATCATGTAAATAGTTGTAAATACAATAATATAGCAATAAGCATGCATGTGTTAATAATTCATAATTAGCATATATTTGTGCAAAAATAAAAGAATAAAGAATAAAAGAAAAAGAAGGAAATATTTAGAATAAATATTGAGTGACCTAAACACAAGAGAGGGCCAATTATTGGTCTGATCGCCAAATAAAATAAGTAGAGAGAGATAGGGCCACTCTACCTTGTACATATATAGCCTCTATGAATATAATTTATTTTAAAAAAATAAAATAAAAAGGTATTTTTATTTCATGGTATCTATTTCTAAAAATAAAACAAAAAATAAAAAAATAAAATAAAAATCTCTTTCACCTTGTATATAATACATGCATATATGACTCTTTCCCTATTTTATTTATACTTGTAAATAACTAATAAAAATAAAACAAAATAAATTTATACTCCAAATATTATATTGTAAATAAATAAAATATAAAATTAGGGTATTTCTGTTAAAAATTAACAAATTAAAAATACTTTTACAAAATACATAGGTATTTTATACCTGTATATAATACAATATACTGTATATACCATAATTTATTGTTCATAAAAATAAATAAAAATCACATAAAAATAGTTTGAAAATAATAAATATTTTTCATTTTATACACTTTTTAATTTAAAACCATTAACTATTTTTAATTGATTTTATAAATATTTTTGTACAATCTATTTTCTGATTGGTCCAGGAGGATTGTTGACCCCGGTATACTACCCCTCCCAGACTCCCCCTCGTGCGGATCTGGTTTTTGAGCGCTTTTCACCGAATTATCCAGACCTGATCCGACCACCTTCTACACTATTCCAAGGTTCCGATTATCGAGGGAAGATCCACGATCTTTGCCCGTTGATTCCCTTAGGGTTCTGCCCCTCGATTCGCACGCCTCGACCCGTTTCTTCCGACTACCCGGGACATGCTATAAAAGCTCCACTCGCCTCCCCAGCTCATGAGCTCGCGCCGCACCCTTCTCTGATACCCTAGACACCTTCTCCTTGGTGACAGCAACTGGAGGCCACCCTTGGCGCTCGGAGAGGTGCTGTGTAGCCGACGCTCAAGTATCATGACCGGAGCACCGCCACGGAGAGCCTCCTTCACCAACCGCAGCGTAGTCGAGGCAAAGACCCCGTCGTCCAACTCCCCTGGAGCTCAAGATCATCTTAGGACCTTCAGGTAGCATTCATTTCGTTCCTAGCTCTGTTATTTCGCTGAATCTTTCATCTTCCCTTCGCCATCGCTTCGCCAGCTCCGACCAACCAGTTGGAGCTTCGCCTCCTTCATCTACCCGTTCAGATCGACACATCCGCTCACCCTCCATCTTCCCACGCATCCTGATCACCCTTACCTTGGCTTGGATCACCAAGATTAGGTCGTCGGTCTCATCTGTCATCCTCACCGGAGACCCACCCCCCATCCACTATCGCTTCTCTCTGTTTCAGACCCAATAACCCCGACCAGAGAATTTCTCCGAGTCAAAGCTATCTAGTGCAGGACTTGATGTGTGTGAAGACCACCTAGATTGCCCTCGACCACCTTCGCCGGAGTGCCTCCAAGTCTCAAACGTGCCATGCTCATCCGACCGACAGCCACTCCATCAGAGCCGACCACCAAACACGAAAGGGCCCTCCGGTTCTTTTGACGCATCCAGATCCTTCATCGGAGCCACCGATCACCCTCGGTGCTCCGACGAAGTTCGCCCCAACTCAGTTCATCTAGAGGATCTCTCCGCCGTTGGATCTCCCGCATCTCCCAGACGTCATCGCAGCCATCCATTTCCTGGAGATGTCCGGCCGTTAGATGTCAGATCTAACGGCCCCGTACCAGCCATGTTGCCGACACCTGACAACCGTCAGATCTGATACCTGACATGCCAGAGTCGCACGATCACACCTCATCAGCGGCTACCACGCATACTCCTCCACGTGTCTCGTCACGTGCCTCATGGGTATATTGCTCATTCTACCTTGCAGTTATTTCAATTTTTATTTTAGTCTGTACAATAAAGTACACAATTAGACCATTTTGCACTTTAGTACCTGTAGTTTTTCCTATTTGCATTTTAGTCCTGCCTGTGTGGGTCCACGTGCTTCGTCACGTGTTTTTGTGGGATATTTGCACGGTGTACCCTGAACTTCTTTACTGTTACTGATTGCATATTTAGTTTCCATATTTGCAAATATGCCCTATGAATGCTATTTCACAACATGTGCGGATTTTGATGGGAAAATTACAGAATGGGTCCTAAATTTTTCTTGCGTGTTACGTTTTAATCCTAGGACTTATTTTCTTTGCAGTTTGGTCCCTATGCGTTGTGTGTTTTGTCTTTGATTTATTAAATAGCAAACTTTGTCCAAAAATCATGAAATTTTGAAACGTGGCTCCTGCCACTGTGTAGGAATTTTGATATTTTTTGGGTTATGTTTTTATTTCATTTAGTATTTTCTAAAATTCAAAAACTATAAAAATTATCCTGGTTGCTTTAGAAAATCAACTAAAAATATTAAAAAACCTTAAAAAATTCTTATTTTTTTGATTGTGTGTTTTATGTTGTTTGAATTTCTTTGCAATTTTCATTTTATTCTCATTTATAAAGCCCATAAAAATTAAAAAGAGTAAAAATCTTATAAAAATCAGTTTAAATTCATAAAAATTCAAAAAAAATGTGTTTTCTTCTTCTGTAGAAGATTTTATGTTTTTTCTTCTTGTGTAGAAGATTTTATGTTGTATTTTCTCATAAAAATACTGCTATAATTTTATAGGCATTTTAATCAATTTTAATTTGCCTTTAGATTCCAGCTGTACATTTCTTCTTGTTTTTTTTACTTAATTTGATTTTTAGAAAATTAATTAAAAATCAGAAAAATCTAAGAAAATTCTAAAAAACTCTTTAATATTTTAAAAACACAAAAACATTTTTGTTTTGAATTTTTGAATTTTTAGACCTCTAAATAATTGGTTGAGTGTTGCCTTTTTTTTAGCTTTTCTTTATTCTTTTTCTTTTTATAAAAATCCTAAAAAATTGAAAATTATAAAAAAACACCATTTTTATTTCTTTTCTTGGATTACCGGCTACTTCGTAGATTCATCATCTCGTGCTCCTTGTGATTGACCCTGGTAGCTATACCAGGTAAAATAAATTAGCAAGACCGCTTGCTTCAGTTTGATTGTTTTATTCCTATATTTGGTGGTCTGATTTTCTTGTTGACTGCGCCTTACGGTTCGGGTCACAACAACCATAATTATTCCTTAACCCGAGTAGCAAAAGCCGAGTCATCAGATTGGCGCCGTTGCCGGGGAGCATAGCTTAGTAGTCGGTTTTCCCTTGTTCGATTTTGTTTCTCTTTTTCTTCTTTTTAATTTTCTTTATCTGTTTTGTTTTTGTTCTTGTTCTTGTTTTTATTTATTTTTTATTTCTTATTTTTTATTTTATTTTCTTTGTTTTTATTTTTCATTTATTTCATTTCATTTCATTTCATTTTATTTTTATATAAATGTGGCCTGGCATTTTCTGTTTCCCTTTCTTGCGAGGGCCCGACGAGCGAGGGCAGCTATCTTCAGAGCGTCGAGGCGAGCAACTTGGAGGCAGCTTGTTTCTACATCGAGCCGCATGAGAGCATAGGAGAGGAGAAGCAAGACTTTATGAGTAGTTTAGCTTAGATTTATTTCCAGCATGATTATTGTAATAATACAAGACAGACTCGGGACTTCAACTTGGCTTGATATCGGGGTCTGATTCGCCAGGCATCGGTGTGCTTGGCGGACCTCACCGCAGATTTTTCGTCGGTTTTGTGTTTATTACATTTTCTTTTATTTTTTATTCTCGAAGTTCTTGGCCCTTAGACTTAGGATTTCTGGCTTGATTGTGACGTAATTACTTAAGGCCCATCCCTAATTTCTTATCTGCTCCTATAGATCGATAATTGGACCTTATTAATTAAATCACAAAAGAAAAAATTAACTCGGTCACCTAAGGGGTTATGTGCATCTAGAGGCCGTATACAATGCTGGAAGGATCTGTTGTGGCGGACATCGATCGGCATCAGAGACCAGACCCCGACCCCTCATGTTGACTCGTCAGCTGTCGTTCTTCTCGAGTAGAAATGATTTGTCTAAGGCTGATTTCTTTTTGCATCATATAGATAGTTTTATTTCAGTCTTTTATTTTATGTGCGGATCACCCTGCATGTAAAGAGATGGAGTCAGGTACGCATTTCTTACTTTGCATACATCATAGTGTTTGACCGTGCATCAGCTTTTTCAACTTCTCCCCCTATTTTTTGGACTTAAAATAACCAGGAGAATCGAAAAATTCGTTAGGCGATTGATTGCTTGAAAAATATTTAAAAAGAAAAATTATAAAATTGGGATTGCTAAAACACACTTGACCCTAAAAGACACCACATTTAAAAATGTCTTGGGAGTGAAATCCCCTCATTGTCTGGTTTGGATGAGCGAGAGAGTGACCCGCGCACTAGGCTAGAGCCATATCCGACCTCTCTTCAAACTATTGGTTTCGGGTTAGTCGTTCTCCAGTGAGGATCGCTCCGGTTTCTGATAAAGCGGGTCGTGATATCCTTTACAGAACGAGTCGATCGGGTAGCCGGTAAACGGTCTGTGACTTGTATTGGCTGGGAAAGATCTAGCCTTGGGATCAGGACAGTCTCTGGGAGTGTTAGATTCCCAACAGCTCGCTTAATCGCTCTGAAAGATTGTTTGATCACCTAAATAAAAACGACAAGATAAAAGATTGAGCCTTTACGGTCATCAGCTCTGCGTGAGTAGGTGAATTGGGGGTTTGCTTGCCCGATCTTGTATGTTTATCCAGATCTCATTTGCCTTCACTCGACATCACGATGATGGGCAGGAGGTCCCTTAGGCAGCCTCTGGTTGCACTGCTTTCGAGCACTCCGGTCCACTCATCTAGGTTGGTTCGCGAGAGTCGAGACTCGCTCTCCGAACCCGAGTTCGACCACCCTTCTACCAGTCCTGAGGTGCCCGAGCAGAGACCACAACAGACAGTTGATGATTTGACTACACCTGAGTTTGGGTCTTTTGCCTTTACAGAGACCATGGCCAGCAGCGAGGAGCGCACTGATGGACCCAGTAGGAACCAGACCTACGTATTAGATCAGGGTGCCATCAACAACACCATGTTAGCCTCCCTGGAGACCATGCAGCGTCATATCAGAGACCATGGAGCTTTCATGGTGGACATGCGTCGAGAGATGGACCAGGTGCGAGCAGACAGAGAGCAGCACAGAGCTGGTGGAGGAGGAGACATTTTTGAGGGAGGAGAACCTGAGGAGCCAGCACAGCCAACATCATTCGCACGTCCGATGAGAGAGTTGCACAACCCTGGTGCAACTCTGACCCACAGATGGATTAAGCTGCCAGCCTTTTTGGGAGATTTCAAGCTCCCGCCTCAGACCATCCAGCTACTACCCCAATTCCACGGGCTTTCCACCGAGGAACCACACCTCCATCTCCAAGAATTCGAGATGATCTGCAACACGGTCCATTATCGACTCGTGGACGAGGATAACATCAGGATGATGGCTTTTCCGTTCTCCCTCATAGACAGAGCAGCCAACTGGCTGAAGCACCTAGGGAGATACTTCACATCATGGGAACATCTCCGGAATGAGTACTTGAATAAGTACTATCCACTCGGTCGGACGAATGCAGCTCGAGCCCTGATCAACAACTTCGCCATGCTTCCCAACGAGCAGTTCCATGAGGCATGGGACAAATTCAGGGAGCTCACTGACTGCTGCCCTCATCACGACATATCCAAGCCCAACCTTGTCCAGAGTTTCTTGTGTTGGCTTACATCAGAGTTGCAGGGGCTAGTGAACGCATCATGTGGGGGTTCCTATTTCGCCAATGATGAGCATCAGGTCTGGGCCATCTATGTGGAGATGGCAGAAAACTATATAGTGATGACCCAGACCCAACTATATGCACAGGGGAAGCCCACGCCACATGTCGTGTCCTATCAAAGGATAGCACGGGTCGATGCAGGTCCTTCCACATCTTCAGCAGCCGCAGCACAAGCAGAGTCGACGACCGCTGATATGGGGATCATCAACGAGAAGTTGGACCGCATCGAGCTTATTGAGAAGAAGCAGTGCCAGGGCATGTCTCAGATAGATCAGATGGCACAGACACTGAGTGACGTGAAGACCCAGATCATGTGTCTCCATGAGGCACAGGCGGCTTCTCAGCCCCGTCTCAGGTCACGGGCAGATCCCAGCAGCAGCAGCTCGACCCAGCCCTCCGCCCACTTCCGACAGGTGCATCAGATTCAAGTGGAGCTGTTCCAACAGCAGCAGCAGTATGTCTAGCTACCACCATCTTCGGACAGCCAGATGGTGGTTTACCAGCCGGATCAGCCCCTGGCAGTTCTTCCCCCACCCACTTACGAGCATGAGCTGTTGATGGAAGTCAACGGGATTTGGTATGACCGACCTCAGCCTGGGATCCGATGAGATCATCTCGGATTCCGATGGTTGACCGGTGGTGCCTCATCCCAGCAGCAGACTCCAGTTTAGGGTGGCCAGTACAGCCAGCAGCAGCAACCCCAGTTCCCACAGTTATAGCCACATCCATCTTACCAGCAGGGTCCTTGTCCCTATCAGCAGGGACAGTCGTGGAGGCAGCAGCAGCCTCAACAGTTTCATCCCCAGTATCCCTCTCATCCGTTACAGCAGCAACCTCACTTCCAGAGAGGCCACCCGTCCGATTCTCATGGGCTCGCCTATGAGAACCAAGCTTTAGATGATCTAACCGACCTTATCTCTGAGCAGCAGGCTACATTCAGGCAGGAGATGGACGCGTTTCGTCAGGAGATGAGGGAGATAGTGAAGGGCAAGGCTGTCATACCCGCACAGATCGAGCCAAACCCGAACAACCTGAAGAGGAAGTCTGAGCAGGTAGAGTTTACAGAGGTTACCACTCCTAATGACTCACTTGGTGATATTTTTGCATATACTTTTGATGCTGACTTTATTACACTTAGGAGCGGTAGGATGCCAGCCGGTGGTGCCTCATCTGAGCGACGACCACATGAGGACTCAAGAGCGCCAGATGAGGAGGAGAGCAGTGCTGATGCCGCTCATGACGATGTTGATGACGGTGGTGCTGATGCCACTAAGGATGTAGATTCAGCTGACAAAACTGAGGCCATCACTTCACCAGATGCAGGAGGTGGTGTTGATGCCACCAGATATGATGCTGAGCTAGAGTGTGGTGCTGATGACGTAAGTCCAGATTCCACGGGTGGTACTGAGGCCACCCATTCTGTTCCTGTTGCATTTCCTTCTGTTTTTGTATCTCAGGACTGTTCTGGAAAATGTAATAAAGGAATGGGTTCTTTATTTATGAGTCCATCTGCGATACATGGAGATATGTGTATGTTCTGTTTCACCACAATAGTAAGGACCTGATCCTAGCCCTCCATCTGAGGAGGGCTCGTCCATCCCCTTCCCTCAAGCACTCCGCTTGGCTAAGGGGACTAAAAAAGAAAATCCAAAAAAATCACAGCAGCTAGAGTTCAGCTAGCAGATGATAGACAGATTCCAGATTCAACTGACTCTACAGGAGGCCTTGGAGTACATCCCCCTCTTCTAGAGGAACCTTAGAGAGAAGACCACTATTCGTAGGAAGAGGAGGAACCATCACTCAGAGATTCATGTGCTCACTCGTGCCACATGCTTCGCCATCCAGAACCGTCTGCCAGCCAAGAGGCCAGATGCAGGAGCTCCCTATGTCAGATGGCATATACATGAGTAGAGGTTCGATCAGACTCTACTAGACAATGGTTCTTCCATCAACCTACTTCCGGCAGCCTTACTCGACCGACTCGAGTTTGGCCCTCTTCGACAGAGCAGGACGATCCTTCAGTTTGCTGATCGATTTATCAAGAGGCCGAAGGGGTTGCTGAAGGACATGGTCGTCACAATTTAGGGCTTAAAATTCCCCGTGAACTTCGTTGTGTTGGACATGGAGATCTCTGAGGCTGTGACCGATACCCCCATCATTCTAGGACGCCTGTTCTTGGCCAAAGCCAAGGCAGTGTCCGATTATGATAGCGGGAAGGTATACTTTCACGTCGAGGGTGAGAGTATAAATAGAGACGATCGATCAGACTAGAGCGCGAGATTCATCCTGCTCAGAGCAGCTTAGTGAGTCAGAGCAGATGACAGAGGCAGAGCGAGACGTTCACCAAGAGTGCGATTTTGTGATCACAGACGATGAAGAAGCTTGGGCAGACCCCGTTTCACGATCCATCCTCTCACACTCAGATCCCACTGATTCTCAAATTCTAGCAGAGGAGAGCACATTCTTGGCAGAGGACACATTTGAGGTTGTAGATCACGTTCAGGATAGCGAGGCAGTTGATTTTTCTCTTGATTCAGATTCAGATCCCTCGGAGTCAGATATTGATTGGGCAGAGTTTGATAAGTTGATTCCATGTCTGATTCCTACAGAGCCACCAGCTAGGGTGGAGATTGATCCTATTCAGAGTACAGATACACCAACAGAGCAGTCTTCATCAGCTTGTCATGATCAGCGAGAGCTCTCCCATGCAGATTTGGTTGCTTTCACTCAGACCATTAAGAGACCAGATTTGCCAGCTCCCAGTTGCCCAAAGTTGAAGCCCTTGCCGTAACCACTGAAGTATAGGTTCCTTGCAGGCGAGCATGAGATGTACCCAGTCATTATCTCAGCAGATTTGACCGGAGAGCAATATTCTCGTTTAATGGAGGTTCTTGAAAAGAATCGCAAGGCGATAGGATGGAGTGTAGATGATCTCCATGGGATAAGTCTGACCCTGTGCTCCCACCATATCTATCTCGAAGAGGACGCCAAGCTGTCGTGTGAGTTCCAACGGCAGCTGAACCCGACCCTTCGAGAGGTTGTCATGAAGGAAATCTCGAAATGGTGGAGCACCGATTTTATCTACCCCATCTCCGACTCCAAGTGGTTCAGTCCATTACAAGTGGTGCCCAAGAAGACGGGAATCACTACAGTTGTGAGTGAGTCTAGAGAGGAGATCGCTACTCGGGTACCCACTTCTTGGAGGGCCTGTGTGGACTACAAACGATTGAACCAAGCCACCAAGAAGGATCATTTCTCGCTACCTTTTATTGATCAGATTATAGAGAGGCTAGCTGGGAAGAGTCACTACTACTTTCTTGATGGATACTCCGGCTACAACGAGGTGGACATTGCACCCGAAGACCAGGACAAGACCACATTCACCTGTCCTTTTTAGGACATATGCTTTCAGACGGATGCCCTTTGGTCTATGTAACGCTCCGGCGACATTACAAAGGTGCATGTTGTCTATCTTTTCGGACATGGTGAGTGAGTGCTTGGAGGTCTTCATGGACGATTTTTCGGTCTATGGCGATGGGCTTGATGCTTGTCTTGACTGCCTAGACCGTGTCCTTCATCGATGCATCGAGGTCCATCTTGTGCTATCTTAGGAGAAGAGTTACTTCATGGTGACTCAAGGGACGGTGCTTGGTCATATCATCTCCAACAGGGCATGGAAGTTGATCCGACCAAGGTGGATATCATTAGGAAACTCAGTCCACCGTCCATCTTGCGACAGTTACGATCTTTTCTAGGACACGTCGGTTTCTATCGACGCTTCATTCATAATTTCAGCAGGATTGCCTAACCATTGACTGATTTGCTGACCAAAGACACTGCGTTCATTGTGTATGATAAGTGTCTTGCGTCATTTGAGACTCTCAAGAGTCTAGTTATTGAGGCTCCTGTCCTTCTACCACCTGATTGGTCTCTCCCATTCGAGATCATGACGGACGACTCCGATTTTGCCGTAGGGGCTGTGTTGGGACAGAGGAGGGATGGAGTACAATTTACCATTCACTACGCTAGCCGTACATTGGATGCCGTGCATCGAAACTACACTGTCACTGAGAAGGAGATGCTAGCCGTACTCTTTGCCCTAGATAAGTTCAGATCTTACATCATTGGATCAAAGGTGACTATCTTCACAGACCATACTGCCATCAGGTACCTCATGGTAAAGAAGGATGCCGAAGCAAGACTGACTAGATGGATCCTTCTACTCCAAGAGTTTGACATTGAGATTAAGGATAAGCATGGAGTCAAGAATGTGGTGGTGGATCATCTCTCCTGATTAGAGCATCTTAATGAATCTGAGCAGACTGATCCCTTATCCGAGGCCTTCCTAGATGAGGTGATCCTTGCTATCGCCTCACTCCCGTGGTATGCCGACATTGTGAACTATCTTGTTGCCAAGAAAGTTCCACAAGGTTGGCCCATGCAACGACTTGAGACCTTCCTCGCGAAGACCAAGTTCTACCATTGGGAGGATCCCATCCTTTATCATGAAGGAGGGTATAGCGTCTGGCGTCAATGCATTCCTCAGGAGGAGCACCATAACGTCCTCACTTACTGCCACAAGCTTAAGGCAGGGGGCATCACTCTGGGAGGAGAACGGCACAGAAAGTGCTCCAATCCGGCCAATGGTGGCCTACCCTCTTCAAGGATTCCGATGAATTCGTGAAGAGGTGTACTGACTGTCAGAGGATGGGTACTTGTGGACAACTTGATATGATGCCGATGCAGCCCATTCACTTCTGTGAGGTTTTTGATGCATGGGGCATCACTTTCATGGGTTCATTCCCTAAGAGTCAGGGATTTGAGTACATTATGCTGGCCGTTGATTATGTTAGTCGTTGGGTTGAGGCCATCCCCACCCGAACCGCAGATGCTAAGACTGTATGCAGATTTTTGAGGAAGAATATCATTTCACGGTTCGGGGTGCCTAGAGTGTTGATATCTGATAGGGGGTCTCATTTATTCAACAACAAGGTAAAGGCCCTTGCTAGCGAGTTCAACATTGACCATCGAGTAGCTACTCCATATCATACTCAGACCAATGGTCTTGCTGAAGTGTCGAACAGGGAGATCAGGATGATATTGCAGAAGGTAGTCCACCCCAACCGAAAGGATTGGTCACAACTTTTGGACTCGATCTTGTGGGCATATCGAACTTCCTTCAAGACTCCTTTGGGTATGTCTCCCTTTTGCCACGTGTATGGAAAGCCCTGCCATTTACCTGTTGAGATTAGGCATAAGTCACTTTGGGCAGTCACAGACATACTTTGGATCCAGTGAGTGTAGGAGACCAGAGGAGGGAAGAATTGGCAGTCCTGGAGGAGCTTAGAGATGCAGCCTTTTAGAGCATCTTACAGTACAAGGAGAGACTGAAGGAGTGGAGTGATTCTCATATCAGCCACAAGCAGTTTGAGCCAGATCAGAGAGTATGGTTGTTCGATGTCAGGTTGAGACTATTTCCAGGGAAGTTGCAGAGCAAATGGAAGGGACCATACATGGTCCGAAAGGTACATGACAATGGAAGCACTGACATATCTGAGATGCCATCTGATTCTACCTTTTATGTTAACGGACAACAACTCAAACTATATTTAGATCATGAGCCACTGGTCGTTGGCATCACCCCTATTCATTTTACGTGAGATGTGGTCTTTTGACTCACATCTATTGCATCTCACGTCTGATTATCACTGTCTTCCACTTTGTATAGATCCAGATGTCCATATCATACCATTCTTCAGTCCAACACCCCATTTGCATCTTTGATTATGCTATACTTAGGGTGTACTTTACCCTAAGTATAGGGGGTGACAGACTTTTAATTTCCTTTTGATTCTTTTTACCTCTGTTTTTGCTTCCTATACTTAGGGACATTTTACCCTAAGTACATGGGACGTAGACCCTGTGCTATACTTAGGATTACTCGATCCTAAGTATAGGGGGAAACACCGAGATTCTTTCATTCGTCATTGTAGTATAGTTTCCCTTTTCACTTCCCTATACTAAGCACGAGTTATATCTTCTTCATCGCTCTTGATTCACTCTGAGGACATCGTTCGAGCTAAGTATATGGGTGATGATAGTCAAATTTGCCTCTTTAATTATCTAAAATTACCATAGTATAGGAGGCAAATTAGGTTCACCAAAAACGACAATCATTGAATGTTGTTGAGTATTTATACTTGGCAAGTCTACCAAGGTCGAACACAGGGACACGAGCTACTCTATCTATTTATCAAATTTTTACTAATTAAGAACTAGTGTGAATTATTTCTTGATTCCAGGTTTCCATGAAAATGCATGATGCACTATGCAGATTACAATGCAATAAAATGATGCATGTAATTTTTAGTTGATTTTTATGTGATTATAAGAAGATGCATTAGAGTAATGCAAGGGAACTTATATGCAGAACAAAAGATTACAAATATACCCTAAAAGATCACTGAAAATGAGCAACAAAATAGGAATTGAAATCAGGGTCATTTTGATCACAACATTTAAATCAATCATCAAATCAGAGCAAGGACAAGTAGAGCAAGGTCATCATCTAACACTAAAAATCACTTCTTTTAAAATGGTGGCATATGAGAAAATTAGACATGCCATGAGATAGAGGAAGAAATAAGGATCGAAACGATACTAAAATCATGCAATTTAGACCTACGATGCTCAAGTTATGAAGAAAACAACGCATGGGCATAATTGTAAATCAAATGCAAGAAACAAAAGGATAAATATTACATTTAGGTCCCTGGAGGGACCTAAATGTAAATACTAAAAACTGGCAGGGGTCCAATGTAATTTTTTAAATGCGCTCAGGGACTAATCTGCAAATTTTCAAACTAACGGGGGCCTCCCTGTAAAATACCCATGCACGTGAGGCACATGCCTGGGGACCATATTGCAATTATCGAAAATCCCTGGGTCTTTCGTGTAAATTACCCAGACCCTCACATATGGTACACGTAAGGGTCCTAGGCTCGGGTCTCCCTCCTGGTTCGGGACACGTGGCGTCGTGTGCAGGCCTGGGGCAAGGTTCGGCAGACCCAAAGCTGATGGATAGGCTTGAGGCTCGGCTTGCCCTTGTGTCATCATCTTGGCCGTCCGATCCAGATGATTGGACGGCAACTGTAGCGTCATCTCTTCCGCAGGCCACCGGAGATGGCGGGGCTCCGGCGACCTACCCTTTGCTCCTCCATGCTCTAAAGGCTGGTCTAAAGGTCGGGGAAATTTGCTGAGAGTTTGGCGGAGGTCCTGGAGCCGATGCGGAGCCCCTTTGTTGTTTGAAGCTACTTGATTGGGCTTGGTCGTCGGAGGAGGAGCTCGAGATCGACAGGGCGGTGCAAGCTCCGACCATTGAAGAGATTTGACCTGCAGTCGTTAAAAGCGGATAACCGAAGCGTGCAAGAGTTTTGTGGGGGGGGGTATGAATGAGATGGAGACCGAGGAGACGACAGGAGCGCTGGCTCTGGGCTCCTTCTCCGCAGAGCAGAGGAGGAGGTGGCAGAGGGTGGTTAAGGTTGTGGAGAAGGGAAGGTGAGGTCGAAGGGTAGCGCGAAGATGTCGGCGGAGCAGTGAAGCTTGTGGGGTGGTCGGATGACAGGGGCGGCGAGTGAGTGGGTCGGAAAAATTCGAAGAAAAGAAGAGTAGGAAGGTACCTCGTCGGAGAGGGGAACCCGGTGGAGGTGGTAGCTTGGGATGAGCTTTGAGGAAGCCTGGGTCGTCGACCTATCTGGTCAGCTATGCAAGAGAGCTCGCGCTACCGCCGGATATGGCGGAGCTGCATGGCAGAGATGCCATGGATCACACCGTGGTTGGGGTCATTTTTACCTCGATTGATGGTCCCTCCGCTATCACCGGAGGACCGGAGGCTGGGCCGAAGCCCCCTGAATGGTGGATACGGTGACAGAGGGAGGAGGTTGACTTTTATAGGAGGAGGGGTCGGTTACTGGAGATGAAGGTGGGGGTTTGTAATGGAGGTTTGATGGCGAGGAGTGAAGGTGAGGATAGAAGTGGGTTACGCGTGGATGTAGGAAGTAACGACGATAGAGAGGCGGGGTTGGATTGCTGAGAGGCATCTGGGAGGAGGAGCTAAAAATGGATGGGGGCATAGGCATTACAAGGGAGAACAACAGGGCTGTAGGAGGACGATGATTGGTCGTCGTTGGATATAATGATCCAGTGGCTCGAATGGAGGCACGTTCGAAGGGTTAGGATCAGATCCAGAGATCTTATCCAATGGTGTAGACTTAGGCGCTGATGGAGGGATGGGATGCGATCTGAGGGTTTTATCCTACGATGGTGGAGAGTGTAATGACATGTAGTGGTGAGAAGCGTCGGATAAGATGCAATCGAGCGGCTGAGGTGAAGGGTCGACGTGGCATGAGGAGGATCGTTGGATGGAATGTCGATCGGGTGGTGGTGGATAGGCCGCAGGTGAGTGGCGGTGATGTGATCTCTGGAACGATCTGACAGCTGCCGACGGAGCGGGATTGGAGGGCTGAGATGGAGTCTAATGGAGTAGATCCGACGGTCGGGAGCGGTGAACGGTGGCGGAAGGAGCAGCCACGTGGCGGCTATAGAGAGCACCACATGGCTGCACCAAAAAATTCAAAAATGTTAATACAAGGGAAAATGCAAAAGAAATAGTTAGATACAAAATTAGGAAAAAATCAAAACATGAAAGTTGTTCGTCTCGATGAGATTTACAAGTTTCGTGTTGGACAAAAAGTCAAAATAGGTCATTTGTACACAAAGTATTTTTGGGGGGTATTTTTAAGAGGGTAAAAACACCGATTTTTATCTTTTGAGTTGTTTTTGTATTTTTAGTCTTTTTTAAGGGTCAGCGTTATGGACAATTACTCTACCTAATTTTTATGGGTTTTTGATGAGAAAAAAATTACAAAGAAAATTAATGGTAATGAAATACAATTAATTAAAGGTTAATTATACACAATATGTTACAAGATAATAATAAAGAATTAACGGTGATTTTTATTGGATTGATTAAGCTAGGGGTTTAATTTGTGGCTTTTAGCATGATGAATATGAGATTCATCATACCCCTATACTTAAACTATGCTCGTCCTCGAGCATCTAAAGAATGAAGGAGTCGGATTACTTCCTCACAGTGCGAGTGAAGATTTCAAGGCTCAATCTTTCAAAGACCCTTAATTTAAGTGATCCCAAAATTCTGGGCTTATCCATGCTTTAGTCAGAAGGAATACAACTTATCTAGTTATCAAACTCTCTTTTTGTATGTATAATATAAGAATATGGAATTAAGTGTACTGCATTTCAAGAGAGTCAAGTCGAGGCATCACCCAAAGTTCCAATCCACGAGATTCTCCTCTAGACCTCATCCTCAATACTAGAGAATAAGTCTATTCTTGCTTCAGTCAACCGTCTCATTAGTTTGTCAGACTTAAAAGTGTAGATTGATGGCCAGATGATGGAGGGCATAGGATTGTGTCTATTTTTCTCTCCCTCACATTGGAACAAGGGGCCTCCCGAGTGCTTTTTTACTCAACACATGTAAATTTTTAGATTGCTGATCAATGTGTCCGTCAAGAGAGTTGGAGTCGTCTGCACTTGTTTTTCTGGAGTACACCGGGGTGTGTCTCTTTTGAGTATCTAAGATACCTTCGACACCCAGACTTGTAGCATTTACGATGCAGAGCCCTTTTTTTGGTGTCAGCCCGACTCCTTGGTCCTAATTAGCGCTTGGTCCAAGTGGACACTTTGAAAAATATTTGGGAGCGCTCGCCATTGGTGGAAGCTCATTTATAATTTTGACTTTGGATGATAGAGCTTTTTCTTTGACATTTCATTGCTTTGGTTGGCTAGCTCCACTGCTTTTACCAAAAGTTGGCGCACATTGATCAACAAATATCATTAAGTTTCATCACACCCTGGCACATAGGTAGATATCAAAGAGATAACATATAAATCTTGTTCACATACTGGCTAGGGTTTTGCTGACACTCAGGTTTTCTAAAGCCTTCGTTAACTTTATCCCATCCTCGAATATCATTAGATCGAGTCTAAACTCAAATCTCTAGTCCTAGTTCCTCAAGTGATATCTCAACTCATCTCATCAATCATGCAGTTGAGAAAGTGATTGTGCTGATCATATTCCTTTTGAAGGTAGAGATGAAGAGTGCAATATAGCGCTCAAATCTTTCAAACTAGGGTAGTGTGGATAATTAAGTTTAAAAACCTTAATGACTACGGCATATTAACGCAGACTCTCAAAATCACAAAAAATATGTGTCCTCAAAATCCTCAAGCCTTGAATGCATGTGATTGTGTCAGGAATACACCCACTCCCTAGTTAGTGATTTTTTTTTGTGATTTTTGTTTTTGCAGATTTTTATGGATTTTTTTGTTTTTTTTATTTTTTGGAGAGACAATGACTGGCCCGGGCTCAAATGAATAAAACTATCTACTCTCAGCCAGTATGGGTGTAAGTACGGGCTGATAGACGGACCCGTGTTCCTTAAGGACGGTGCCTTCCGTAGTGTTCTCTAAACCACCCACTCTGCTAATGGAGACTGAAGTTCCCACACTGAAAGTATCTACTAAGCCTAGTAGTTAGAGTCTAATTCAAAGGAAGGTTTTCAATTTTTCAATTTTTTTTTAATTTTTTGAAAATGGGTTATTTACACAGATTAATCCCTCATTTTTTTGAAGAAAACATTTTTACAAGGTTTCTACAAAACTCAGTTCACAGGAATACTAAAACCAAGCCCGAGAAGGAATTTTAAAAAGCTTTAACAATACGAGCTATAGTTAAAGTAAATATACAGTTATATACGGTATATGATGAACCAAAATCCCACTAATCCGGATCAGGTAAAAATATCACTCGGGTCGTTGCGACCCGGATCGATAAGGATCTCAGCTCAATCAAGAAAATAAGGTTCAGACCACCAAAATGGGATGAAAATCAAACAAGCACGATAGCGGTCCTGGCTATTGAATTAGCCTGGTATAGCGACCAGGGTCGGACTCAGGGAGCACGTAATGGCCTTGCGGCCTACGAAGTAGTCTAAAAAAGAAATAAAATAAAAGAGAAGTCTTTTTGGTGGATTTTTAGTCTTTTTATAATTTTTTTGGATTTTTAATTTACCTAAGAAAATAAGAAAAGCAACCAAATGGCAACTTCAAACAATTATTTAAGCAACAAAAAATGCTCAGAAAAATCAAACAAAAATATTTTTAAGTTTTAAATTCAACTATTGACAGAGACTCCCGGCATTCCCGGCTTATCGCGTTTATTACTAAGTTAGCCCTATAAACCTTTTGAGCCTTCTCTTTCTAATCCTAAGGCCCTCTTCCTTCGTCCTCTAAGGCATAGGCTCCAATCTTCCGAGGAGAGGGAGCTGAGCGGTTCTCTCTCATAGCCTTGTTCCTATTCCCCTGAAAAAAAGACAAGCCCATTTACCTACTCCTTATTTAGTAGTTCCTTTTCATCCGACTGCGAGAACTCAGAGGCGGACCACTCCACTTGCTTTTTGGACTACTTTCTCGATCGAGCATGACCTTCCCACTATATATCTGGGGAAATCCGGATTCTTCATGCTATATATACTATAAGATATCTCATTTTTTCAGGGCGGGAGTCGGGGGGGGGGGGGGGGTTCGTCTGCGTGCAAGAAAGAGGATGTGAAAAGACCTCTTCCAAAGATGCTTCGAAGTGCATGGGGGAAGGCTACGCACTCTGGTCTTGACTTCAGGCAAGAACTGCGCGTCGGGGGTATATATGTCATATAATATCCTCTTCTCCCTCATTTTATGATGAATTTTTATTTAATTTTATGATGAATTTTTGGTATTTTTCTGGTTTTTATTTAATTTTCTAAAAATAAAACAATGGAAAAAGACAACAACAATGTCTAGCCAAGCTTGGAGGACTTAGATAAAATATATAAAAGTCCCTAAAAAGCCTGGAGGTAATTTTTATGGAAAATACAAACAACAAGCAAAATTACAGAGAAGAAATTATCATTTTTGGGATTTTAAAAAAATTTTTAGAATTTTTATAAGATTTTAAGGGTTTTTCATTTTTTATGGTTTTTATAAATCCAAAAATGACCAAAATTGGTCAGAAAATCAAACAACTCAATCACAACAAAATCTATTTTTTTGAATTTTTGAAGACGTTTTAATATTTTTTTGTGATTTTTAAAACTGGAAAGTAAGAAAATGGCATGTTTTTGAAATTTTAAAAATTGAAAAAGGGCTCAAAAATTTCCCAAAAATTTAGTGAAAATTTTACGCTGTGGCAGGAGCCACGTGTCCAATTTTCACAAAATTTGGAGTTAATTTGATATTTTATTTAAAACAATCAAAAGCCCACAATGTACAAGGATCTGATTGCAATAAAAATATCTTCGAGGGGCCTAATAGTAACAAAAATTGGGGTCCATGGGGTCCTGGTACAATTTCTCCAAGAAGTCACGCGCGAGGCGCGTGTCCTGGGTACACAGGGACCTATATGCAAATACTTTAAGTCCCTAGACCAATTAGTAACACGTACCAAAGGTCCGGGGGCTTAAGTGTAAAATGCCCTCAAATTTCAATACATGTTCTAAAAAACCACGCACAGGGGCATAAGTGCAAATATGGAAATTATCAGGGCCTCTATGCAAATATCCACAAAACTCACGTGTCGACGCACGTGTCCACAATGCGCAGGGGTATAAATGCAAAAAAAATAACTATCGGGGTCCAAGGTGCAATTTATCCAAAAACAAAACAACTCTACTCTATATTTATAGGACTATATAATAAAAAATTAAAAACAGAGGGGCCTAAGGGCAATTACCCCTTATCAACGATCCAAGGGCTAAGCGCGCGCCACGTGGAGATCCAACGGTCCAGAATAGGGACGCCTCGCTACTGAAACCCTTGGCACGATCCGACGGCTGTGAAGCTGCCACGTACGTGATCCGATGGTCGGGGAAAGGTGGTGCTTCTTCGTCCGGATTGAACGGTCTGGATCGACCCTCCTCACGATCGTGCGGTGCTGGCGCTCCTGGAATGGATGGTTCGGATTGAATCTGGAGCTGGAGGACGATCCAACGGTATCTGGAGGTCGAGAAAGAACTGATGGCTGGCGACCTTCGCCGGCTCGCTGCGTGCGCTCCCGGCCTCCTCGCGGGCTGCTGAATATCGGAGGAGCTTCGCCTTGGCTTCCCGCATCTATAGGACGCCTCCGATGGAACAACGGAGCTCCGGAGAGCTCGGTCGACTCCGGCGGAGGAGAAGCTCCTGGGCTCGAGTTTGGGGACCTCAGACAGTCTTCGTCGTACCTGCAAAATGGCACCAGAAGACTCCTGGGTCGAGGGCAAAGTGCCTCGACCCTGTTAGCGGTGGTGGAGGTGATCGGTGCGGCGAGATGGTCGAGCTCCGGTGATGCGACGGCGGAGGAGCTTGAAACCCCAGCTCCTATGCAAGCTGGGTTGAATGGATGGGCGGAGAAAATGCGCGAGGGGAAGGCGATCGTGATGGGTGATTCCGATGGTCGGGACGAAGACTAGGGTGGTCGGAATCAAAGGTCGTCGGCGACGACCTGATTTGGGCGAAAATCAAAATTAAAGACAAGGAAAGAAAACTACGGCTACCTGGGCGGAAGGGTCGACTGGGCTTGAGATCAGGGATCTCTGGGTTGTCGCCTCGCAGGTCGTCGAGGCCCGAGGCTTGAGCTCTACCTTCAGGCGGAGCACGGCGGCGCGAAGACGCTGGATCTGAGGTCCGGGCACCCTCTCCTCTCTGCGACACGGCCAGCGGCGAGCTGTCACCTCGAGGATGGCAATGGAGGTCCTGGGATGGAGGATGGGGAGCCAAAAGATCCAGGAAATGGAGGCGGAGCTCGGAATTTATACAGCCAGGGGTCTGGCTAAAATCGATCGGGTAGGGCAGCTCAGAGCGCGAACCCCGAGGCGGGCATGCCGGCGAGGGTGTCGGATCTGGCAAGAACGAGTTGGGCCCTGGGTTTGGGTGTGAGGTGATCGGGTCTGGAGGGGAGAAGAGAGAGAAGTCGGGCAAAAAATCCAAACCCGCAAGAAAGAGGTCCGCGGGGTGCAGTTGACCGGAGGTCAACGTCCCCCGTGGACCAATCCGAATTTTCGAGGTCATAATTATTTAGAAATTCAAAAAAAAATAGAAAAAGGCCGAATTAAGAAAAACTTAAAACATAAAAATTGTTTATTTATTTATAAACTATTTTTTTGTGATTTTTAATTAAATTTTTGAATAAAAATAGGGTATTTACAATATAGTACACTATATAGGTATATATACAACATTGATTTTAAATTTTTGATTTTTAATTAGTTATTTTTGTGCACTTTTATTCCTATTTTATATTTTATTTATTTATAGCATAAAATTAGGAATAAAAATGTCTTTTTATTTTATTTTTATTATTTATATACAAGGGTGAAATAAATAGATATATACATCTATATACATGGTATATGTACAATGTTATTTTTGGTTTTTAATTTTGTTCTTTTTATTTTGGTTTTTGTTTTTGTGGTTTTTATTTTATTTATTTACAACATAAAAGATAAAATATATACAAATTTTTAGGGATTTTAATTTATTTATTTATAAGGCTAAATAAATATAGAGGTGGTTGTATGTACATCGTGAATATGTACAAGGAATATTTTTATTTTCTTTTTAATTTTTTTCTATTTTTTATTTTGATTTTTTTATTTACAAATATGTACAAGCCAATTTTATTCTATTTTTAGAGGAAAATATATTTATTGTATTTACAGGGATATTTACACACATGAGCCCCTATCTCTCTCTACTTTGGCTTTTATGCGGTCAGGCCCATGCTGAGCCCTCCCTTGGGATTAGGTTGCTCAATATTTATTCTAAATATTTCCCTCTTTTTCTTTTTATTCTTTATTCTTTTATTTTTGCACAAGAACATGCTAATTATTGTTTTTTACACAATGCATGCCTTTTGCATATTATTGGTATTTACAAATATATTCATGCATTTGCAAAGGTTTTTGTAGCTAAAATATAAGAATAAAGAGTGATGAATGAGTATTCATCACCCCCCTACACTTAACCTTGCTAGTCCCTTAGCAAACACTTATTTGAAAAAGAAGTGAAAAAGAGAAAGAAAAAGAAAAGGAGGAGAATGCACATGGATCAAGGTTGATTATTAAACTTGCCTTTATTAAATTGAATTATGGAGCTCGATTAGATCTTTGGATTATTAATGTGTCGGAACCTTATTTGGACTTAAGCTTAAAACTCAACAGCCTCTAGGTTCCACTAATCTATAACCAAGACTCCTCAACAATCCAGATCAGAACAAGTCACCAAACACAAACCCTGAAGACCATGAGTCTTTCCTTGTACTGTGAATGTGAGGTATAAGCTCTCCACCTCAGAAATGGCAACTTGACAGCCCTCATTAACAAGTTAACTCTATGACCTCAGTCTGGCCACTCTTTCCTCGAGGAGCGGGGTATTCCCTTCTAAGTTCAAGTTCAACTGGCTCAAGAAGAGGGGGAAGAAGAGAATGGACCATGGCCAGTGTAGCCATGTATCCTTGGGAGCTCGACCAGTGTAGCCAAGTCTCCCTGCTGCAAGCTACATAAGGTGGGACATGAATCACAAGCTTTGCATATTGCACTATATACATACTCCGGTGGGATTATCATATTGTATCAGACCCACCACTTTTTTGGAGTTATTTGCATTTTTTTTCAAGTGCATCTATACAACATGTGCAACGTATATGCAAGGAGTTTTTCCTCTTGAGCCAGTAGACTATCCCTCTTTTGAAGCATTATTGCAACCCACAACTCCCGTCGTTAGACCTCATGGCAACCAGACCAAGTTGAGACGCACTTCCTTCACTAAAAGAAGAAGAGAGGTTCCGCCTAGAAGTACTACCCTCATATGCTACCCCAAGTCAAGGAAGACTGCCTCCTCACCACCTCATCCGTAGAGAGCTCGGTGCTAAGTGCGGTGTCCAAGTAAAGCCATTGTCTATATGAGTCATGTGTGTGTTGTTAAGTGTTCTACTTAGGCTCATTGAGATGACATGTGATCATAGCCTAGTGGACTCAAAGAATTAAGTTACCATGGACCTGAAAAGCCTTAACCCTAAGCCCTATAAGGTTCCTCTTAGAAATTAGGTGGATTAAGATCTTAATCAATCTCCATTTCCCAATTTAATTCCAGGCTAGTTTAAATGTCAACTATCATCCAGAAAAACTATATACGTATATACAAAGATGCTATTTACACAATATTTACATACATGCAAAATTTTTGAAAAATGTTTTGAAATCATGAATGGATGGATGCATGAAATGCAAGTTTTGCAAAATATGTACACACATTTACACAAGATTTTTGCAAACTTTTGATTTTCAAAACATTTTGGAAAAATTTTGTACTATATTCATAATTTTGATAAGAAAATATTTACACAAACTTTACACCAAAAGATTTTTGAAAACATTTTTACAAAAATACTTTGTACACTAGCTATGTATGTGCAATAAAAGAATGTTTATTTACAAGAAAAATTTTTAATTTTTGTGATTTTTAGGGTTTTTAGCCATTTTTATTTATTAACACACTCACACAAAGTACGAGTTATGGCTAAAGTATATATGTAATATATACACACCCCCCTATACTTAGCTCGAACGATGTCCTCAGAGTCAAGAGAGATGAAGAAGACATAACTCGTGCTTAGTATAGGGAAGTGAAAAGGAAAGCTGTATACAACGAAGAATGAATGAATAGAAAATCAAGAGGATTTCGGTTTTTCCCCCTATACTTAGGATCAAATAGTCCTAAGTATAGCAGGTTGTACACGAAGGGAAAACCGAGTGAAGAATGTACAGGGTCTACTCCCCCTATAATTAGGGTAAAATATCCCTAAGTATAGGCAGCAAAACATGGATAGAAAGTAATCAAAAGAAATACCCAAAGGTCCTACATCCCCCCTATACTTAGGGTAAAGTATACCCTAAGTATAGCATAATCAAAGATGACAAGCGGGATGTGGGACTAAAGAATGTGATGATATGGACATCTGGATCTATACAGGTCAGAAGAACAGTGATAATCAGGCGTGAGATGCAATAGATGTGAGTCAAAAGACCACATCTCACGCAAAATGAATCGGGGCAACATCAACGACCCGCGGCTCATGATCTAGAAATGGCTTGAGCCGCTGGCCGTTCACTCGAAAGGTACTCTCAGAAGACAACTCGGATATATCAATGCTACCGTTGTCGTGTACCTTTCTAACCAAGTAGGGTCTCTTCTATTTGCTCTGTAGCTTCCCTGGAAATAGACGAAGCCTCGCATCAAATAACCATACTCTCTGTCCATGCTCAAAATGTTTGTGGCTGATATGAGAATCATGCCACTCCTTCACCCTCTCCTTGTAACGTAGGTTGTTTGAGAAGGCAGTATCTCTAAGCTCCTCCAAGGCTGCTAACTCTGCCCTCCTCTGATCTCCTACACTATCTGGATCTATAAGTATCTTAGTGACTGCCCAAAGTGACCCGTGTCTCAGCTCAACAGGTAAATGGCACAGCTTGCCATATACGAGGCGAAAGGGAGATGTGCCCAAAGGTGTCTTGAAAGACGTCCTATATGCCCACAAGACCAAGTCCAAAAGCTGTGACCAATCCTTTCGGTCAGGGCGGATGACTTTCTGCAGAATAGTCTTGATCTCCCTGTTCGACACCTCGGCTAGACCATTCGTCTGTGGATGGTATGGAGTGGCAACTCGATGGTCTATGCCAAACTCGCTAACAAGGGACTTCACCTGGTCATTGATGAAATGAGACCCCCCATCTGAAACGAACCGCGTGATGATGTGCTTCCTCAAAAATCTGCAAACTGTCCTCGCATCAGCGGCTCGGGCGGGGATGGCCTCAACCCAACGACTCACATAATCAACGGCGAGTAGAATGTACTCAAATCCTTGACTCTTAGGGAATGGACCCATGAAATCGATGCCCCATGCGTCAAAAACCTCACAGAAGTGAATGGGCTGCATCAGCATCATATCACGCTGTCCACAAGTGCCCATCCTCTGACAGTCAATACACCTCTTCACGAACTCATCAGAGTCCTTGAAGAGGGTAGGCCACCACAAGCCGGATTGGAGCACTTTTTATGTCGTTCTCCTCCCAGAATGATGTCCCCCTGCCTCAAGCTTATGGCAGTAAGTGAAGACGCTATGGTGCTCCTCCTGAGGAATGCACCTACGCCAGACGCTATCCCCTCCTTCGTGGTAAAGGATGGGATCCTCCCAATGGTAAGACTTGGCCTTCGCAAGGAAGGTCTCAAGCCTCTTCCTGGGCCAATCTTGTGGGACTTTCCCAGCAACGAGAAAGTTCACAATATCGGCATACCACGGGAGTGAGGCGATAGCAAGGATCGCCTCATCTGGGAAGGTTTCACAAATAGGGTCGGTCTGCTATGCATCCTCAAGGTGCTCTAATCGGGAGAGATGATCCACCACCACATTCTTGACTCTAGGCTTATCCTTGATCTCAATGTCGAACTCCTGGAGTAGAAGGATCCATCTAGTCAGTCTGGCCTTGGCATCCTTCTTTGCCATGAGGTACCTGATGGCGGTGTGATCAGTAAACATGGTCACTCTAGATCCAATAATGTACGATCTGAACTTATCTAGGGCGAACACTACGACTAGCATCTCCTTCTCTGTGACCGTATAATTCCGTTGCGCGGAATCCAATGTGCGGCTAGCGTAGTGGATAGCAAACGGGACTCCATCCCTCCTCTGTCCCATTACGGCCCCCACGGCAAAATCGGAGGCATCCGTCATGATCTCGAATGGGAGAGACCAATCAGGCGGCTTGAGAACAGGAGCATCAACAACACTATGCTTGAGAGTCTCAAACGACGAAAGACACTTGTCATCGACAAGGAACTCGGTGTCTTTCGTCAGTAGGTCAGTCAACGGTCGGGCAATCCTGCTGAAATCATGAATGAATCGTCGGTAGAAACCGACGTGCCCCAAGAATGACCGTAACTGCCTCAGATTGAACGGCGGTGCGAGTTTTCTAATGACATCTACCTTGGCCGGATCAACCTCCATGCCCCTGTTGGAGATGATGTGGCCAAGCACCGTCCCTTGAGTCACCATGAAGTGACTCTTCTCCCAAGATAGCACCAAGTGAACCTCTATACATTGCTTGAGTACTCGGTCTAGGCAGTCAAGACAGGAGTCGAATCCGTCGCCGTAAACCGAGAAATCATCCATGAAGACCTCCAAGCACTCCCCTACCATGTCTGAAGAGATCGACAGCATGCATCTCTGAAAGATCACGGGGGCATTGCATAGCCCAAATGGCATGCGTCGGAAGGCGTATGTGCCGAAGGGACAGGTAAAAGTGGTCTTCTCCTGGTCCTCAGGATCGATGGCCACCTGGTTGTAGCCCGAGTACCCATCCAGAAAACAATAGTGGCTCTTCCCTGCCAGTCTCTCAATGATCTGATCTATAAAAGGCAGGGGGAACTGATCCTTCTTGGTGGCCTGGTTGAGTCTCCTATAGTCAATGCAGACCCGCCAAGAAGTGGGTACTCGTGTAGCAATCTCCTCTCCAGACTCGCTAATCACTGTAGTGATGCCCGTCTTCTTGGGCACCACATGCAAAGGGCTGACCCACTTGGAGTCGGAGATGGGATAGATAAAATCGGCGCCCCACCATTTTGAAATTTCCTTCATGACCACCTCTCTCAGATTTGGGTTCAGCCGCCGCTGGAACTCATGCGACGGCTTCGCCCCATCCTCGAGATAGATATGGTGGGAGCACAGGGCCAGACTAATCCCCTGGAGATCTGCTACGCTCCATCCGATTGCCTTGCGGTTCTTTTCAAGAACCCCCATCAGACGGGATTCTTGCTCTCCAGTCAGATCGTCGGAGATAATGACTGGGTACCTCTCAGGCTCACCCGCAAGGAATCGATACTTCAGCGAAGTAGGGAGCGGCTTCAGCTCTGGACAACTGGGTGCTGGTGGATCTGGCCTCTGAAATGTCTCTGTGAACGCTGCCAAATCTGCATGGGAGAACTGAAACTCTCTGCTACTCTCAGAAACTGGAGAAGGCTGCCCTGATGGACTGTCTCTACTCTGCTCGGCATCTACCTCCTCCTCAGCTGTAGGCTCAGTGGGAATCAAATCTGGCATGTAATCATCACAATCTGCCCAATCAGACTCTGACTCTGAGGGATCTGCATCATCAAAGGTGGCGTCAGTACCACCATCACACAAGGTGGCCTCAGTACCACCATCATCACAAAACTCAATGTCGCGGTCGAGAACCGACTCTGCTGCCTCTAAGGTATCCTGAACCAGGAATGTGCTCTCCAAGCTCTCCTCTGCTGTCATCTCTGCATCAACTGGGTCTGAAAGTGAGAGGATGGCCTGTGCTACGGGGTCTGCCCAAACTGCCTCATCGTCTGTGATCACAAAGTCAAAGTCCTGGTGGATGTCTAGCCCAGTATCTGTCAGCTGCTCTGTGTCTGAAGTGGTCTCTGAGCATGATCTGTCTCTGGCTCGGCTGTCCTCGACCGTCTCTATTTGTACAATTTCGCCCTCGACGCGAAAGTATACCTTCCCGCTATCATGGTCAGTCACCCCCTTGGTTGTGGCCAAGAATGGACGACCGAGAATGATGGGGTATCGATCACTGAATCAGGGATCTCCATGTCCAACACTACGAAGTCCACGGAGAATTGCAGGCCCTGAATAGTGACGACAACGTCACGCAACAACCCCTTTGGCCTCTTGACAGATCGATCAGCAAATTGAAGGACTGTCCTGCTCTGTCTAAGAGTGCCCAACTCGAAGCGGTCGAGAAGGGATGCCGGAAGGAGGTTGATGGACGATCCACTATCTAATAGAGTCCGGTCGAACCTCTGCTCTCTAATGTGACATCTGACATAAGGGGCTCCTGAATCTGGCCTCTTGGTCGGCAGACGGTTCTGGATCGCAAAACACGTGGCTTTCGTCAGCACATGGATCTCTGAGTGGTGATGAATCTCGTATTCATCATGCTAAAATTGGTCATTTAGGCTCTGTACCCCATCATCCACTTGCAATTAATCATTAATAGAGCATTATTAGCATTCATACATGTGTAAATAATATCTGCATTTCATCATGCATAAATTGCATTAAAAATCCCTTGTGTAAATTAGCCCAAAGCCGCTAACTTCTCACATTTTTAGTTAATTCATTCTAACTCCGATTGACCTGAAACCACTCCATTGTGTAGAAAGTACTAACTTTATTAAATAAAAAATACAAAAAATTACTAACCCCAATAAGTGTCAAATAATCCCAAAGTCAAATTTCACATCTGACAGACTAAAATGAGCATATCTCCTACATACAGTGTCCGGTTTTGGTCTACTCACTTTTAAAGTACTCCATTTTCAAATATCTTCAAAACAAGACCAATTTCATAAAATTCGGAGCTCGTATGTGAAAGTTGGGTTTTGGGCCTCTTTTGCGCATTTTAACTTCTTGCTAATTTTGACCTGAGATTTTATGTGTTTAATTAACTCTTTTAATTTTATTTCTTCTACATTTGTGTCCTTTGATGAAAGTTTTAATAAGAAACTCAAAAATCCAAACCCAGATGAAAACTGAATTCAAAGAAACTGACCGAGTCCAAGTGTCCGTTGTCTGTCTGTACAAAATTTGTGTGTTTCTTACTCCTATTTTATTTTCCTAATTTCTTACCCATTAAAAATCCAAAAAAAATAGACTAATGTGTAATTAATTTTCTTGTATTTTATCATATTTTTTCTAGATTTTTTATCCTCTCTAAAACCACCAAAAAATTACAAAACTCCAAAAATCGGTTTTTCGTACACATGGAAAGCCACCAAAAATACCACTTCTCACAGGTGACCTCTTTTGCTCTCAGGTCCTTCATGAAAGTTGTAGATCTCGTCGAGACGAGCAACTTTCTTGAAGGAAATTTTTCGATCCGAGACCTCCTGCTATTTCTTTTCTAATTTTATTTCGAAATTTTTTTGGGGGCGCCACGTGGCAGCCCCTGGGCGTGCCACGTGGCACCCCCGCTGTTCTCTCTTCCCAGCCGCACACAGGTCACGTGCCCAGCACGTGACCTGAGCTTCTTCCCCACAGAGCCGTTTCCTCCTCCCCTTCGATAACCGCCGCCGTCGCTTCATGTGGCAACGCCTCCCACCCCCGCTCTCTCCGGCCTTTACGAGGCCATCCACCATTACGCCTCCGCCATGCACGGCCTCGGCCGTAACGCCCTGCCGCATCCTCCTATAAAGAACCCATCCTCGCCAGCCGTAAACCCCATCCGCCATCTCACCGGTGACAGCGGCCTACCTTAGGCGTGATCCAAGGCCCGCCGCCTTGCGCCATCAACCTCGCACCTCGCTCCGGCATCACTCTTGGCCGTTGAGCCCCACCTCTCCAGGTACCCTCCACTTAGCCCCGTCTTCCAACACCATCTCCGCCACACCTCCGACCTCGCAAAGGTTGGAGGTTAGCCCAGGAACCCAATACCAAGCACATAGTCCCCCCCCTTCCCCCCGTGTTTTGCTAATCACTTGCAGGTGTATCCCCTCCGCGCTCGCCTCTGCGTCGCCGGCTGCGCCCCGCCTCCTCCGCACGACTCGGCCGAGCTCCGATCAGCCGCAGCCTCGCCTCCTCCACTGCGCGCCCCCGATTCGCCACCCCCGCGGCCCCTCCGCCTCACGCGGAACCTCCGCCCTCAGCCGACCACCACCACCTCCGCCCCAGGCTCGCCGCCTCGTCGTCTCCCACCGCCTCACGCGGAGGACCAGCCTCGCCGCTCGCCGTCTTCCTCCGCCTCCGCTCGGCCGTGTGTCGGCCGAGCGCGGCCCAACTTGGCCGCACCGCCCCGCCCCGCATCAACTGTGCCCCAAGGCACAGTTGCCGTTGGATCTAGGGACGAATCCCTTGATCTGACGGCCTCCAGGCCGCCACGTGGACTCCCCCTAGCCAACCTCCAAGCCTGAGGCTCGGGCGCCCGAGCCTCTAGGCCCGGCCCAAACCACAGGCTCGGGTACCCGAACCTCAAAAATTGCACTTAAGCCCCTGGCACTTTCAGAAATTGCAAAAATACCCCCGCCAGGGGTAAATTTCAGAAAGACCCCTCAACTTTTTGCTAATTACAGATAAGTCCTCCCAGGGACCTCTTTGCAAAGAAAACTTTATTTTATTTACATTTCAGTCCCTGAAATTTCATTTTAGCATATCTTTGTCATACGGACTCCGATTTTAGCATACAATATGTCGTTTTGAAGCTAATTCCGTGCTCTACAACTTAGCATCATTTGTGGATCGATTTGCGGCTGTTTATTGATAATTATTATTGAGTATATCTGTTGTCATTTGCAGGCTTATTTTGACATATCTGTGCCATATCTCTCTTGGTTTACTTGCCAAGAAAAATATTCCACAACATTCAAAGCTTGTGGTATTTTGATGACCGAAATTCACTTCCTATACTACAATTATCGACTATTAAAGAGGTGGCTCACCGTTGCCGGGGAACGACGAATTTTTAGGGTTTTAAATCATTTTTGTAATTGATTAATTTTTGTGCCATTTTTTTCTTCTGTATTTTATTTCTCTCTTACTAATCGTAAATTCTCTCTTCGCAGACTCCTGGGAGCTGGATTTCGATATTAATTCAAGGATCTGCTATGAAGACCGAATTTTAATTTTGTGAGAGAGAACTTAGAATAGGTTTAATTTTTGCAATATTCTCAGGGTCCCTCTCTTTTGAACCCTTGTAATAATTAAGACTGAACATTCCTGTGGTGTGTCGGGTCTGTTTCAACCCCTTCTGTGTGGTTGGGACCCGACTTGAGTGGCGTAGGACTTAGGCACATCTACGCTTGCTTGTTTATTATTGATTGTGCTTGTAATCTCTAGGCCACACTTTTTCACTAATTAAACGCACTATAGATCGTTCAACATTAGCCAAATTTTAAATCAATTCTTCCCGCTAATAGAACTATCTGTTTAGGGCGTTTTTTATCTGTGCATATCATTTAGTGTAATTTTAAAATTCCTTGTCTTGCATCCCGCATGAAGAACGCGAGGATTCACTGTAAGTCCTTCTCTTAAGCATGCATCATTGATTTACGCTTGCATTGGCTTTTTCGATTCTCCCTCCTCGAGTTTTACAACTTAGGATTAACGGAATTGGGACTGATCGTTAGGCGTGAATTTATGTGCTCACATAAACTACAGTGATAACCGTAATCTAAAATTGGGACTGCTAATCAAGGGGACTGTAAATAAACGGACCTAAAATTAACTTTTGTTTGGTGGAGAGAAACCCACTCATTGTTTGTTTAAGGACAAGATCGCACACCTTAGGGTAGAGCCAAAAACCGAAATACTTCATTCAGACTACTGATTTTAAAAACAATTAGCTTCTTTTCAGTGAGGGTCTCGGGTAGCCGTTTACGGTCCGACTTCCCTTAGCAGAGTAGGTGGTTTAGAGGACACCGCGGAAGGCACCGTCCTCAAGTAACACGGGTAGCCGTTTAAATGGTCCGTACTTACACCTATACTGGCTGAAAGTGGGTGCAACTAGTTGTATGAACTCGGGATAGTCTTTATGAAATATTTCGGCACCTAACAGCTCCGCTTAATTTGCAAGATTGTCTTGTCATTAAATTAAAACTGAAAAGATAAGCGGCCGAACCCTGACGTGCCTTCATCTGTGTTGAGTGGTGAACTTGAAAATTGGCTTGTGTTTGCTTTGTGTCTGCTTCCTCGTAAAGATTCTCTCCATCCTCCTTGTCTTGTTCTTTTCACTCATTTGCTAAGGAATCTCTTATCCTTATCAAAAACCTCATTCAATTCCGGCACTTAACACTTAACTCTTCCTTTCTGAAGGTGAATCAAAATGCCTCCAAAAAAGAACCCTGGTGACGATGAGAACAACAATGACCCCATCCATGCCCTCTTGGCTAGGATAACCACTGCCGAACAAACCAATGAACTACTTAGGACGCAGTTGGCAATAATACAACAAGGCGAGGCTGCTATGGAAGACACATATCTCCCAGAATTAGATGAAGATTATAATTGGTTGAGACCTGTCCCCCCTGAGGATGCGTTCGAACACAAACCGCATTTCCTTGCACTATTGCCAAAGTTCGGAGGAAATAACCATGAAGAACCATATATCTTCCTCCGCGACTTCGAGTTAGTCTGTGCTAACCTCTGCCACCCTAAGGTTAGCCAGGACTACATAAGGTTGAGAGCTGTCCCCTTCGCCTTGACTGATAAGGCATCTTACTGGCTAAAAAATCTAGGGGAAATAGTCACGACATGGGCCACGTTCAAGATTCTGTTCTTAAAGAAATTCTACCCAGTTAGTAGAATTAATCAAATGAGGATAAAGCTCACGAGTTTCACCCAACACCCGAGTGAACCATTTCATGAAACCTGGGAAAGATTCACAGACTTAGTACAGAAATGCCCAGGACACGGGATAAGTAAAATGATGCTGGTCCAAAGTCTTGTGAGCGGGCTGAACCCTGAGACTCAAGGGTTGGTTAGTGCATCCTGCGGAGGAAGCTACATGGGGCGCCACGAAGACACCGTATACAAGGTGTTCGAAAGACTTGCTGAGTCTAGCCGTGCACAAACCACTAGCCGGGCTTACATAGCCGGCTCCAAAAAGATGGTGAATAATCTGACAACCGACCACAATGCTGACATGAGAATAATAGCTGATAAGCTAACTATGGTTGAGCAGATTTATAAAAAGGTGGATGAGATCCATAAATCATCTGATATGGAGAAATTAGCCAAATTGCCTAAACAAATGGAGGAATTGGCTGACAGGGTATCAAAGATTGCACCCCCCGCACCCATACACCAAATTCACTACATTCAAGGTCAAGGGGTAGGGCAACATAGCCATTGGGGTGGAGACCAAGTCTTGTCCTCTCAAACTGATGAAACCTCCGCTCAAACTGATTTTGAGGAACCTCCACAAGTCTTGGAGATAAACGGAGTCTGGTACAATTTGGAACCAGTCAATCGCTCAAGCCAAAACTCTACTCCAAACCCTCGTCCACCGCAAGCCCAGCCCACCTACCAGCCTCAACTACAGCAGAGGCAGCAATATCGCACGGGTTATCAGAACCCGCAACCTCAGCCACAGCAGAACCAACGCCAAAGCCAACAAGGGCAATATCAGCGACCTCAGGCCAGGCAGGGCCAAGGGTCCTCCTCCTCTTCTGCTATCTCTCCAGAACTCCAGCGAGTGCTGGATGAGCTTCATGACATGAGAGTCGACATAAATCGACTCTCTCGTTGGAGAGATGAGGTGACAGCACCCCAGACCGTGATTCCAGCTCAAGTCCAGGCTAACCCAAATAGCCTTGGACACAATCAGGTATTAATCTCTGACTATTCCATACCTGAGCTTAAGCCCTCCTCAAATAATGACTCTTATCATATCTCTCTTAGGAGCGGAAGGACCGTAACCATGCCTGATCGAGTAAAGGAACACGATGACATAGCCCCAGTGTCCACCAATTCACACAACCCTGGGGGAATTGACAAAGGAAGACAGGAGGAGAAAGAACAAGTCCCACCCACACCACCCGGATATAATGGAGAGTCTGAGTCTGAGTCAGACAAAGAAATGCCACCAAGTTTCCCTGTTTTTAGTCCGAGTCAGAGTCCTGTACGAACTTTTTCATTCAATAAAAGTGATGATGTTGATCACAACAAATCTGTTCCTTTCCCCCGTGCTCTTACGGCAGGGAAGAAGAAAAACATAAAAAACCAAAAAAATGATGATGAAATGGCCCGCATCTGCAAGGAAAATATTAAGGTCACTCTGTCCTTGGACGAGATGAGAGAGAGATTCGGCTTTTTGGAAATACCTTAAGGTGAGATGCACACCAACTAGGGCCAACAAACAAAATCCTAGCCGAACAAAGAAACACATACTCTCAGTAGCCACATCTCGTCTTATAAAAAATGAGCTGCCAAGAAAGAAAAGAGACATGGGTGCTCACTTCGTCACTAGCTACATCAACGAAATCAAGTTTGCAAGAACATTATTAGACAATGGATCATCCATCAATCTCATGCCCACAACCCTGTATGAGCATCTAAATCTAGGTCCTCTTAAACAATCTACAGCTGTACTTCAATTCGCAGACACATCAACTAAGCGACCTAGGGGCGAGATTCGAAACATTGTCATCAACATAGAGGGACAAAACTACCCAGTGGATTTTACAATTCTTGACATGGATGTCCCTAGAAATTGGAAAGATTCCCAGATGATACTAGGGCGACCCTTCCTTAGGACCGCAGGAGCTATATTTGATTATACATCCGGGAGAATCCAGTTCGGAAAAGTTGAACTTAAAATGCAGCAAACTAGGTTCCAAAGACCTGACACTGAGTCGAGCACCGAGTCTGAAAAATCAGAAACTGAGACTGAAATTACAGAACCAACATGTGGGTCCTGGAGACAAAACCCACCCGCTATGATAGAATCAACCTCATCTGGTGAGGAAATTGTTGATGATTTAGTCTGCCAGCTCATCCATGCATCTACCTATACTCTTGGAGACTCAGAGGCCACTCTAGACCTGTCAGTCCATTCTCCTTATGGACAATCCCTGAGTAAGGTACATAGATCGGACGCGGCGATTGCCACACCTCATTCCATCATTAGCGATCCGATCTCTGATACAACCATGATGGTGGTCAACATTGATACACTACAAGCGTCCACATCACAAAAACAAACATCACAGACAGAACCAAATTCGAGAAATATCATTGACTTACCTGAACTCAAACCATTGCCCCCTACACTTAAGTATGCCTTCCTTGCAGGACAAAAAGGACAATTTCCGGTCATTATCAGCTCACAACTGACCGAAGAGCAGGAGATCTGCCTGCTTAATGTTTTGGAGAAAAACCGCAAGGCTATAGGCTGGAGATTGTCTGATCTTCCAGGGATTAACCCAGCCCTGTGCTCACACCATATTTACTTGGAAGATAATGCTAAACCCTCCCGTGAATGACAACGTAGATTGAATCCAAACTTACGGGAAGTGGTTAAGACTGAGATCGAAAAATGGTGTAAAGCTGGGTTCATATATCCCATCTCCGACTCCAAATGGGTTTCACCTTTGCATGTAGTCCCGAAAAAGTCAGGACTCCAGATTATCACCAATGAGGAGGGAGAAGAGATTACGACACAGGTGCCTACGTCGTGGCGTGTCTGTGTGGATTACAGGCGCCTGAATGCCGCAACGAAGAAGGATCACTTTCCGCTGCCTTTTATTGATCAAATCCTGGAGAGATTGGCAGGGAGAGAATACTTTTGTTTCTTAGATGGGTACTCGGGCTACAATCAGGTAGCCATCGCCCCCGAGGACCAGGAAAAGACTACTTTCACATGCCCATTCGGCACATACGCATTCAAGCGAATGCCTTTTGGTCTTTGCAATGCCCCCGGCACCTTTCAACGATGCATGATTGCAATTTTTGCCGACATGGTTGGGGATTTCCTGGAAGTCTTCATGGATGACTTCTCGGTCCATGGTGATTCATTCGATGATTGTCTAGCGCACCTGGATCGAGTCCTCCAAAAGTGCAGGGAAGTGAATCTGATGCTCTCTTGGGAAAAAAGCCATTTCATGGTAAAAGAGGGCATTGTACTAGGGCATGTCATCTCCAAGAAGGGAATGGAGGTTGACCCTGCCAAAGTTGATGTGATCAAAAAGCTTGAGCCACCTACAAATGTGAAACAAGTACGGTCTTTTCTAGGGCATGTCGGATTTTACAGGAGATTTATCAAAGACTTTTCAAAAATTGCCCGACCGTTAACAGACCTTCTTGGGAAAGACACTGAATTCCTGGTAGATCATAAGTGTCTAGAAGCCTTCGAATTACTCAAGAAAAGGATCATTGAGACACCCGTCCCAGAAGCTCCCGACTGGTCTCTTCCCTTCGAGATCATGACAGACGCATCTGATTTCGCTGTAGGGGCTGTATTAGGACAACGAAAAGATGGAATCCTGTATGCTATTCACTACGCAAGCAAAGTTTTAGACCCTGCTCAGAAAAATTACACTGTGACCGAAAAAGAGATGCTTGCTGTGGTTTTTGCCTTGGAAAAATTTCGATCAATACTTCTAGGAGCCAAGGTGACAGTTTACACAGACCATTCTGCCATTCGCTATTTAATGGCCAAAAAGGATGCAAAAGCACGACTTCTGAGATGGATTCTACTGCTTCAAGAATTTGATTTGGAGATTAAGGACAAGCCTGGTGTTAAGAATGTCGTGGCTGATCATTTATCACGGATTGAACATAACAAAATTCCGGAATCTGAATCCATCCGTGAAACCTTCCCAGACGAGTCAATTTCTGCTATTGATTCACTCCCTTGGTATGCAGACACGGTGAATTATCTCGTCACCAACAAAGTTCCTCAAGGTTGGCCCAGAAACAAAATCGATCGACTCATATCTGAAGCGAGACACTATCATTGGGAAGATCCTTTCCTTTTCTTTGAAGGACCAGATTGCATATGGAGAAGATGTATTCCTCAAGAGGAATATCAAAGTATCCTCAATTTATGCCACACCTTGGAGGCGGGAGGACATCACTCTGGGAAGAGGACCGCTGAGAAGATATTGCAATGCGGATTTTACTGGCCGACTTTGTTTAAGGATGCTTACAATTTTGTGAGGTCGTGCCCCGTCTGTCAGAGAATGGGAGGAACCATTGGTTCCAAAGATGCCATGCCAATGCAACCAGTGATCATATGTGACGTATTCGATGCTTGGGGCATTGACTTTATGGGCCCATTCCCTAATAGTCAAGGATTTGAATATATTCTTCTCGCGGTAGATTATTTATCTAGATGGGTGGAGGCTATCCCTACTCGAGCTGCAGATAGCAAAACTGTTTGCATGTTTTTGAAAGATCATATTATTTCGAGGTTTGGAATTCCAAAAGTTTTAATATTTGATGGGGGAAGCCACTTTGTCAACCGGGAGGTAAAGAAGTTGACTAAGGAATACGACATCGAGCACCGTGACGCTACTCCTTACCACCCACATGTTAGCAATGTGATCCCGAGGCGAACCATTCCTACAATAAATGTTATTGTAATAAATGATTTATCAATAAAAGTTATTGATTTTCTTTCACTCCCTTTATGATATTGAATGAATGAATGCACTATAAGGTCCCTCTGTACAATAAGGGTTATGTACCATGGCCAACTTGATAATCATACAGCTGTTGATTCAATGATTGAATCATAGAGGCTGATGCTTGGATGAATATCTAAGGAGTTAGATAGAGGACTCATCAAGCATCATCAATGATTAACAAGTAGTGATCTCCAGTCTGAGTGGGAGATGGCAATCCCATCTCATTAGACTGATATCTGATCGACCTCTTGATGCAGGTCCTCTGCATAGGAATATTGATTCGGAGGTATCAGATTAGTTGAGTCAATGAGTTGACTTAACGAGATCGAGATAACCAAATACCTATGATGAATACTGTCACATCACAGGCAAACATCCTCTGACCAGAGACAGATATATTACTATATGTCTGAACATGTACATTTGGCAGACCAATAGGTTGATGGCCTAATCAAGGTCTATACACCGGCGAGCTGGTGTGCATGTAAGGGCATATGAGTAATATGATCTCTCAAAGGGATCATACAGGTTCACTTGTGAACCGGGAGACATGAGCTCACTCATGAGGTATTGGGATTGACCAAATTCCATGCATGGTCATCATGCTTTAGAAGCATGATATGAATTTGAAGGTAAGATATATGCTTTGTGAAAGCATGTGATCTGTACCATATCCCAAGGACCAAGATTGAGAAACTTAATGATCAGACTATGAAGATGACAGTGTAAAAGTGATCTTTATCTTCATGATGATCATGAGTCTTCCAGTATGCAGGATGTGCAGGTATTAGGAATACCTGAAGGGTGATTTGATCATAAACGATTGTATAACCATGACGCTTCCATTCCGAGGGAGTGATGAAACAGGTCTGGATTTTAGTGACTCCTCTCATTAGAGAAGTGACCTAATCTTAGTCCATGTATTGGACATTGATCTGAATGAGATTCAGATGCAATGAGAATATTAGGTTTATGGTCTTGATTTAATCAAGCATCTATGAGAGGTCCATGAGATCTGGATTTGAGATGTGATCTCAATATCCAAGTCACTATACGTGGAACAATACAATCGCCCTGTCCTTATCTCCAAGTATCTGAGGAGAAATAGCATTGTTCTTAAATGGTTTAAGAGCAATTCCATAAGATCTAAGCACAGAGAAGTTGATACTTAAATGTGATTTAATTATCATGATGTATGAGAAATTATCCAATATAATTAAATGTGATTTAATTATTATGGATAAGAATAATGTGGATAGTAATATCCAATTATTCCTAATATATTATAAATGTGATTTATAATATATTAGAGAGAGTTAAATATAATTTATATTAGTAGATTAATTATTAATGTGTATTGGATACACATTGTTTAATTAATTGAAAATGTGAATTACATTTTGTTTTGGGTTGTGAATTGGATTCACAATATTCCAATGTCAAGATTGCAATATTCCCAAAATTAATTGAGAATTATTTTGGTGAATTAAAATACCAACAAATTGTTGTTGAAAAAATAAGTAGATAGAAAATTAAGAGGAGGTGCAATCTCATGGAAACATGAGATTGCTCTCCTCATTAGGAATGAGGGGGGCGGCACTCAATTCCCTTGGGGAATTGGTGGCCGTCCCCTCTTCCAAATAAGGAGAACATCTCCTTTGTCTTCTCTCTCTTATTTGATTGATTTAGATTTGGTATTAATATTTATTTGATTTATCAAATATATTTTATCAAATTAAATCACAAGTTGTTGGCTTTTACCAACAACAATCTTGACCATTGGATTGTCATAAATCAATCTCAACCATTGATTTTATATGACACATGGATTGAGATCCATGGATCCCAAAACCCTATAAATAGAGAGGCACTCTTGGTTCTCTCTTTACACATGCTATTGTAGCAAATCTCTCTCTCTCTCTTTCTCTCATACTCGACAGCCCTCTCTCCCTCTTCCTCTTGGTGGCCGTCCACCTTAGTGGAGGGAATCGTCGTCGCCCTCGCCTTCGTGCTACCGCTTCGACGCTCTGCGGTTCTCCGTCTACTTCGAGTGCTTCATCCGCGAAGGAGACGTTCGATCTCGTGCGACGAGATCAGGAGCAACCGCGCGTGGATCAACCTCTTGGATTGCGAGGACACCGCGGTTCATCCCCGCGCTCGCAAGCGATCTCTCCGACGATCGGACTTGAGACAGGAGGTCTCTTCTCTTAGAGACTCGATCAACCACGCTTCAAGAGGTTTTGCATTATACTTGTTGTGGTTATAGATGAAACGATCCGAGAATGGTTCTTGGATCATGTGGTTTCATCGAATAAAATTTTTTAAAATTCCGCTGCACCGAACAACTAGTACGACTAGTCGTTCTTCGTCGTATCCGATACGACGCTCATACTTCCCTGATGCGCTTGAGGATCTCTCCATATCCTTCAAGTGGTATCAGAGCCAGGTTGATGGTTTCGAATAGTGATTCGTTAACCAAGGACGACTTGGGTTCGCTAAGGTCGCGAAAGTTTTCATCGCATTTGATTTCGCAGATCTGTTTAGTAAATATATTCGGCACTGTTTAAATTGTTTAAATACGAATTTTATACTTGGATTATGTTCCCCATTAAATAAGGAAACCATAGGATCTGAGTTTGCGTAAATCGGATTTCGTATGCTCGAGATATGGTCGTTTTAATGAACATGTATGCACTGTTGCGGGAACTGTGAATCTGAACGTGATTAAAATGTTAATTACTGTTTAGACTTGCCTCAAAATACGTGAAACATCACCTAAGTTCTGTCCTAAATCAAATTAGCAAACTTTAGAAATTGACTTTGCTTAATTTGGATTTAATATGATTGAGATATGCCAATTTTAGTAAGTAGGGGTCACTGCTGAAATTGCTTTCCTAATCTAGAACCAAGTGATTGTCAATTAGTGAAATTAATTGTTAATTTCGTGAAATAATCTTGAAAAATATTTGTGTAATATTGAAACATGATTATTTGCCTAATTGACTTGGTCCTAACCAATTAGTTGATTAGATTTGATCTAAACCTTAATTGGAATTACAATCATCAAACTTCTTGCTTGAATAGGACTTGGGAATTTGTCTAGCAAATTTCCTTAAAATAGAAATTGTTTTGATTACTATATGGTATAATTTCGGTTGAAGAACCGATGATCATCTCAAGTACAAAATAGTCAATTTGGCATTATCCTTTCCCAAGGTGGATATGGTGTCTAGTCGGGGATCGCTGGTCAGCGGGTTGCAACGTATGTGGTCCGCCCCACTCCCGTCGGTACTGGCCATGACAGCGGGTAGGGCCGGGATAATGTCCGAGGGATTATGATGTATTTTTATAATTATTAAAATTCGAATTCATACGTACTTTGAGAATAATATCATATATGTATATTCAAGCATAAAATTAAGTTTGATTGATTAAATTGGATTGATAATTAATTTAATATGATTAAGTTAATTATATCCAATTGAGAATACTCTAATATGATTAGAGCTAATAATTCCCTTGGAAGAATTAATTATATGAATGAGATTCATAGTAATTAATTAAATTTGAATAAGAGATGGAGGATCACATAAGTGACATCCATGGTCTCCTGTCAAGGCGAAAGGTTTCGTCGCCAAATATTATATGTGGGAGACGCCTGTCCGAAGTGACAGCTCCCACATATGATCCGTTTGGATCGGGCTCGTCGCTTCTCGAAAGAGTAAGGACGTATGCGTAGTGACCCCAATATCGGGTCCTCATATTATTGGGGCGATATTGGATTGCGCATGGCGAGTTGTATTCCTGTTGACGGTTGGTTCAATTAATGACGAGTCAACATCACCTTAGGGGTGGTGGGCTCGGGTATTAAAGACCGAATTGGGAAATGCAAGTTGGACTTGCAAGGCGGAATGTGTTCCCGCTTCTCTTATCGGAATCACAGGTTCTCATATTATTGGGATATGATAATGATAAAGAGGAGATCCCAGTTCTTGCTTGAGATATATTGGTAAGTGTATCTCCTACTTTGAAAGTGAATAAGGGAATAAACTTTCATAGGTGACATAGCAAGACTAATTTGATTTAAAATGCCTTAATCAAATAAAATTAAATTGAATATATGATTATATGTTCTGATATAGTGCATTCTCAATTTCAGAAAATGAAGGCCATGAACCCACTGAACAGGCTTCTGGAGGTCAACCAATTGACCAGACCAAACTACTCGGATTGGATCCGTAATTTGGAGCTTGTGCTTTCGGCAGAGCGCATCAGTTATGTGCTCTCTGAAAACAAACTTGAAAACCCTAAATCTAAGGAAGACAAAGCATATAATGACAAGTATGATGAAGATCATGTCTTGGCTAGGTGCTATATCTTGGGTTCTCTCTCCAATGTTCTTCAAAAGCAACATGTGGAGATGAGTACTTGCCAGGATATCATGCAGAATCTAAAGGATATGTTTGGTGACATTAACCGCACCCAGCGGTACAATGTTATGAAAGAACTCATTCGCTGCAAGATGCAGGAAGGGACCTCGGTCCGCGAGCATGTACTCAAAATGTTTGGGTACTTGTCAGAGCTTGAGACTCTGGGGGCGACGATGGATGCAGACATGCAATCTGATTTCATTCTGCTGTCATTGCCCAAATCTTTCAATAACTTTGTGGTGTCATTCCACATGAATAAGCTGGAATTGACAAATGCTGGGCTTCTTGCTGCATTAAAGTCTGCAGAAGACGTAATTAAGAAAGATGGTCCCTCTGGCACTGCAATGGTTGCACAGGTCAAAGGGAAGCGCGGTCGGAAGCAAGGTTCTCGGAAGGGCCCGACCCAGAAGAGAAAGAAGAAGGGACAAAGTGTTGCCTCATCTTCCAATGCATCCACTTTAATGGCGTCGAAGAAAACCGATGTTTGTCACCACTGCAAGAAGCCGGGGCACTGGAAGCGTAATTGCCCAGATTACCTGAAGTCGGTCGACAAAGGTAAAGCCCCAGCAGGTATGAAATCTACTCTTATCATTGAAACCAGCTTTCTCGTTGGACGAGAAGGAAGTTGGGTAGTTGATTCTGGTGCTTCTGTTCATGTATGCAATTTGTTGCATTTGTTTCAGGAAACTAGACAGCTTGAAGAAGGGGAGATAGTCATCCAGATGGGATCTGATGCAAGTGTTGCAGCAGTCGCCGTCGGGACCTGCAGACTATCATTATCTAGTGGAAGAGTCCTAGTACTTAAAGAGTGTCTTTATGTACCTGAAGTCAGAAGGAATTTGATATCTGTATCTAAGCTAGTTAGAAATGGATATTCATTCCTATTTTGTAATAAATTAGTCATAAATCATTATGATAAATATATTGCAGAAGGTATTTTGACTTCTGGAGGACTCTATGAATTGTGCATTAATGAGCATGTCATGAATGTTACAACCGCTAATAAAAACCCTAAAAGATCCAGGAGTAATATAAATCATTCAACCATGATTTGGCATCAAAGGCTTGGTCATTTATCTGTTGATAGGATCAATAGATTGATAAAGGATGGACCTTTGGATTTTTACAGGTTCAGCCTTTACCTACCTGTGAACATTGCATTCGAGGTAAAATGACCAGGATGCCTTTCCGTAACAAGGTTACAAGATGTGAAGGTATTATTGACTTAATACATACTGATGTATGCGGTCCCTTCAGTACCGCGACTCGAAATGGATATCGATATTATTTGACATTTATTGATGACCATTCGCGATACGGGTTTATCTTCCTATTACGTCATAAGTCTGAAACCTTTGAAAAGTTCAAAGAGTTCAAGGTTTTGGTTGAGAACCAAACTAATAGGAAGATTAAACGAATTCGATCTGATCGAGGTGGCGAGTACCTATCAGATGAATTTAAGGAATACCTTAAAGAGAATGGAATTATTTCCAATCTCACTCCTCCTGGAACTCCCCAACTTAATGGTGTTGCTGAAAGACGCAACAGAACCATCATGGATATGGTTCGTTCAATGATGAGTAAAGCACATTTACCACTTAGTTTCTGGGGATATGCAGTAGAGACTGCAATATATATCCTAAATAAGATTCCTAGCAAATCTATACCTAAAACTCCTCATGAGCTATGGTATGGAACCAAACCTAGTGTTAATCACTTGAGGGTTTGGAGTTGCTTGGTCCATGCAAAGAATGTGGATGCAAGTAAGCTAGAATCTCGCTCTCGTGAGTGCTACTTCATTGGGTACGTTAAAGATGGTATTGGATACCAACTTTATGACCCTGAGACCCAAAAGGTTTTTGTCTCTAGAGATGTGAAATTTCTGGAGGATGATTTCCTGAAAGGTCAAGACAAAAGTGAAGTAGAAGAACTCATTGAGTCCCCTGAGGACTCTGAGCTTCCTGAACCAGAAACTGAAGAGATAAATAAAGATGAAACACCTATACCTCTTCGAAGGAGTTCGAGGGTGGTTGCACCACCTGAAAGGTATGGATTCCATGTGTCAGGTGAAACTGACAGTGATCCTACTTCATTTGATGAAGCACTCGCGGATCATGACATGGATAGATGGATGCTAGCAATGAAGTCAGAAATTGACTCCATGCATAAGAATGGTGTATGGACCCTAGAGGATCCACCTAAGGGGGTGAAACCCATTGGGTGCAAATGGATCTTCAAGAGAAAGAGGGGACCTGATGGGAAAGTAGAGACTTTCAAGGCACGGCTCGTAGCCAAGGGCTACACACAGAGAGAAGGCATCGACTACGATGAGACATTCTCTCCTGTGGCTATGCTTAAATCCATCAGGGCATTGCTAGCTATAGCTGCATATCTTGACTACGACATCTGGCAGATGGACATCAAGACGGCTTTCCTCAATGGATACCTCGAGGAGGATATCTACATGGAGCAGCCCCAGGGATTCATAACTGAGGATGGCAAAGTATACAAGCTGAAGAAATCCATCTATGGGCTCAAGCAAGCTTCTCGTAGCTGGAACATCAGATTTGACGAAACCATAAAGAGTTATGATTTTGTGCAAAATCCTGATGAACCTTGTGTGTACAAGAAGCTTAGTGGGAGCGCCATTGTATTCATCGTGCTTTATGTAGATGACATCCTTATCATTGGGAATGATACAGGGATGATGACCAGTGTGAAAATTTTGGCTGTCCCATACCTTTGAGATGAAAGATCTTGGAGAAGCCTCTTACATCTTGGGTCTGAAGCTGTTCAGAAACCGAGAGAAGAGGATATTGGGATTGTCACGACAAGGATACATTAAGAAGATTCTTGAACGATTCCGTATGGATAGTTCCAAGAAAGGATTCCTACCCTTAAGACATGGTATCCACCTGTCTAAAGGAATGGCTCCTCAAACTGTTGAGGAAAAGAAGGCCATGGCTGGATGTCCTTATGCATCAGCCGTAGGAAGCTTAATGTATGCCATGATGTGTACCAGGCCAGATATCTGCCATGCAGTGGGAGTGGTAAGTCGTTACCAATCCTGCTATGGAGAACAGCACTGGAATGCAGTAAAGAACATATTCAAATATCTTAGACGGACGCAAGATTACATCTTGGTCTATGGAGATGGTGATCTCCAAGTCTTGGGATATACAGATTCTGACTTCCAATCAGATATTGATGATCGAAAGTCGACATCAGGGTTTGTGTTCCTGTTGAACGGTGGTGCTGTGAGATGGAGAAGCAAGAAGCAGGACACTACGACAGATTCAACAACAGAAGCCGAATACATTGCCGCATCGGATGCTGCAAAGGAGGCAGTGTGGTTGCGCAAGTTCGCCCAGGAGCTTGGCATAGTTTCCTCTGATACTCCCATCCCGCTACTCTGTGATAACACGGGAGCCATTGCCCAGGCGAAGGAACCCAGATGGCATCAGAAGAGCAAGCACGTAGAAAGGAAATACCACATCATTCGGGAGATTCAAAAGCGTGGTGACATCATCATCACCAAGGTGGCCTCCGCTGAAAACGTTGCTGATCCTCTTACCAAACCTCTGACACAGAAGGTTTTTGACCAGCATGTAATGAGTATGGGTTTAAGGTTTGTTCCTGAATGGTTCTGAGGGCTAGTGGGAGATTGTTAGCAATGTGAGCCCGAGGCGAACCATTCCTACAATAAATGTTATTGTAATAAATGATTTATCAATAAAAGTTATTGATTTTGTTTCACTCCCTTTCTGATGTTGAATGAATGAATGCACTATAAGGTCCCTCTGTACAATAAGGGTTATGTACCATGACCAACTTGATAATCATACAGCTGTTGATTCAATGATTGAATCATAGAGGCTGATGCTTGGATGAATATCTAAGGAGTTAGATAGAGGACTCATCAAGCATCATCAATGATTAACAAGTAGTGATCTCCAGTCTGAGTGGGAGATGGCAATCCCATCTCATTAGACTGATATCTGATCGACCTCTTGATGCAGGTCCTCTGCATAGGAATATTGATTCGGAGGTATCAGATTAGTTGAGTCAATGAGTTGACTTAACGAGATCGAGATAACCAAAGACCTATGATGAATACTGTCACATCACAGGCAAACATCCTCTGACCAGAGACAGATATATTACTATATGTCTGAACATGTACATTTGGCAGACCAATAGGTTGATGACCTAATCAAGGTCTATACACCGGCGAGCTGGTGTGCATGTAAGGGCATATGGGTAATATGATCTCTCAAAGGGATCATACAGGTTCACTTGTGAACCGGGAGACATGAGCTCACTCATGAGGTATTGGGATTGACCAAATTCCATGCATGGTCATCATGCTTTAGAAGCATGATATGAATTTGAAGGTAAGATATATGCTTTGTGAAAGCATGTGATCTGTACCATATCCCAAGGACCAAGATTGAGAAACTTAATGATCAGACTATGAAGATGACAGTGTAAAAGTGATCTTTATCTTCATGATGATCATGAGTCTTCCAGTATGCAGGATGTGCAGGTATTAGGAATACCTGAAGGGTGATTTGATCATAAACGATTGTATAACCATGACGCTTCCATTCCGAGGGAGTGATGAAACAGGTCTAGATTTTAGTGACTCCTCTCATTAGAGAAGTGACCTAATCTTAGTCCATGTATTGGACATTGATCTGAATGAGATTCAGATGCAATGAGAAGATTAGGTTTACGGTCTTGATTTAATCAAGCATCTATGAGAGGTCCATGGGATCTGGATTTGAGATGTGATCTCAATATCCAAGTCACTATACGTGGAACAATACAATCGCCCTGTCCTTATCTCCAAGTATCTGAGGAGAAATAGCATTGTTCTTAAATGGTTTAAGAGCAATTCCATAAGATCTAAGCACAGAGAAGTTGATAATTAAATGTGATTTAATTATCATGATGTATGAGAAATTATCCAATATAATTAAATGTGATTTAATTATTATGGATAAGAATAATGTGGATAGTAATATCCAATTATTCCTAATATATTATTAATGTGATTTATAATGTATTAGAGAGAGTTAAATATAATTTATATTAGTAGATTAATTATTAATGTGTATTGGATACACATTGTTTAATTAATTGAAAATGTAAATTGCATTTTGTTTTGGGTTGTGAATTTGATTCACAATATTCCAATGTCAAGATTGCAATATTCCCAAAATTAATTGAGAATTATTTTGGTGAATTAAAATACCAACAAATTGTTGTTGAAAAAATAAGTAGAGAGAAAATTAAGGAGAGGTGCAATCTCATGGAAACATGAGATTGCTCTCCTCATTAGGAATGAGGGGGGCGGCACTCAATTCCCTTGGGGAATTGGTGGCCGTCCCCTCTTCCAAATAAGGAGAACATCTCCTTTGTCTTCTCTCTCTCTTATTTGATTGATTTAGATTTGGTATTAATATTTATTTGATTTATCAAATATATTTTATCAAATTAAATCACAAGTTGTTGGCTTTTACCAACAACAATCTTGACCATTGGATTGTCATAAATCAATCTCAACCATTGATTTTATATGACACATGGATTGAGATCCATGGATCCCAAAACCCTATAAATAGAGAGGCACTCTTGGCTCTCTCTTTACACATGCTATTGTAGCAAATCTCTCTCTCTCTCTCTCTCTCTCTCTCTTTCTCTCATACTCGACAGCCCTCTCTCCCTCTTCCTCTTGGTGGCCGTCCACCTTAGTGGAGGGAATCGTCGTCGCCCTCGCCTTCGTGCTACCGCTTCGACGCTCTGCGGTTCTCCGTCTACTTCGAGTGCTTCACCCGCGAAGGAGACGTTCGATCTCGTGCGACGAGATCAGGAGCAACCGCGCTTGGATCAACCTCTTGGATTGCGAGGACACCGCGATTCATCCCCAAGCTCGCAAGCGATCTCTCCGACGATCGGACTTGAGACAGGAGGTCTCTTCTCTTAGAGAGTCGATCAACCACGCTTCAAGAGGTATTGCATTATACTTGTTGTGGTTATAGATGAAACGATCCGAGAATGGTTCTTGATCATGTGGTTTCATCGAATAAATTTTTTTAAAATTCCACTGCACCGAACAACTAGTACGACTAGTCGTTCTTCGTCGTATCCGATACGACGCTCACGCTTCCGTGATGCGCTTGAGGATCTCTCCATATCCTTCACCACAATCCAATGGCATGGCCGAGGTGTCAAACAGGGAGGTTAAAGGAATTTTACAGAAGCTCGTTCGCCCTGACAGGAAGAACTGGTCCCAACTCCTGGACCAAGTTCTGTGGGCTTACCGGACGGTTTATAAGATCCCATTGGGCACCTCCCCATTTAGAATGGTATATGGAAAACCATGCCATTTGCTAGCAGAGCTCGTCCATAAATCAGAATGGGCAATCAAAAAGATTAATTGGAACTGTCACCAAGGAAAGAAGAACCGAGACATGAATTTGAATGAACTGTCTAAAATCCGAAATCATGCTTACGAAAACAGCACCATCTACAAAGAAAAAGTGAAGATATGGCATGACAAAAACATTCGAACAAAGATCTTTGTCCCAGGGCAGAAAGTTTGGCTATTTAATGCAAAGTTGAAAATTTTCCAAGGAAAATTGAAATCAAAATGGACTGGACCCTTCATTGTAAGGGAAGTACACAATAATGGGAGTGTTGAGATCTCAGAGACCGCAGATAGCGCGCAAACATCTATAGTCAACGGTCAGCTGCTTAAACATTTTGTCGAATCCAATGAGCAATTAGTACAAGTTGAACAGATCTCCTTCACTCAGGGCATAGATTTTTATGAAAAATTTGATCTGCCCGGATAGCACACCTCTCCGGAAACTACACTCTCTTGTACATCCGAAATTCTTCCCGGTTCCCCATCTGTAATTATCCGATTATACTTACCTGAGCCTAAGTATAGGGGGATCGCTACCATTGTTTATACATCACTTCTCTTCTTTTGTTCTCTCTATGTTTAGTACGAGCTATGTCAACATTTCACTTTGTGCCATGGGGACATAGCACAAGCTAAGTATAGGGGGGTGTATTTGTATATATTTTATCTACCTTATCCATAGCCCGTACTTTAATCGTTTTTATCTAACATCGGGGATGGGTACAAGTAGTGTGTATAATACCTTTTTTTTTCAAAAAAAAACATTTGCTAAAAAAAATCATCACTCATGGTCTTGCATTTCATCAAGCATTTCATGCATTTCTTGGTTGATATATTCCTGACACATTCACTATCACTCAAGGCTTGAGGATTTTTGAGGACACTTGATTTCTGAGATCTTGAGATTCTGAGTTAGCCTGCCTTAGTCATTAGGGTTTTGAACTTAATAAATCCACACTTCCCTAGTTTGAAAGATGTGAGCGCTATATTGCACTCTTCATCTCTACCTTCAAAGAATATGATCAGCACAAATCACTTCCACAACTGCATTATTGATGAGATGAGTTGAGATATCACTTGAGGAACTAGGACTAGGGATTTGAGTTTAGACCCGATCTGATGATACTCGAGGATGGGATAAAGTTAATGAAGACTGCAGAAAACCTGAGTGTCAGCAAAAACCCAGCCAGTATGTGAACAAGTTCATATGCTCTCTTTTTGATATTGACCTAAGTGCCAGAGTGTGATGAAACTTAATTGTTGATCAGTGTGCACCAACTTTTGGTAAAAGCAGTGGAGCTAGCCAACAAAAGAAAAAAAAGGAAAAAAAAGAAATGTCAAAGAAAAGCTCTATCATCCAAAGTCAAATTCTAAATGAGATTCCACCAATGGCGAGCGCTCCCAAACATTTTCAAAGTGTCCACTTGGACCAAGCGCTAATTAGGACCAAGGAGTTGGGCTGACACCATAAAAGGGCTCTGCATCGTAAGCGATACAAGTCTGGGTGTCGAAGGTATCTTAGATACTCAAAAGAGACACACCCCGGTGTACTCCCAGAAAAACAAGTGCAGACGACTCCAAATTCTCTTGACGGACACATTGATTAACAAAATAAAATATACTTGTGTTGAGTAATAAGGCACTCGAGAGGCACCTTGTTCCAATGAAAGGGAGAGAAAATCAGACACAATCCTATGCCCTCCATCAACTGGCCGTCCATCTACACTTTCAAGTCTGACAAACTAATGAGACGGTTGACTGAAGCAAGAATATACTTATTCCCTAGGGTTGAGGGTCAGGTCTAGAGGAGAGTCTCTTGGATTGGAACTTTGGGTGATGTCTCGACTTGACTCTCATGAAATGCAGTACACTTAAAATCATATCCTTATATTATATGTACAAACAGAGAATCTGAAAATTAGAGAAGTTGGGTTCCTTTTGATTAAAGCTTGGTTGAGCAGAATTTTAGGATCACTCAAATTAAGGGTCTTCTATGAATTAAGCCTTGAAAAATTCACATGCACAGTCAGGATGTAATCAACTAAGTCATTCATTCATGCTCGGGGACGAGCATGGTCTAAGTATAGGGGTATGATGAATCTCGTATTCATCATGCTAAAATTGGTCATTTAGGCTCTGTCCCCCATCATCCACTTGCAATTAATCATTAATAGAGCATTATTAGCATTCATACATGTGTAAATAATATCTGCATTTCATCATGCATAAATTGCATTAAAAATCCCTTGTGTAAATTAGCCCAAAAAGCCGCTAACTTCTCACATTTTTAGTTAATTCATTCTAACTCCGATTGACCTGAAACCACCTCCATTGTGTATATAGTACTAACTTTATTAAATAAAAAATACAAAAAAATTACTAACCCCAATAAGTGTCAAATAATCCTAAAGTGAAATTTCACATCTGACAGACTAAAATGAGCATATCTCCTACATACAGTATCCGATTTTGGTCTACTCACTTTTAAAGTACTCCATTTTCAAATACCTTCAAAACACGACCAATTTCATAAAATTCGGAGCTCGTATGTGAAAGTTGGGTTTTGGGCCTCTTTTGCGCATTTTAACTTCTTGCTAATTTTGACCTGAGATTTTATGTGTTTAATTAACTCTTTTAATTTTATTTCTTCTACATTTGTGTCCTTTGATGAAAGTTTTAATAAGAAACTCAAAAATCCAAATCCAGATCAAAACTGAATTCAAAGAAACTGACCGAGTCCAAGTGTCCGTTGTCTGTCTGTACAAAATTTGTGTGTTTCTTACTCCTATTTTATTTTCCTAATTTCTTACCCATTAAAAATCCAAAAAAAGTAGACTAATGTGTAATTAATTTTCTTGTATTTTATCATATTTTTTCTAGATTTTTTATCCTCTCTAAAACCACCAAAAAATTACAAAACTCCAAAAATCGGTTTTTCGTACACATGGAAAGCCACCAAAAATACCACTTCTCACAGATGACCTCTTTTGCTCTCGAGTCCTTCATGAAAGTTGTAGATCTCGTCGAGACGAGCAACTTTCGTGAAGGAAATATTTTGATCCGAGACCTCTTGCTATTTCTTTTCTAATTTTATTTCGAAATTTTTTTGGGGGCGCCACGTGGCAGCCCCTGGGCGTGCCACGTGGCACCCCCGCTGTTCTCTCTTCCCAGCCGCACACAGGTCACGTGCCCAGCACGTGACCTGAGCTTCTTCCCCACAGAGCCGTTTCCTCCTCCCCTTCGATAACTGCCGCCGTCGCTTCATGTGGCAACGCCCCCCACCCCCGCTCTCTCCGGCCTTTACGAGGCCATCCACCATTACGCCTCCGCCATGCACGGCCTCGGCCGTAACGCCCTGCCACATCCTCCTATAAAGAACCCATCCTCGCCAGCCGTAAACCCCATCCGCCATCTCGCCGGTGACAGCGGCCTTAGGCGTGATCCAAGGCCCGCCGCCTTGCGCCATCAACCTCGCACCTCGCTCCGGCATCACTCTTGGCCGTTGAGCCCCATCTCTCCAGGTACCCTCCACTTAGCCCCGTCTTCCAACGCCATCTCCGCCACACCTCCGACCTCGCAAAGGTTGGAGGTTAGCCCAGGAACCCAATACCAAGCACATAGTTCCCCCCCCTTCCCCCCGTGTTTTGCTAATCACTTGCAGGTGCATCCCTTCCGCGCTCGCCTCCGCGTCGCCGGCTGAGCCCCGCCTCCTCCGCGCGACTCGGCCGAGCTCCGATCAGCCGCAGCCTCGCCTCCTCCATCGCGCACCCCCGATTCGCCGCCCCCGCGGCACCTCCGCCCTCAGCCGACCACCACCACCTCCGCCCCAGGCTCGCCGCCTCGCCGTCTCCCACCGCCTCGTGCGGAGGACCAGCCTCGCCGCTCGCCGTCTTCCTCCGCCTCTGCTCGGCCGTGTGTCGGCCGAGCGCGGCCCAGCTTGGCCGCACCGCCCCGCCCCACATCAATTGTGCCCCAAGGAACAGTTGCCGTTGGATCTAGGGACGAATCCCTTGATCTGACGGCCTTCAGGCCGCCATGTGGACTCCCCCTAGCCAGCCTCCAAGCCTGAGGCTCGGGCGCCCGAGCCTCTAGGCCCGACCCGAACCACAGGCTCGGGTACCCGAACCTCCCGCCTTCCATCCGAGCACGTGTGCTCTTTGGAAAATTACACTTAAGCCCCTGACACTTTCAGAAATTGCAAAAATACCCCCGCCAGGGGTAAATTTCAGAAAGACCCCTCAACTTTTTGCTAATTACAGATAAGTCCTCCCAGGGACCTCTTTGCAAAGAAAACTTTATTTTATTTACATTTCAGTCCCTGAAATTTCATTTTAGCATATCTTTGTCATACGGACTCCGATTTTAGCATACAATATGTCGTTTCGAAGCTAATTCCGTGCTCTACAACTTAGCATCATTTGTGGATCGATTTGAGGCTGTTTATTGATAATTATTATTGAGTATATATGTTGTCATTTGCAGGCTTATTTTGACATATCTGTGCCATATCTCTCTTGGTAAACTTGCCAAGAAAAATATTCCACAACATTCAAAGCTTGTGGTATTTTGACGACCGAAATTCACTTCCTATACTACAATTATCGACTATTAAAGAGGTGGATTTCGCGATCATCAAGTGGTGATTCCTCCTCTTCCTCCTGACTGTGGTCCTGTCTCTCAATGAGCGTTGAAGAAGGGGGATGTGCTGCAAAGCCTCCTGAAGAGTCAGCTGTATGTGAAATCTATCTATCATCTGCTGGCTGAACTCCTCCTGCTCTCTCTTTTTTGGATTTTCTTTTTCTTCCCCTTCCCCATCTGAAGGGCTTTAGGGAAGGGGATCACTGGGTCCTTCTTAGATGAAGGACTAGGAAAAGGTCTAGATGGCTTGACGGCCAGATCCGCACATACATCACGCACCACAGTGGGACCAAAAAAACCAAACCTTTTCCTTTATTCACAACAGAGTTCCGAAATACATCAGAAGTGGGAAAAACAACAGATCTCTCTAAATGAACACGGGTGGCCTCAGCACCACCATCGGCTGGATCAACTGGAAGACTCGCGGCCTCAGTACCGCGCTCTGGCTCGGCATCCTTGGTGGCATCAATACCACCGTCATCATCTCTAGCGGCCTCAGTACCGCTCTCCTCCTCCTCGTCGGGCGCTCTGGGTGGATCCTCATGATGTGGCTCAGACGAGGCGCCGTCTGCTGGCATCCTACAGCTCCTAAGTGTGACAAAATCAGTATCAAAAAGATATCCAGTCATATCACCAAATGCATCACTAGGAGTGGTATACTCAGTACAAGCTACCTGCTCAGATTTCCTCTTCAGACTATTGGGGTTCGGCTCGATCTGGGCAGGGATGGCGGCCTTCCCTCTCACAATGTCCCGCATCTCCTGGCGGAACTCGTCCATCTCCCGTCAAAAGGTAGCCTGCTGATCGGTGAGAAGGCGGGCTATATCATCCAAGACGGGGCTCTCATGGGAGCCCGACGGGTAGCCTCTCTGGTAGTGTGGCTGCTGGAACTGGTGCTGTGGCTGAGAGGGGTATGGGTGTCAACCCGCTGAAACTCTGGTGTCAACCCGCTGAAAAAGCTCTGCACAAGGTTCGGCTTGGAAATGTCGTGGTGCGGGCATCTATCAGTCAGCTCTCTGAACATCTCCCATGCCTCATGGAACTGCTCGTTGGGGAGCATGGAGAAGTTGCTGATCAGGGCTCTCGCGGCATTGGTCCGCCCGAGTGGATAGTACTTATGCAAGTACTCGGTGCGAAGCTGCTCCCAAGAGTAGACGAACTTCCCCAGATGTTTCAGCCAGGTGGCTGCTCTGCCTTCCAAGGAAATGGGGAAGGCAATCATCTTGATGGTATCCTGATCCACCTGATGATCATGGACAATGCTGCAAATCATGAGGAACTTCTGGAGGTGGAGATGGGGCTTCTCGGTGGCGAGCCCGTAGAAACGGGGGAGAAGCTGCAAGGTGTTCGGGGGGAACTTGAAGTCCCCCACTATAGCTGGTAGCACAACCTAGTGATGCATCAGTGTCGATCTGGGGTTGTGCAACTCCCGCATAGGTCTCGGTGGCTCTCCTGCTCCTGCCGCGGCGGCTGCCGCTGCGGCGGCTGCCGCTGTGGCGGCTGCTGCTGCTGCATCGTCTGGGACTCTCGGCCCGTCTCTACGCTGCTCTCGCTCTGCTCTCATCTGCTCCATCTCTCTCCTCATATCTAACATGAACGCTCCCTGATCCCTCAACTGCTGTTGCATGGTCTCGAGGGAGGCGATCAGGATGGACTTGATCGCACCCTAGTCCAGAACAAAGTGCTCGGGATGTGGACCTCTACTGCGATCATCGGAACTGCCGGCCATGCTCTCTGCAAAATCAAATGATCCGAACTCAAGTGCCGATAAATCTGCTAATCTCTCCTATGGCACTGGTCTCTCGAAACCGAAAGAAATGGGGTCGAGGGGGAACTGGGTGTAATCATACTCGGGTTCGGAGAGCGGGTCTCGGCTCTCGCGAACCAACCTAGATGAACGGGTAGACACGCCCGAAAGCGGTGCAGCCAGAGGCTGCCTAAGAGATCGTCTGCCCATCATCTTGATGTGGCGAGTAAGGCGGATGAGATCTGGAGAAACTATGATCACACGCAAACCCCAAGTTCACCTACGCAACGCGAGCTGATGTCCGTAAAGGCTCGGTCAATTTATCTTGTCAAATTTTATTTTGGTGAACAATCAAGATATCAGAGCGATTACGTGACCTGCTGGGATACCCGATATCTTCCCAACCGACTGTCCCGCACAGAAGAGTCGGTAATCAGTCGAGAAGAGTACCGGAGGGCTCTACCTAGTGTTCGGGTCACTCTCTCGCATAATCAAACCAAGCAATGAGGGGGTTGCTCTCCCCAAGACAAAATTTTAGATCAGGTGTCTTTTAGTGATAATAGTTTTAGCAGTCCCAATTTTATGGTTTTTCTTTTTAAGTCTTTTTCAATAAAAACAAAGAGGCCTAACAAATTTTTCGGTTCTCCTAGTTATTAAGTCAAAAACAGGGGGAGAAGACGAAAAAGCCGATGCGCGATAAAATCAATGATGCATGCAAATTAAGAAAGGCGTACCTGACTCCAGCACTCTACATGCAATATGATACGCGCAGAATTGAAAAGCAGAAAGTAAACTACCTATATAGTGCAACGGGAAAAGCCGAGTCCTAAGCAGGCAACTTCTACTCGATAGAACCGTCTAGCTGGTCACCAGCCTTTGATCCAGAGAGTCCGGTCTCGGTCTACCCCTCCTCCTCCCGACAAATCGGGTTCACAAGCATCGCTTGGCAGGGCAAGCTGCGGCACGTAGGCTCGAAGGAAAATGAATCAGCTATTTTTATTAACTTTTTATTAGTAGGTCCAATTAACGATCTATAGGCACAAGCAATCTATTAGGTGTTTGGATCCTATCAGTACGGCACAGTCAAGCAGAAAGTCCTACGGCTAGGGGCTCGAGAAAAATCGCGTAAAACCGTAAAAGGCAGCGAAAAACAAAAAACCGCGAAAAAGCCACGAAAAACCTAAGGGTCCCCCGAGCAGACCGGTGCTCGGCGAAACAGACCCGAGAAAAGTCTAAGTCCTGCTGAGTGCCCCTGTGTTATTACAATTAAAATCAAATGTGCTGAAATAAACCTAAACTACTCCTCTCTCACTCAGTTACTCTCTCACTCTCTCCTGCGGCTCCGTGCAGAAGGGAGCCGCCTCCGAATCCCGCGGTTGCGCCAGCTTCTCAAGAGTCGCCGCCTCGGTCCTCGGGCCCTTGCAAGAAAGCAGACAAAGTGTCACAGACCAAGAATAATAATCAAATATAAGCAAGAAATAAAACAGGGGTATATGTGTAAAAATGGCAAGTAAAATAAACAAGCAAAATCAAACAAAAACAAAAATAAAAGAAAAGAAAATAAAATAAAATAAAAATAAGAGAAAAATAAAAAGCCGCGAAAAGCCGCGAGCTCGGAAAAAGCCGTGGAAACCGCGAAAAAGAAAATGAAATAAAAAGAAAACTAAAACGACTATTAAGTTGTGCTCCCCGGCAACGGCGCCATTCTGATGAACCAAAATCCCACTAATCCGGATCAGGTAAAAATATCACTTGGGTCGTTGCGACCCGGATCGATAAGGATCTCAGCTCAATCAAGAAAATAAGGTTCAGACCACCAAAATAGGATGAAAATCAAACAAGCACGATAGCGGTCCTGGCTATTGGATTAGCCTGGTATAGCGACCAGGGTCGGACTCAGGGAGCACGTAATGGCCTTGCGGCCTACGAAGTAGTCTAAAAAAGAAATAAAATAAAAGAGAAGTCTTTTTGGTGGATTTTTAGTCTTTTTATAATTTTTTTGGATTTTTAATTTACCTAAGAAAATAAGAAAAGCAACCAAATGGCAACTTCAAACAATTATTTAAGCAACCAAAAATGCTCAGAAAAATTAAACAAAAATATTTTTAAGTTTTATGGGGTTTTTACTTTTTATAATGAATTTTTGGTATTTTTTTGTTTTTTATTTAATTTTCTAAAAATAAAACAATGCAAAAAGACAACAACAATGTCCAGCCAAGCTTGGGGGACTTAGATAAAATATATAAAAGTCCCTAAAAAGCCTGGAGGTAATTTTTATGGAAAATACAAACAACAAGCAAAATTACAAAGAAGAAATTATCAATTTTGGGATTTTAAAGATTTTTTAGAATTTTTATAAAATTTTAAGGGTTTTCAATTTTTATGGTTTTTATAAATCCAAAAATGACCAAAATTGGTCAGAAAATCAAACAATCAAAAATAACAAAATCTAATTTTTTTAGAATTTTTGAAGACGTTTTAATATTTTTTTGTGATTTTTAAAACTGGAAAGTAAGAAAATGGTGTGTTTTTGAATTTTTAAAAATAGAAAAAGGGCTCAAAAATTTCCCAAAAATTTAGTGAAAATTTTACACTGTGGCAGGAGCCACGTGTCCAATTTTCACAAAATTTGGAGTTAATTTGATATTTTATTTAAAACAATCAGAATCCCACAGTGTATAAGGACCTGATTGCAATAAAAATATCTTCGAGGGGCCTAATAGTAACAAAAATTGGGGTCCAGGGGGTCCTGGTGCAATTTCTCCAAGAAGTCACGCGCGAGGCGCGTGTCCTGGGCACACAGGGACCTATATGCAAATACTTTAAGTCCCTGGACCAATTAGTAACACATACTAAAGGTCCGGGGGCTTAAGTGTAAAATGCCCTCAAATTTCAACACGTTCTAAAAAACCACGCACAGGGGCATAAGTGCAAATATGGAAACTATCAGGGCCTCTATGCAAATATCCACAAAACTCACGTGTCGACGCACGTGTCCACAATGCGCAGGGGTATAAATGCAAAAAAAATAACTATCAGGGTCCAAGGTGCAATTTATCCAAAAACAAAACAACTCTACTCTATATTTACAGGACTATATAATAAAAATTAAAAACAGAGGAGCCTAAGGGCAATTACCCCTTATCAACGATCCAAGGGCTGAGCGCGCGCCACGTGGAGATCCAACGGTCCAGAATAGGGGACGCCTCGCTACTGAAACCCTTGGCGCTATCCGACGGCTGTGAAGCTGCCACGTACATGTTCCGACGGTCGGGGAAAGGTGGTGCTTCTTCGTCCGGATCGAACGGTCTGGATCGACCCTCCTCACGATCGTGTGGTGTTGGCGCTCCTGGAATGGATGGCTCGGATTGAATCTGGAGCTGGAGGACGATCCAACGGTATCTGGAGGTCAAGGAAGAACTGATGGCCGGCGACCTTCGCCGGCTCGCTGCGTGCGCTCCCGGCCTCCTCGGGGCTGCTGAATATCGGAGGAGCTTCGCCTTGGCCCCCCACGTCTGTAGGACGCCTCCGATGGAACAACGGAGCTCCGGAGAGCTCGGTCGACTCCGGCGGAGGAGAAGCTCTTGGGCTCGAGTTGGAGGACCTCAGACAGTCCTCGTCGTACCTGCAAAATGGCACCTGAAGACTCCTGGGTCGAGGGCCGACCCCGTTAGCGGTGGTGGAGGTGATCGGTGCGGCGAGATGGTCGAGCTCCGGCGATGCGACGGCGGAGGAGCTCGAAACCCCAGCTCCTGTGCGAGCTGGGTTGAATGGATGGGCGGAGAAGATGCGCGAGGGGAAGGCGATCGTGGTGGGTGATTCCGATGGTCGGGACGAAGACTAGGGTGGTCGAAATCAAAGGTCGTCGGCGACGACCTGATTTTGGCGAAAATCAAAATTAAAGACAAGGAAAGAAAACTACGGCTACCTGGGCGGATGGGTCGACTGGGCTTGAGATCAGGGATCTCTGGGTCATCACCTCACGGGTCGTCGAGGCCCGAGGCTCGAGCTCTACCTTCAGGCAGAGCACGGCGGCGCGAAGACGCCGGATCTGAGGTCCGGGCACCCTCTCCTCTCTTCGACACGGCCAGCGGCGAGCTGTCACGTCGAGGATGGCAATGGAGGTCCTGGGATGGAGGATGGGGAGCCAAAAGATCCCGGAAATGGAGGCGGAGCTCGGAATTTATACAGCCAGGGGTCCGGCTAAAATCGATCGGGTAGGGCAGCTCAGAGCGCGGACCCCGAGGCGGGCATGCCGGTGAGGGTGTCGGATCTGGCAAGAACGAGTCGGGCCCTGGGTTTGGGTGTGAGGTGATCGGGTCTGGAGGGGAGAAGAGAGAGAAGTCGGGCACAAAATCCAAACCCGCAAGAAAGAGGTCCGCGGTGGGCAGTTGACCGGAGGTCAACGTCCCCCGTGGACCAATCCGAATTTTCCAGGTCATAATTATTTAGAAATTCAAAATAAAATAGAAAAAGGACGAATTAAGAAAAACTTAAAACATAAACATTGTTTATTTATTTATAAAATATTTTTTTGTGATTTTTAATTAAATTTTTGAAATAAAAATAGGGTATTTATAATATAGTACACTATATAGGTATACATACAACATTGATTTTTAGTTTTTGATTTTTAATTAGTTATTTTTGTGCACTTTTATTCCTATTTTATATTTTATTTTTTATAGAATAAAATTAAGAATAAAAATGTATTTTTATTTTATTTTTATTATTTATATACAAGGGTGAAATAAATAGATATATACATCTATATACATGGTATATATACAATGTTATTTTTGGTTTTTAATTTTGTTCTTTTTATTTTGGTTTTTGTTTTTGTGGTTTTTATTTTATTTATTTACAACATAAAAGATAAAATATATACAAATTTTTAGGGATTTTAATTTATTTATTTATAAGGCTAAATAAATATAGAGGTGGTTGTATGTACATGGTGAATATGTACAAGGAATATTTTTATTTTCTTTTTATTTTTTCTATTTTTTTATTTTGATTTTATATTTACAAATATTTACAAATATGTACAAGCCACTTTTATTCTATTTTTAGAGGAAAATATATTTATTGTATTTACAGGGATATTTACACAAATGAGCCCCTATCTCTCTCTACTTTGGCTTTTATGCGGTCAGGCCCATGCTGAGCCCTCCCTTAGGATTAGGTTGCTCAATATTTATTCTAAATATTTCCCTCTTTTTCTTTTTATTCTTTATTCTTTTATTTTTGCACAAAAACATGCTAATTATTGGTTTTTACACAATGCATGCCTTTTGCTAATTATTTGTATTTACAAATATATTCATGCATTTGCAAAGGTTTTTGTAGCTAAAAATATAAGAATAATAAGTGATGAATGAGTATTCATCAGTATACCCCCTATACTTAAATTTTGCTATGTCCTCATAGAACAAGTGTCATGAAGCCATAGCTTGATCAAATATAGGGTGATATAGCGGAGCTGAGGAGGATGGTCCCCCTATACTTAGGTCAGAAATTGACTCAAGTATAAGAAGGCAATGCGAGGGAAGGATGAGCAGGTGGGTACCCCTATACTTAGGCTACAAATAGCCTAAGTAAGGTCCTGAGTTAGGGGGGTCTGTATCTGGAGAAGTATTTACACTACAATACAGAAGCGGAGGGGGTGTTGTATTTTTACAATTTGCTAGGCGTAGATTGGGGGGAATGGTGAAATAGACAGAGAGAGAGAGAGATTGTGAAATATACAGAGGGGAGGGAAATGGGGGGGTGAGTGTGTATGTGCAAGTGTGTCTGTGTGTGTGTGTGGGGGGGGGGTAGATCATCAAGTGATCTGTTTTTTTCCTTTTTTTACAACATGCAAGCCCTCTAACGAGGACTGTAAAAATAAACATGCACATGCAATATTTTTTTATAGTATGCAAATGCAGGCTGACCGATAAAAGTAGCTAGAATTTCTTCACAAATTCTTTTGCGGCCTCTTCAGTAGAAACTCCTGACATCACGCCTCCATGAAGATTAAGCGTCCTCGATTTTCATGGGCCCTGCCACAAAAGAGAAAAGTTAGAAAAATACAGAGGAAATTAATCAGCAGACATGATGCAAAAAATGATTCATGAAATGAGGACTTGTAAATCTTGAAAATGATCAACAAAGATAAGTCCCAATTCAACAAATAAATTAAGTTAAGTCATATCCCCGACAACGGCGCCATTTGATGAACGTCAAATTTGACTCTTAATTATCTAAAATTGCCGTAGTATAGGAGGCAAAGTTGGTTCGCCAAAAACCACAATCCTTGAATATTGTGGAGTATTTATACTTGGCAAGTCTACCAAGGTCTAACACAGGGACACGAGCTACTCTATCTATTTATCAAATTTTTACTAATTAAGAACTAGTGTGAATTATTTCTTGATTCCAGGTTTCTATGAAAATGCATGATGCACTATGAATCATTTTTATCACAACATTTAGATAAGTCATCAAATCAGATCAAGGACAAGTAGAGCAAGATCATCATCTAACACTAAAAATCACTTCTTTTAAAATGGCAGCAGATGAGAAAATTAGACATGCCATGAGATAGAGGAAGAAACAAGGATCGAAATGACACAAAAATCATGCAATTTAGACCTACGATGCTCAAGTTGTGAAGAAAACAATGCAAGTGCATAATTGTAAATAAAATGCAAGAAATAAAAGGATAAATATTACATTTAGGTTCTAGGAGGGACCTAAATATAAATACCAAAAATTGGCAGGGATCCAATGTAATTTTTCCAATGCGCACAAGGACCAATATGCAAATCTTCAAATTAGCGTTGGCCTCCCTGTAAAATACCTAGGCACGCACGTGAGGCACGTGCTAGGGAACCATATTGCAATGATAGAAAATCACTGGGTCTTTCGTGTAAATTACCTAAGCCATCACATGGGGTACACGTGAGGGGCCTAGGCTTGGGTCTCCCTCCTGGTTCGGGACACATGGCGTCATGTGCAGGCTTGGGGCAAGGTTCGGCATACCTGAAGCTGATGGATAGGCTTGAGGCTCAGCTTGCCCTCATGTCATCATCTTGGTCGTCCGATCCAGATGATCGGACGGCACCTGTAGCGTCATCTCATCCGCAGGCCGTCGGAGATGGTGGGGCTCCAGCAACCTGCCCTTTGCTCCTCTGTGCTCCAAAGGGTGGTATGAAGGTCGGGGAAATTTGCTGAGAGTCTGGCGGAGGTCTTGGAACCGATGCGGAGCCCCTTTATTGTCTGAAGATGCTTGATTGGGCTTGGTCGTCGGAGGAGGAGCTCGATATCGGCGGGGCGGTGCAATCTCCGACCATTGAAGAGATTTTAGCTACAGACGTTAGAAGCGGATAGCTGAAGTGTGCCAGAGTTTCGCAGGGGGGGTTATGAATGAGATGGGGGTCGCGAAGGAGACATGAGCGTTGTCCCTGGGCTCCTTCTCCGGTGGAGCAGAGGAGGAGGTGGCAGAGGGTGGTTAAGGTTGTGGAGAAGGGAAGGGTGAGGTCAGAGGGAGCGCGAAGATGTAGGCGGATAAGTGAAGCTTGTAGGGTGGTCGGATGACAGGGGCGGCGAGTGAGTGGGTCAGAAAAATTCGAAGAAAATAAGAGGAGGAAGGTACCTCGTCGGAGAGGGGAACCCGGTGTAGGTGGTAGCTTGGGCTAAGCTTTGAGGAAGCCTGGGTCGTCGCTCTATCTGGTCAGCTACGCCAGAGAGCTCGCGCTACCGCCGGATATGGCAGAGCTGACATGGCATAGAAGCCAGGGATCACATCGGGGCTGAGGTCGTTTTTACCTCAATTGATGGTCCCTCGGCTGTCACCGGAGGACCGGAGGCTGGGCCGAAGCCCCCTGAATGGTGGATCCCGGTGACAGAGGGCGGAGGTCGACTTTTATAGGAGGAGGGGGTCGGTTACTGGTGATGAAGGTGGGGGTTTGTAATGGAGGTTTGATGGCGAGGAGTGAAGGCGAGGATCGAAGGGGGTTACGCGTGGATGTAGGAAGTAACGACGATAGAGAGGTGGGGTTGGATTGCTGAGAGGCGTCTGGGAGGAGGAGCTAAAAATGGAAGGGGGCGGAGGTGTTACAAGGGAGAACAGCAGGGCTGGAGGAGGACGATGATAGACCGTTGTTGGATCAAATGATCCAATGCCTCGAATGGAGGCGCGTTCGAAGGGTTAGGATCAGATCCAGAGATCTGATCCAATGGTGTAGACTTAGGCCCTGATGGAGGGATGGGATGCGATCTGAGGGTTTTATCCTACGACGGTGGAGAGTGGGATGACGTGTAGTGGTGAGAAGCGTCAGATGAGATGCGATCGAGCGGCTGAGGTGAAGGGGCGACGTAGCATGAGGAGGATCGTTGGATGGAATGTCGATCGGGTGGTGGTGGACAGGGCGCAAGTGATCAGCGATGATGTGATCTCTGGAATGATCTGACAGCTGCCGATGGAGCGGGATTAGAGGGCTGAGATGGAGGCGAATGGAGCAGATCCAACGATCGGGAGCGGTGACGGGTGGCGGAAGGAGCAGCAGCCACGTGGCGGCTCCAGAGAGCGCCACATGGTTGCACCAAAAAATTCAAAAAATGTAAATACAAGGTAAAATGCAAAAGAAATAGTTAGAGACAAAATTAGGAAAAAGTCAAAAAGTGAAAGTTGTTCATCTCGATGAGATCTACAAGTTTCATGTTGGACAAAAAGTCAAAAGAGGTTATTTATACAAAAAGTATTTTGGAGGGGTATTTTTAAGAGGGTAAAAACACCGATTTTTATCTTTTGAGTTGTTATTATATTTTTAGTCTTTTTTAAGGGTCAAGAAGTTATGGACAATTACTCTACCTAATTTTTAGGGGTTTTTTATGAGAAAATAATTAGAAAGAAAATTAATGGCACCTAAATACAATTGATTAAAGGTTAATTATATACAATATGTTACAAGATAATAATAAAGAATAAATGGTGATTTTTATTGGATTGATTAAGCCAGGTTTTTAATTTGTGGCTTTTAGCATGATGAATATGAGACTCATCAAGGGGGGTGCCGTATATATTTCATATATACTTTAGTCATAACTCGTACTTTGTGTGAGTGTGTTAATAAATAAAATGGCTCAAATCCTTTATCTAAAAATCATAAAAATTTAAAAAATTCTCTTGTACACAAAATTCTTTCTTGCACATGCATAGCTATTTATAAAATTATTTTTGTACAAGTTTTTATAAAAATATTTTTGTGTAAAGAGTTTGTAAATATTTTGATATCAAAATTATGTGTAAATGTGTGTAAATGTGTGTAAATGAGTACAAAATTTTTGCAAAATGTTTGAAAAACAAAAGTTTGCAAAAACCCTTGTATAAATGTGTGTAAATAGTTTGCAAAACTTCTGCATTCATGCATTCAAACATTTTTAAAAATTTTGCATATTTTCAAAAATTGCATAAAAACATTCTTGTATATACTTGTACAGTTTTTCTGAATCATAGTTGGCATTTAAACTAGCCTGGAATTAAATTGGAAAATGGAGCTTGATTAAGACCTTAATCCACCTAATTCCAAGAGGAACCTTATAGGGCTTAGGGTTAAGACTTTTCAGGTCCATTTGGGACTTAATGCTTTGAATCCACTAGGCTATGATCATATGTCATCTTGACGAGCCTAAGTAGAACACTTAACAACGCACACATGACTCTCACAGACAATGGATTTACTTGCACCAACACCTTACACATAGCTCTCTACGGATGAGGTGGTGAGGAGGCAGTCTTCTTTGGCTTGGGGTAGCATACGAGGGTAGTACTTCTAGGCAGAACCTCTCGTCTTCTTTTAGTGAAGGAAGTGCGTCTCAACTTGGTCTGGCGGTGTTGAGGTCTAAAGACAGGAGTTGTGGGTTACAATAATGCTTCAAAAGAGGGATAGTCTCCTGGCTCAAGAGGAAAAACTCCTTATGTACATATGTACATCAAAAAATGTGCAAAAACTCCAAAAAAGTGGTGGGTCTGATAGAAAATGAAATACCCACCGGAGTGTATATAGCCAAATAAAGAAAATCTTATGTTACCCATTCTCATCTCATGAAGCTTGCAACAGGGAAACTTAGCTACACTGGTTGAGCTCCCTATGATACATGGCTACACTGGTCTTGGTCCATTCTCTTCTTCCTCCTCTTCTTGAGCCGGTTGCACTTGAACTTAGAAGGGAATACCCTGCTCCTCGAGGAAAGAGCTTCCACACTGGAGCATTAGAGTTACCTTGTTGGGAGGGGTTGTCACTTTGCCATTTCTGAGGTGGGGATCTACATATCACTTACACAGTATAAGGAAAAGATTCATGGTCATTAGAGTTTGTGTATGTAGACTTGTTCTGATCTGGATTATTGAGGAGTCTTGACCATAGATTGGTGGAAATTAGAGGCTGTTAAGTATTAAACCTAAGTACAAATAAGGTTCCGACAAACTAATAACCCAAAGGTCTGACTGAGCTCCATACTTCAATTTAATGAAGACAAGTTTAATAATCAATTTTGATCCTCCTTCTTTTTCTTTTCCTTTCTCTTTTCACTTTTTTTTCAAATAAGTGTTGTTAAGGGACTAGCAAAAGTAAAGTATAGGGGGGTGATGAAGCCTCATTCATCACTCTTTATTCTTTTATTTAGCTAATTATATTGGCAAAGCATCATGTAAATAGTTGTAAATACGATAATTTAGCAATAATCATGCATGTGTTAATAATTCATAATTAGCATATATTTGTGCAAAAATAAAAGAATAAAGAATAAAAGAAAAAGAAGGAAATATTTAGAATAAATATTGAGTGACCTAAACCCAAGAGAGGGCCAATTATTGGCATGATCGCTGATGAATACTCATTCATCACTCTTTATTCTTATATTTTAGCTACAAAAACCTTTGCAAATGCATGTATATAGTTGTAAATATAAATAATTACCAAAAGCATGCATTGTGTAAAAAGTAATAATTAGCATGTTTTTGTGCAAAAATAAAAGAATAAAGATCAAAAAGAAAAAGAGGGAAATATTTAGAATAAATATTGAGCAACCTAACCCAAGGGAGGGCTCAGCATGGGCCTGACCGCATAAAAGCCAAAGTAGAGGGAGATAGGGGCTCATGTGTGTATATATATATAAATAAAATAAAAATATTTTCCTCCCAAAAATAGACTCAAAAGGGCTTATAAATATTTGTATATATTTATAAATACAAAATCAAGATAAAAATAGAAAAATTAAAAAGAAAACAAAAACATCACTTATGTACATAGTCACCATGTATATAGTCCACTCATCTTATATTTATTTAGCCTTATAAATAAATAAAATTAATTTCTAAAAATTTTGTGAATATTCTATATGATATGATGTAAATAAATAAAATAAAAACAATTAAAACAAAAACAAAATAAAAAGAACAAAATTAAAAAACCAAAAATACTTTGTAAATATACCATATATATATGTATATATCTATTTATTTCACCTATGTATATAAATAATAAAAATAAAATAAAAATATCTTTTTATTCCTTATTTTATGATATAAATAAATAAAATATAAAATGGGAATAAAATTGTATAAAAATAAAGTTTAAAAAATCAAAAATAAAAATCTATATATTGTATATATACCTATATATAACCCTACTATGTAAATACACTATTTTTATTTTGAAAAATTAATTAAAAATCACTAAAAAATAGAAAAAATAAAACAAAAATATTTCATGTTTTAACTTTTTAATAAATCGGCCATTTACTAATTATTAATGATTTTACAAATCTTTTCCAAATGGCTTATTCCCTGGTCCAGGGGGATTGTTGACCGCCCGGTCAACTCCCCCTCCCCCCAGGACCACCTTCCACCGGTTGTGGTTCACGGACCCGGTTTCTCGGACTTTTCCCATCTAAACCCGATCATCCATCACCTAAACCCCGGGTCCGCTCCTTGCGCAACACATCCGACACCCTCGCCGGAGTGTCCGCCTCGGGATCCGCGTATCCCATTGCCCTACTCGACCACATCTTTCCGGACCCTCCACCGTATAAAGCTCGAGCTCCGCCACCCTATTCTTCCATCTTTGGCTCATTTGCTCCACCACCAGTGACCTCCAGTGCTCGAGTGAGAGTGACAGCTTGCTCCAGGTGCTGTCGCAGCGAGGAGAGGGGCAGAGAACCACTGATCCGGCGGTGTGCTCCGCCGTGCTCCGCCCCGAGCAGGAGCTCGAGCCTCGGAGGTCGACGCTCCTCGAGGCAAGGACCAAGAGCTGCACAAGCTCCTTCCCAGTCGATTCCTCCACCCAGGTAGACCCATTTCCCTTTCTTTTTCGTTAATTTTCGATTACCCCCAATTTGCCCTGTCGCCGACCACCGTTGATTCCGATCACGTCCGCCTCCCATTCGACCATCGGGCTGAACCATAGCCTCCGCCTTCCTCCCGCGCACATTCTCCGCACTTCCGTTCAACCCTGCTCGCACAGGAGCTGGGGTTCGAGCTCCTCCGTCCATCCCCTCGCCAGAGCTCGCCCGCACCGACTCCCCGACCACTTTCACCACGCCTAACGGGGTCGAGGTAGTTTGACCTCGACCTGCGAGCTTTCTGGAGCACTTTGCAGGTTCATCCAAGCCCATCTGAGGGCTTGGACCATTCGGTCCAGTAGCTCCACCTCCGCCGACCTAGCCGGAGCTCTCCAAGGCTCGGTTGGGTCATCGGAGGCTACCACTCAACGCGGAAGCCTCCCATGCACCTTCTGCGATCTTCAGCGAGCTTCCAGGAGGACACCAGCGCCGCCACGAGCCCGGCGAAGTTCGTCGGCGCCCAGTTCGTCCAGCATCCTCCTCAACCGTCCGATCGCCCCCACGCTCCAGACTTGATCGTGCTCGTCCATTTGAGGAGTGTCCCTGACCGCCAGATCCTTCGGGGGTCGATCTCCACCATTGATCCAGTGAGGCTTAGCCGCGGCGCATCTTCACCGTCAGATCCAGCACGTGATGAAGCCCCGACCGTCCGATCCACCCGAGGGCTTCCTTCGTTGGGCGCCACCCGCATCTCAGCCATCCATCTACCACGTGGCGCCCATCCGTCGGCTCCAGTAATAAAGGGTAATTTACCCTTAGGCCCTGCCTTTTATTTTATTTAGCATTTAGTCCTGTAAATAAGTTAGATAGTTGTTTTATTTTTGGTATAATTGCACTGAGGACTCTGCGCTTTATTTTATTTGCTTATATACCCCTGTGTATGGTGTAGCATGTGCATCGACACGTGCTTTGTTGGGTATTTTGCATTATTGGCCCTGTAGTTCTGGTTTGTTCTGAAATGAATGAAAATTTTTGGATAATTGCTTTTATACCCCTGTGCGTGAATTAATTATGCATGTGCGTGTATTAGTGGGTAAATTACACACAAGTCCCCGGACTTTTGGTACCTGTTACCAAATAGTCCTAAGACTTAGCTTTCCTTACATTTAGGTCCCTGAGTGCCTCAGGCACGCGCGACGCGCGTGTTTTCCTGGGTATTTTGCACCGGACCCCCCCAGAACTCTTGGTATTTGCACTCAGGTCCCTGTGCACAGTACCTACTTCTTATTTTTGAATAAAATAGCAAACCAACTCCAAATCCATATTGTAAAATTTTCTGGAATTTTTGGGGACATTTTTGTTTTGATTTGATATTTTTAAAAATTCAAAAACATCAATTTTCGTTACTGTTTGAGTTTAAAATTCACAAAAAATATTAAAACCTATCTAAAAATTACAAAAACATTAGCTATTGTTGCTTTAGTTGTGCTTGATTTTCTAGCCAATTTTGGATATTTTTCATTATATAAAACTTCTAAAAATTGAAAACACCTAAAAACTCATAAAAATTCTAATAAATAACTTAAAAACCTAAAAATAATAATTAAGGTGCCAAAATTTTCCTTGTTTCTTTCTCTATACAGGAAAATTACCTCCAGGCTTATTGGGGACTTTTAGATATTTTATCTAAGTCCCTTAAGCTCGGCTGGACAGTACCTCCTTTTTCTGACCTTGTTTCATTTTTAGAAAATTAAATAAAAATCAGAAAAATCTCAAAAATTCACTAAAAACAGTAAAAATTATAAAATACACAAAAACATTTTTACTTGAATTTTTGGTTGATTTTTAGTGCATGAAATAAATAGTTGAATTGCTTGGTTTTCTTGTTTTCTTTAGTCTCTTGATTAATTAAAAATCCAAAAAAATATAAAAAGAATTAAAATCCACCAAAAATACCTGTTTCTTTTCTTTTATTTTCTTTTTGACTACTTCGTAGGCCGCAAGGCCATTACGTGCTCCTTGAGTTCGACCCTGGTCGCTATACCAGGTTAATAAAATAGCAAGACCGCTATTGATTTCGATTTGATTTTATTTTATATTGGTGGTCTCTTTTTTTGGATTGACACACCTGGGCGATTGAGGTCGCAACGACCATTTTCGATATACCTGATTACCTCGCTCGCTCGCATTTTTGTGTTCATCAGAATGGCGTCGTTGCCGGGGAGCACGGCTTAGTAGTTTTTGTTTTTTACCTTATTTTCTTTTTCGCGGCTTTTCGCGGCTCTTTCTGAGTCTGTGGCTTTTCCGGCTTTCTGTTTTTCTTTTATTTTTGTTTGATTTTGGTTTTGCTTTATTTTCTCTTATTTTTGTTTTTGTTTTTGCTTGAGTTTGAGTGTTTATTTTATTTGGCATTTTTGCACATATACCCTGTTTTATTTTCTTGATATTATTTGATTATTTTATTGGTCTGACCACTCTATTTCTTTCTTGCGAGGGCCCGAGGACTGAGGCGGCTGATTTCGAGAAGCCGACGCAACCGCGAGACTCGGAGGCGGCTCCCTTCTGCACGGAGCCGCAGGAGAGCGTGAGAGAGAGGTTGAGTGGGAGAGGATTAGAGTAGGATTAGTTTAGTCTTTTTATTTTCATTTGATTATTTGTAATAATTCAGGGACACTCAGACTTGGACTTGGACTTTGCTTGACTAGCGGGTCTGTTTCGCCGAGCACTGGTGTGCTCGGGGGACCCTTAGGTTTTTCGCGGCTTTTCTTGCGGTTTTGGTTTTCTTGCTGCCTTTGACGGTTTTACGCGGTTTTTATCGAGCCCCTAGACTTAGGAATTTCTGCTTGATTGTGCCGTAATTAGTAGGGTCCCCACACCTAATTGCTTGCTTGTTCCTATAGTACGATTAATTGGACCTACTAATAATTCACTAATAAAAATAACTGACTCATCCCCTTCGTAGCCTACGTGCCGTAGCCTTCCCTGCCAAGCGCTGCTCCTGAACCCGATGTGTCGGGAGGAGGAGGGGTAGACCGAGACCGGACCTTTGGCTTGGAGGATAGGTGACCAGTTAGACGGTTCTTCGAGTAGACTTGCTTGTTTAGGACTCGGTTTTCACCGCTGCACCATATAGGTAGTTTACTTTCAGTCTTTACTTTTCTGCGCGGATCACTTGCATGTAGAGTGCTGGAGGAAGGTACGCATTTCTATCTCTGCATGCATCATTGATTTCATCACGCATCGGCTTTTTCGTCTTCTCCCCCTTGTTTTTGACTAAATAACCAGGAGAACCGAAAAATTCATTAGGCCTTTATTTTTATTAAAAAATATTAAAAAGAAAAACCATAAAATTGGGACTATTTAAGCTATTGACCCTAAAAGACACTTGACTTAAAATTTTGTCTTGGGGAGAGCAACCCTTCATTGGTTGGTTTGATTGCGCGAGAGAGTGACCCGCACATTAGGTAGAGCCCTCCGGTGCTATTCCCGACTGATTACCGACTTTTCCGTGCGGGCCAGTCGGTTGGGGTAGCATCGGGTATCCCAACAGGTCACGTAAGCGCTCTGATAGATTGTTTGTTCACCTAATAAAATTTGACAAGATAATTTGACCGAGCCTTTACGGTCTTCAGCTCGCGTTGCGTTGGTGAACAGAGGGTTTGGTGCCGATCATAGTTTCTCCAGATCTCATCCGCCTTACTCGTCAGATCACGATGATGGGTAGACGCTATCTTAGGCAGCCTCTGGCTGCACCGCTTTCGGGCACGTCTACCCGTTCATCTAGGTTGGCCCGCGAGAGCTGAGACCAGCTCTCCGAGCCCGAGTATGACTCTGCCCTGTTTCCCCTCGACCCCCTTTCTTTCGGTTCCGAGAGACATGAGCCAGAGGAGAGATTAGCAGATTTGACAGCACCTGAGTTTGGCTCATTTGATTTTGCAGACGTCATGGCCGGTAGTTCCGAGGATCGCTCCCGAGGTCCACAGCCTGAGCACTTCATATTGGACCAGGGTGCGATCAACTCCACCCTAATCGCCTCCTTAGAGACCGTTCAGCAGAAGTTGAGGGATCAGGGAGCATTCATGCTCGACGTAAGGAGAGAGATGGAGCAGATGCGAGCAGAGAGAGCAGAGCGAGAGCAGAGGAGAGACGGGCCGAGGATCCCGGATGATGCTGATGCAGCAGCCGCAGCAGCAGCCGCAGCAGCCGCGGTAGGAGGACCACCGAGACCGATGCGGGAGTTACACAACCCTGGATCGACGCTGACGCACCACTGGGTTGTACTTCCAGCTATCGTGGGGGACTTCAAGTTCCCCCCAAACACCTTGTAGTTACTCCCCCGCTTCCACGGACTCGCTACTGAGGAGCCCCATCTCCACCTCCAGGAGTTCCTCATGATCTGCAGTACTGTCCACGACCGTCAGGTGGACCAGGATACGATTCGGATGATTTCCTTCCCCTTTTCTTTGGCCGGTAGAGCAGCCACCTGGCTGAAGCACTTGGGAAAGTTTGTCTACACCTGGGAGCAGCTCCGCACCGAGTACTTGAACAAGTACTATCCACTCGGGCAGACCAATGCAGTGAGAGCCCTCATCAGAAACTTCTCCATGCTCCCCAAAGAGCAATTCCATGAGGCGTGGGAGAGGTTTCGTGAGCTGACTGACCGATGCCCGCACCATGACATTTCGAAGCCCAACCTTGTGCAGAGCTTCTTCAGCGGGCTGACACCAGAGCTCCAGGGCTTGGTGAATGCTTCTTGTGGCGGGTCTTACTTCGCCAAGGATCACGACCAGGTCTGGGCCATCTACGAGGAGATGGCCGAGAACTACATGGTAATGTCCCAGACCAGGTTGTACACTCAGGGCAGACCCCAGCAGCAGCCAGGACCCGTGCAGTACCAGAGGATAGCACGGATCGATGCCGGTCCATCCAGTTCATCCGCAGTAGCAGCAGCACAGGCAGAGTCATCAGCTGCGGATATGGGTATTATCAGCGAGAAGTTGGATCGGGTGGAGCTGATCGAGAAGAAGCAGTGTCAGGGCATCACTCAGATGGAGCAGATGGCACAGACTCTGAGCGACATGAAGACCCAACTCATGTGTCTCCAGGAGGCACAGACGGCTCCACAGCCCCGTCTTCAGTCGCGAGGCGATACCGGCGGCAGCAGCAGCTCGTTCCAGCGCTCCAGCTCACACCAGCAGCCTAGACAGGTTCACCTTGTGCAGGCGGAGCCGTACCAGCAGCCGCAGCCCACCTACCAGTCACCACCATCTCCAGACATGCAGATGGTGGTATACTAGCCGGATCAGCCTCTGGCAGTACTCCCGCCAGCCTAGTACGACGCAGAGCCGTTGATGGATGTCAACGGGATTTGGTATGACCGTCCTCAGCCTGGGATCCGACGAGACCATCTTGGATTCAGGTGGGGGAACGGAGGTGCCCAGCCCCAGCAGCAGCCATCTGGTCAGGGAGGCCAGTACAACCAGCAGAGGGATCACCACCAGCAGCAGCCCCCAGTCTACCCTTCACAGCAGCAGCCATCCTACGTTCCTCGTCCCTATCAACAGGGACAGTCTTGGAGGCGAGAGCAGCCTCACCAGCCACACCAGCAGCAGCATCCTCCCACTTACCCCTCTCAGCAGCAGCAGCACCAGTTCCAGCAGCCTCATTACCAGAGAGGCTACCCGTCGGGCTCCCATGGTCCACCATACGAGAGCCCCGCCTTGGACGACATAGCCCGCCTCCTCACGGACCAGCAGGCTACTTTCAGACGGGAGATGGACGAGTTCCGCCAGGAGATGCGGGACATTGTGAGAGGGAAGGCCGCCATTCCTGCCCAGATAGAGCCGAATCCCAACATCCTGAAGCGGAAGTCTGAGCAGGTAGTTTACACTGAGCATGCCACTCCTAGCGATCCATTTGATGATATGTCTTCAGACCTTTTTGATGCTGATTTTGTCACACTTAAGAGCGGTAGGGCACCAGCAGGCGGCGCCTCAGCTGAGCGACATCATGGGGATACACCTAGAGCGCCAGATGAGGAGGAGGAGAGCGGTACTGAGGCAACTCGAGATGATGACGGTGGTACTGATGCCACCAAGGATGCTGATCCCACCGGCGGTACTGAGGCCGCCGTTTCACCAGTTCGAGGAGGTGGTACTGACGCCACTCGAGATGCCGAGCCAGAGCGTGGTACTGAGGCCGCGAGACGTCCAGCAGAGCCATCCCGTGGTGGTACTGAGGCCACCGGTGTTCATTCTGAGAGAGTTGTTGTCTTTCCTCATTCTGATGTACCTCGGAACAATGTTGTGAATAAAGGAAAAGGTTTAGTTTACTCTGGTCCCACTATGGTGCTTGATGTATGTGCGGATCCGGTCGTCGAGCCGTCTAGACCTATTCCTAGTCCTTCATCTGAGAAGGACCCTGTGATCCCCTTCCCTAGAGCCCTTCTGATGGGGAAGGGGAAGAAAAAAGAAAAAGATCCAAAAAAGAGAGAGCAGGAGGAGTTCAGCCAGAGCATGATTGACCGATTCCATATACAGCTGACCCTTCAGGAGGCTTTGCAGCACATCCCCCTTCTTCAGCGTTCTTTGAGAGACAGGACTACAGTCAGGAGGAGGAGGAGGAACCACCATTCATAGATTCATGTGCTGACGAAAGCCACGTGTTTCGCGATCCAGAACCGTCTGCCGGCCAAGAGGCCAGATTCAGGAGCCCCAGATGTCAGATGTCATATCAGAGAGCAGAGGTTCGACCGGACTCTACTAGATAGCGGATCGTCTATCAACCTCCTTCCGGCAGCCCTTCTCGACCGCTTCGAGTAGGGCACTCTTAGACAGAGCAGGACAGTCCTTCAGTTTGCTGATCGATCTGTCAAGAGGCCGAAGGGGTTGTTGCGAGACATTGTCGTCACTATTCAGGGCCTGCAATTCCCCGTGGACTTCGTAGTGTTGGACATGGAGATCCCTGATTCAGTGACCGATACCCCCATCATCCTCGGTCGTCCGTTCTTGGCCACAGCCAAGGCGGTGACTGACCATGATAGCGGGAAGGTATACTTTCGCGTCGAGGGAGAGAGTGTACAAATAGAGACGGTCGAGGACTACAGATCCAGAGACAGAGCATGCTCAGAGACCAATACAGATACAGAGCAGCTGACAGATGCCGGTCTAGACATCCACCAGGACTGTGATTTTGTGATCACAGACGATGAGGCAGCATGGGCAAACCCCGCAGCACAGGCCATCCTCTCATTTCCAGACACCGCTGATGCCGAGTTGATAGCAGAGGAGAGCTTGGAGAGCATAGCCCAGGTCCAGGATACTTCAGTGGCAGCAGAGCCGGTTCTCGACTGCGACACGATTTCTAGTGATGGTGGTACTGAGGCCACCTTGTGTGACGGTGGTACTGATGCCACCTTGTTTGATGCAGATCCCTCGGATTCAGAGTCTGATTAGGGAGATTGCGAGGATCAGATGCCAGACCTGAGTCCCACAGAGCCTACAGCTGAGGAGGAGGTAGATACCGAGCAGATCAGAGACAGTTCAGTCGAGCAGCCTTCTTCAGATCCAGTTTGCGAGAGTTCGTTTGCATTCTCCCAGGCAGACTTGGCAGCATACACGCATCTTCTTCCGAAGCCAGATTTGCCAGCACCCAGCTGTCCAGAGTTGAAGCCGCTCCCTACTTTGCTGAAGTATCGATTCCTTGCGGGCGAGCCTGAGATGTACCCAGTCATCATCTCCGCCGATCTGACTGGAGAGCAAGAATCCCGTTTGATGGGGGTTCTTGAAAAGAACCACAAGGCAATCGGATGGAGCGTAGCAGATCTCCATGGGATTAGTCCAGCGTTGTGCTCCCACCATATCTATCTCGAGGAGGGGGCGAAGCCGTCGCGTGAGTTCCAGCGGCGGCTGAACCCCAACTTGAGAGAGGTCGTCATGAAGGAAATCTCAAAATGGTGGAGCGCAGATTTTATTTATCCTATTTCCGACTCCAAGTGGGTCAGCCCCTTGCATGTGGTGCCCAAGAAGACAGGCATCACGACTGTGATCAGTGAGTCGGGAGAGGAGATTGCTACACGAGTACCCACCTCTTGGCGGGTCTGTGTTGACTACAGGAGACTCAACCAGGCCACCAAGAAGGACCATTTCCCCCTGCCTTTTATTGACCAGATCATTGAGAGACTGGCAGGGAAGAGTCATTACTGTTTCCTGGATGGGTACTCGGGCTACAACCATGTGGCCATCGCTCCTGAGGATCAGGAGAAGACCACCTTTACCTGTCCCTTCGGCACATACGCCTTCCGACGCATGCCATTTGGGCTATGCAATGCCCCTGCGACTTTTCAGAGATGCATGCTGTCGATCTTTTCGGACATGGTAGGGGAGTGTTTGGAGGTCTTCATGGACGATTTCTCGGTCTACGGCGAGGGATTCGACTCCTGTCTTAACTGCCTTGACCGGGTACTCCAGTGATGTAAAGAGGTCCATTTGGTGCTTTCTTGGGAGAAGAGTCACATCATGGTGACTCAAGGGACGGTGCTTGGCCATATCATCTCCAACAGGGGCATGGAGGCTGATCCGGCCAAGGTTGATGTCATTAGAAAACTCGCACCGCCGTCCAATTTGAGGCAGCTACGGTCATTCCTGGAGCACGTTGGTTTCTATCGGAGATTCATTCATGATTTCAGCAAGATTGCCCGGCCGTTGACTGACCTCTTGACGAAAGACACCGAGTTCCTTGTCGATGACAAGTGTCTTTCGTCATTTGCGACTCTCTAGCAGTGTGTTATTGAGGCTCCTGTTCTCCAGCCACCCGATTGGTCTCTCCCATTCGAGATCATGACGGATGCCTCCGATTTTGCCGTGGGGGCCGTGCTGGGACAGAGGAGGGATGGGGTCCCCTTTGCTATCCACTACGATAGCCGCACATTGGATTCCGCGCAGCAGAATTATACCGTCATTGAGAAGGAGATGCTAGCCGTAGTGTTTGCCCTAGATAAGTTCAGATCTTATATCATTGGATCTAGAGTGACCTTGTACACTGATCACACCGCCATCCGATACCTCATGGCAAAGAAGGATGCCAAGGCCATACTTACTAGATGGATCCTTTTACTCCAGGAGTTTGACATTGAGATCAAGGATAAGCCTGGAGTCAAGAATGTGGTGGAGGATCTTCTCTCCCGTATAGAGCAGCCTGAGGAGTCTGAGCAGATTGATCCCATTTGTGAGACCTTCCCAGATGAGGCGATCCTTGCTATCGCATCACTCCCGTGGTATGCCGATATTGTGAACTTTCTCGTTGCTGGGAAAGTCCCACAAGATTGGCCCAGGCAGAGGCATGAGACCTTCCTCGCGAAGGCCAAGTCCTACCACTGGGAGGATCCCATCCTTTACCACGAAGGAGGGGATAGCGTCTGGCGTCGGTGCATTCCTTAGGAGGAGCACCATAGCGTCCTCACTTACTGCCACAAGCTTGAGGCAGGAGGACATCATTCTGGGAGGAGAACGGCACAGAAGGTGCTCCAATCCGGCGTGTGGTGGCCTACCCTCTTCAAGGACTCTGATGAGTTCGTGAAGAGGTGTACTGACTGTCAGAGGATGGGCACTTGTGGACAGCGTGATATGATGCCGATGCAGCCCATTCACTTCTGTGAGGTTTTTGACGCATGGGGCATCGATTTCATGGGTCCATTCCCTAAGAGTCAGGGATTTGAGTACATTCTGTTGGCCGTTGACTATGTTAGTCGTTGGGTTGAGGCTATCCCCGCCCGAGCCGCTGATGCGAGGACAATTTGCAGATTTTTAAGGAAGCACATCATCACGCGGTTCGGGGTCCCTCGAGTTTTGATTTCAGATGGGGGGTCTCATTTCATCAACGACCAGGTGAAGGCCCTTGCTAGCGAGTTCGGTATAGACCATCGTGTTGCTACACCTTACCATCCACAGACGAATGGTCTAGCCAAGGTGTCGAACAGGGAGATCAAGACTATATTGCAGAAAGTTGTCCGCCCAGACCGAAAGGATTGGTCACAACTTTTGGACTCGGTGTGGGCATATAGGACGTCTTTCAAGACGCCATTGGGCACATCTCCCTTTCGCCTTGTATATGGCAAGCCGTGCCATTTACCTGTTGAGCTGAGGCACAGGTCACTATGGGCAATTACCGATATACTTATGGATCCAGATGGTGTAGGAGATCAGAGGAGGGCAGAGTTAGCAGCCTTGGAGGAGCTTAGAGATACCGCCTTCTCAAACAGCCTACATTATAAGGAGAGAGTGAAGGAGTGGCATGATTCTCATATCAGCCACAAGCATTTTGAGCCTGGTCAGAGAGTATGACTGTTTGATGCGAGGCTTCGTTTATTTCCAGGGAAGCTACAGAGCAAGTGGAAGGGACCTTACTTGGTGAGAAAGGTACACGACAACGGTAGCATTGATATATCTGAGTTGTCTTCTGAGAGTACCTTTTGAGTGAACGGCCAGCGGCTCAAGCCATTTCTAGATCATGAGCCGCGGGTCGTTGATCTTGCCCCTATTCATTTTGCGTGAGATGTGGTCTTTGACTCACATCTAATGCATCTCACGCCTGAGTTCACTGATCTTCCTCCGTGTATAGATCCAGATGTCTATATCACTACATTCTTTAGTCCCACATCCCTTTCTTCATCTTTTGATTATGCTATACTTAAGGAGCACTTTACCCTAAGTATATGGGGGATGTGAGACCTTTGGGTATTTCTTTTGTTTCTGTCTACCCCTGATTTCGCTGCCTATACTTAGGGATATTTTACCCTAAATATAGGGGGGGTAGACCCTGTACATTCTCCAATCGGTTTTCCCTTAGTGTACAGCCTGCTATACTTAGGATTACTTGATCCTAAGTATAGGGGGAAAACCCGAGACCCTCTTGACTTTTCTATTTATTCATTCGTCTTTGTATATAGCCTTCCTTTTCACTTCCTTATACCTATCACGAGTTATGTCTTCTTCATCGCTCTTGACTCTGAGGACATCGTTCGAGCTAAGTATAGGGGGGAGTGTATATATTTCATATATACTTTAGCCATAACTCGTACTTTGTGTGAGTGTGTCAATAAATAAAATGGCTAAAAACCCTAAAAATCACAAAAATTAAAAATTTTTAATGTACATAAACATTCTTTTATTTGCACATAAATAGCTAGTGTACAAATTATTTTTGTAAAAATGATTTCAAAAATCTTTTGTGTAAAGCTTGTGTAAATATTTTCTTATCAAAATTATGTATATAGTACAAAATTTTTCCAAAATGTTTTGAAAATCAAAAGTTTGCAAAAATCTCGTATAAATGTGTGTAAATACTTTTTGCAAAACTTGCACCTCATGCATCATCCATTCATGATTTCAAAACATTTTTCAAAAATTTTGCATGTTTGTAAACTTTGTGTAAAAAGCATCTTTTGTACATATGTATATAGTTTTTCTGGATGATAGTTGACATTTAAACTAGCCTGGAATCAAATTGAGAAATGGAGCTTGATTAAGATCTTAATCCACCTAATTTATAAGAGGAACCTTATAGGGCTTAGGTTTAAGGCTTCTCAGGTCCATGGTGACTTAATTCTTTGAGTTCACTAGGCTATGATCACATGTCATCTCAATGAGCCTAAGTAGAGCACTTAACAACAACACATGACTCATATAGACAATGGCTTTACTTGGACACTAGCACTTTGCACCGAGCTCTCTACGGATGAGGTGGTGAGGAGGCAGTCTTCCTTGACATGGGGTAGCATATGAGGGTAGTACTTCTAGGCGGAACCTCTCTTCTTCTTTTAGTGAAGGAAGTGCGTCTCAACTTGGTCTGGTTGCCATGAGGTCTAACGACGAGAGTTGTGGGTTGCAATAAAGCTTCAAAAGAGGGATGATCTACTGGCTCAAGAGGAAAAACTCCTTGTATATATGCTGCACATGTATATGTTGTATTGCACTTGAAAAAAAATGCAAAAAGAAAATAACTCCAAAAAAGTGGTGGGTCTGATAGAAAATGATAATCCCACCGGAGTATGTATATATAGTGCAATAAGCAAAGCTTGAGATCCATGCCTTACCTTATGTAGCTTGCAGCAGGGAGACTTGGCTACACTGGTCAAGCTCCCAAGGGTACATGGCTACACTGGCCTTGACCCATTCTCTTCTTCCTCCTCTTCTTGAGCCGGTTGACTTGAACTTAGAAGGGAATACCCCGTTCCTCGAGGAAAGAGTGGCCAGATTGAGGTCATAGAGTTACCTTGTTGGGGAGGGTTGTCAAGTTGCCATTTCTGAGGTGGAGAGCTTATACCTCACATTCACAGGATAAGAAAAGATTCATGGTCTTCAGGGTTTGTGTTTGATGACTTGTTCTGATCTGGAGCATTACGGAGTCTTGGTTATAGATTAGTGGAACTTAGAGGCTGTTGAGTTTTAAGCTTAAGTCCAAATAAGGTTCCGACACATTAATAATCCAAAGATCTGATCGAGCTCCATACCTTAATTTAATGAAGGCAAGTTTAATAATCAACCTTGATCCATGTACATTCTCTTTTTCTTTTTCTTTCTTTCTTTCTTTTTCACTTCTTTTTCAAATAAGTGTTTGCTAAGGGACTAGCAAAGTTAAGTATAGGGGGTGATGAATACTCATTCATCACTCTTTATTCTTATATTTTAGCTACAAAAACCTTTGCAAATGCATGTATATAGTTGTAAATATAAATAATTACCAAAAGCATGCATTGTGTAAAAAGTAATAATTAGCATGTTTTTGTGCAAAAATAAAAGAATAAAGATCAAAAAGAAAAAGAAGGAAATATTTAAAATAAATATTGAGCAACCTAACCCAAGAGAGGGCTCAGCATGGGCCTGACCGCATAAAAGCCAAAGTAGAGGGAGATAGGGGCTCATGTGTGTGTATATATATATATAATAAAAATATTTTCCCCCCAAAAATAGGCTCAAAAGGGCTTGTAAATATTTGTATATATTTATAAATATAAAATCAAGATAAAAATAGAAAAAATAAAAAGAAAACAAAAACATCACTTATGTACATAGTCACCATGTATATAGTCCACTCATCTTATATTTATTTAGCCTTATAAATAAATGAAATTAATTTCTAAAAATTTTGTGAATATTCTATATGATATGGTGTAAATAAATAAAATACAAACAAGTAAAACAAAAAACATTATAAAAAGAACAAAATTAAAAAACCAAAAATACTTTGTAAATATACCATGTATATATATGTATATATCTATTTATTTCACTTGTGTATATAAATAATAAAAAAAATAAAAATATCTTTTTATTCATTATTTTATGATATAAATAAATAAAATATAAAATAGGAATAAAATTGTATAAAAATAAAGTTTAAAAAATCAAAAATAAAAATCTATATATTGTATATATACCTATATATAACCCTACTATGTAAATACACTATTTTTATTTTGAAAAATTAATTAAAAATCACTAAAAAATAGAAAAAAATAAAACAAAAATATTTCATGTTTTGACTTTTTAATAAATCGGCCATTTACTATTTATTAATGATTTTATAAATCTTTTCCAAATGGCTTATTCCCATTGGTCAGGGGGATTGTTGACCGCCCGGTCAACTCCCCCCAGGACCACCTTCCACGGGTTGTGGTTCACGGACCCGGTTTCTCGGACTTTTCCCATCTAAACCCGATCATCCATCACCTAAACCCCGGGTCCGCTCCTCGCGCAACACATCCGACACCCTTGCCGGAGTGTCCGCCTCGGGATCCGCGCATCCCATTGCCCTACCCGACCACATCTTTCTGGACCCTCCACCGTATAAAGCTCGAGCTCCGCCACCCTATTCTTCCATCTTTGGCTCATTTGCTCCACCACCAGTGACCTCCAGTGCTCGAGTGAGAGTGACAGCTTGCTCCAGGTGCTGTCGCAGCGAGGAGAGGGGCAGAGAACCACTGATCCGGCGGTGTGCTCCGCCGTGCTCCGCCCAGAGCAGGAGCTCGAGCCTCGGAGGTCGACACTCCTCGAGGCAAGGACCAAGAGCTGCACAAGCTCCTTCCTAGTCGATTCCTCCACCCAGGTAGACCCATTTCCCTTTCTTTTTCGTTAATTTCCGACTACCCCCAATTCGCCCCGTCGCCGACCACCGTCGATTCCGATCACGTCCGCCTCCCATTCGACCATCGAGATGAACCATAGACTCCGCCTTCCTCCCGCGCACATTCTCCGCACTTCCATTCAACCCAGCTCGCACAGGAGCTGGGGTTCGAGCTCCTCCGTCCATCCCCTCGCCGGAGCTCGCCCGCACCGACTCCCTGACCACTTTCACCACGCCTAACGGGGTCGGGGTAGTTTGCCCTCGACCCGCGAGCTTTCTAGAGCACTTTGCAGGTTCATCCAAGCCCATGTGAGGGCTTGGACCATTCGGTCCAGTAGCTCCACCTCCGCCGACCTCGCCGGAGCTCTCCAGGGCTCGGTTGGGTCATCGGAGGCCACCACTCGACGCGGAAGCCTCCCACGCACCTTCTCCGATCTTCAGCAAGCTTCCAGGAGGACACCAGCGTCGCCACGAGCCCGGCGAAGTTCGCCGGCGCCCAGTTTGTCCAGCATCCTCCTCAGCCTTCTGATCGCCCTCGCGCTCTAGACTTGATCGTGCCCGTCCATTTGAGGAGTGTCCCTGACCGCCAGATCCTTCAGGGGTCGATCTCCACCGTTAATACAGCGAGGCTTAGCCGCGATGCGTCTTCACCGTTAGATCCAGCACGTGGCGAAGCCCCGACCTTCCGATCCACCCGAGGGCTTCCTTCGTTGGGCGCCACCCGCATCTCAGCCGTCCATCTACCACGTGGCGCCCATCCGTCGGCTCCAGTAATAAAGGGTAATTTACCCTTAGGCCCTACCTTTTATTTTATTTAGCATTTAGTCCTGTAAATAAGTTAGATAGTTGTTTTATTTTTGGTATAATTGCACTGAGGACCCTACGCTTTATTTTATTTGCTTATATACCCCTGTGTATGGTGTAGCACGTGCATCGACACGTGCTTTGTTGGGTATTTTGCATTATTAGCCCTGTAGTTCTGGTTTGTTCTGAAATGAATGAAAATTTTTGGATAATTGCTTTTATACCCCTGTGCATGAATTAATTGTGCATGTGCGTGTATTAGTGGGTAAATTACACACAAGTCCCCGGACTTTTGGTACCTGTTACCAAATAGTCCTAGGACTTAGTTTTCCTTACATTTAGGTCCCTGAGTGCCTCAGGCACGCGCGACGCGCGTGTTTTCCTGGGTATTTTGCACCGGACCCCCCAGAATTCTTGGTATTTGCACTTAGGTCCCTTTGCACAGTACCTACTTCTTATTTTTGAATAAAATAGCAAACCAACTCCAAATCCAATGAAAATTGGACACATGGCTCCTGCCATAGTGTAAATTTTCTGGAATTTTTGGGGACATTTTTGTTTTGATTTGATATTTTTAAAAATTCAAAAACATCAATTTTCGTTACTGTTTGAGTTTAAAATTCATAAACAAATATTAAAACCTATCTAAAAATTACAAAAAAATAGCTACTGTTGCTTTAGTTGTGCTTGATTTTCTAGCCAATTTTGGCTATTTTTCATTATATAAAACTCCTAAAAATTGAGAAACACCTAAAAACTCATAAAAATTCTAATAAATAACTTAAAAACCTAAAAATAATAATTAAGGTGCCAAAATTTTCCTTGTTTCTTTCTCTATACAGGAAAATTACCTCCAAGCTTATTGGGGACTCTTAGATATTTTATCTAAGTCCCTTAAGCTCGACTGGACAGTACCTCCTTTTTCTAACCTTGTTTCATTTTTAGAAAATTAAATAAAAATCAGAAAAATCTCAAAAATTCACTAAAAACAGTAAAAATTATAAAATACACAAAAACATTTTTACTTGAATTTTTGGTTGATTTTTAGTGCATGAAATAAATAGTTGAATTGCTTGGTTTTCTTGTTTTCTTTAGTCTCTTGATTAATTAAAAATCCAAAAAAATATAAAAATAATTAAAATCCACCAAAAATACCTGTTTCTTTTCTTTTATTTTCTTTTTGACTACTTTGTAGGCCGCAAGGCCATTACGTGCTCCTTGAGTTCGACCCTGGTCGCTATACCGGGTTAATAAAATAGCAAGACCGCTATTGATTTCGATTTGATTTTATTTTATATTGGTGGTCTCTTTTTATGGATTGACACACCCGGGCGATTGAGGTCGCAACGACCATTTTCGATATACCTGATTACCTCGCTCGCTCGCATTTTGGTGTTCATCAATCGCCAAATAAAATAAGTAGAGAGAGATAGGGCCACTCTACCTTGTACATATATAGCCTCTATGAATATAATTTATTTTTACAAAAATAAAAATAAAAATGTATTTTTATTTCCTGGTATCTATTTCTAAAAATAAAACAAAAATTAGAAAAATAAAATAAAAATAAAAATCTCTCTCACATTGTATATAATACATGTATATATATATACCTTTCCCTATTTTATTTATACTTGTAAATAATAATAAAAATAAAACAAAAATAATTTTATACTCCAAATATTATGCTGTAAAAAAATAAAATATAAATTTGGTGTATTTATGTAAAAAAATAACAAATTAAAAATAATTGTACAAAATACATAGGTGTTTTATACTTGTATATAATACAATATACTGTATATACCATAATTTATTTTTCATAAAAATAAATAAAAATCACAGAAAAATAGTTTGGAAAATAACAAATATTTTTTATTTTGTACACTTTTTAATTTAAAACCATTTAATATTTTTAATTGATTTTATAAATATTTTTGTACAGTCTAATTTCTGATTAGTGCAGGAGGATTGTTGACCCCGGTCAACTACCCCTCTCGGACCCCCCTCGCGTGGATTCGATTTTTGAGCGCTTTTCACCGAATTATCCAGACCCGATCTGACCACCTTCTACTCCATTCCGACGCTCCGACTATCGAGGGAACATCCACGATCTTGTCCGTTGATTCCCTTAGGAATCTGCCCCTTGATTCGCGTGCCTCGACCCATTTCTTCCGACAACCTGGGACATGCTATAAAAACTCCACTCACCTCCCCAGCTCATGAGCTCGCGCCGCACCCTTCTCTGATACCCTAGACACCTTCACCTTGGTGACAGCAACCGGAGGCCACTCTTGGCGCTCGAAGAGGTGTTGTTTAGCCGACACTCAAGTATCGTGGCTGGAGCATCACTGCGAAGAGCCTCCTTCGCCAGTCGCAGCGTAGTCGAGGCAAAGACCCCGTCTTCCAACTCCCCTGGAGCTCAGGATCATCTTAGGACCTTCAGGTAGCATTCATTTTGTTCCTAGCTCCATTATTTTGCTGAATCTTTCATCTGCACTTCGTCGTCGCTCCGCCAGCTCCGACCAGCCGGTCGGAGCTTCGCCCCCTTCATATACCCATTCAGATCGACGCATCCGCTCACCCTTCATCTTCCCACGCATCCTGATCACCCTGACCTTGGCTTGGATTGCCAAGATTAGGTCATCGGTCTCATCTGTCATCCTCGTCGGAGACCCACCCCCCATCCACCGTCGCTTCTCTCTGTTTTAGACCCAATAACCCCGACCAGAGCATTTCTCTGGGTCAGCTCTATCTCGTGCAGGACTTGACGTGCGCGAAGACCACCCAGATCACCCTCAACCATCTTCGTCGGAGTGCCTCCAGGTCTCAGACGATGCCACGCTCATCCGACCAGCAACCACTCCATCAGAGAAGACCACCCAATGCGGAAGGGCCCTTCGGTTCTTTTGGCGCATCCAGATCCTTCATCGGAGCCACCGATCACCCCTGGTGCTCCGACGAAGTTCACCCCAGCTCAGTTCATCCAGAGGATCTATCCGCCATTGGATCTCCCGCATCTCCCAGACGTCATCGCAACCAACCGTACCATCCACGTAACCGACAACCTGATTGTCGTCAGATCTGACACCTGACGCGCCAGAGCTGCACGATCTAAGTAATTATATCTTCAGTAACAATCATAATTAGTTCATTAGTATGGACATTGTAAATAGTAATTGTTGTATGGACACTAGTAATTACATAACCAGTAATTGTTGTATGGATACTAATAACCATAACATTAGTAACAATTATAATGAGTTCAGTAATATGGACATTTGTAATTAGTAATTGTTATATGAAAATTATTAACTATAAATTCAATAACTAATCATTCTGCAACTATAATTTCAATAACTAATCACATTGAGTCAGTAATATAGACATGAATATTCAGTAATTGTTCATCTAAACATAAATAATTTATCTATTCGATTATCTAGTACATATTCAAAAGTACTAAATAACTATAACTTCAGTAACAATCATAATACGTTCAGTAATATGGACATTTGTAATCGGTAATTATTGTATAGGCATTAGTAATTTACTTAACTAGTAATTATTGTAATCAGTAATTTACCTTTTCTAATCTATATGTGGAATGATCAGTCCATAAATAAATTGTATGCCAACAATAATTTAAACGTGGATTTTTTTATCTTGCTAAAACCGACCACCTCTTTTGAAGGAAATGATTTAACTCAATTTCTTATCATGCTAATAATGCAAAGCACATTGTTATTGCTAAAACCGTCTCCTACCAAATAGAACTAACATATACACGTGGCTAGCCTACGTTTCGTGCTCACCACAACTCTAATGGGCATAGTGCCTATTGGATACGTCCTCTCTCTCTCTCTCTCTCTCTCTCTCTATATATATATATATACATATATGAGGGCGGGGATGCTGTTTTGAGTAACAACCTCGTTGGTCGTTATACAAGGCAGATTCCCCCCACCCCTTTTTATTTTTTTCAAAAATAAAATCATGTATATTCATATATATATATATATATATATTCCTCCTATATGTCATTCAAATTTCGTCAGAACAGATACTCTTATGCCTTCAATCTAGAACATGTCGATTACAACAAATTTCAGACCATTAACATTACCTGTTCTAGGTGGAGGACGTAGGAGTCCCTGTTTCTCACGAAATTCGAATGACATGTAGGAGGATATATAGATGAATATACATGATGAAATTTTTGAAAAAAAAATAAAAAATAGACGAAATTGCTCCGTGTAACAGCCAACTTGGTTGTTACATACAACAATCTCCTTTTTCTCTTGTGCACACACATGTATAGTTAGAAGAATGGGAAAAGAAGTCATGTTGGTCCCTAGTGCCCGTTCGATAGAGGGATAAAGACTAGGACAAGGATCGTATCTCGTGTACAGTGCAATTTTGGCCATGCATTATATAATTTGTGGAGGATGAATAAACGAGGATAGGCTTTGTCTATCTATCCCTCGACGAGGCTCCCCTCCCAGCAGAATGTTAATCAGCACAATGTTATTTCCTTCATTATCCTACGTATAATAGTCCTCATTCGTCTCCCTATGCCAATGATTAGGATGATGTTTCGGCTATCTAAGATATTCATCATGCCTCTGTACAAGGCATCGATCATGGTCAACATAGATATGGTTGCATTTTTAAAATTCATAGCATCATCATGGTTTTTTTTCACCATCAGTGTATCAGTTGTTTTATTCTCCATGTGCTTTCTAACGGTGGTTATATCAGTTGGTTATATCCATAACAATTGGTATCAATGTAAAGACGATACCAGGTTTGTTCACACCAAATGAAGTCAGACCCAGATTCAGCATCGTTGAGAGGACACACTGCAACGAGTCAAAGTGGGGTTTAGCGTTGCCGAGAGGATACGACACAATGGGCCAAAGCAAGGTTTGATGTCGTCAAAGGTACACACCGCAATGGATGAAAATGATGTCTGATGTAAAATGAGGATGAAATGAAGCGAGCGCATTCATCAAAAGATGTGAAGAATTGTTGATTACAGTGAACTATTGAGGTATGGAGCACCCTCAATCCAATTAAGGAGATCAAGTCATAGGGGTTTTCGCACACTCTAGACGAGTTGGAAAGTTCATATCTGGAGGATTCCTTTCTAATTTTTCATATCATGAAAGGATGTGATGCAACAAATCGGATAGCAAAATTCACAACGAATGGTGCATCATTCTCCATGGAACTCTTCAATGGGAAGAAAATATATACTTCATCTTATGGCAGGAATTGGTGTAGAATATAATAATCAAGAGAGACTTGTAAAAAATTTACAGGAAAAGAAAAGAAGCCAAAGAATATAAAAGATGAAGAGTGGAAGAACATAATGGTTCTCATCACGAATACGATAAGATTATTCATGGTAGACAACACTCACCGCAAAAGCATCACTCTGTAGAATCCTGTGGAGGTTTGGATGAAGCTCGAGTGACGATACAAGTCTATACCTCTGACAAATAGGCTATTGATCAAGAAGAAGCCTTTTGGTGTAAAGATGACCGCTAACAAAGCTCGAAGTGCACTTGAATGAATTTAACAACGTTTTATTGGATGTGCTCACACTTTAGGATAAGAACAAGAAATGAGAGTCTCTCCTCAATGAGGAGGATATCATACTAATCTTGTTGAATTCCCTGCCATCTTCCTACAATCATATTATGTCTGTGTTGCTAAATGCCAAAGAGGCTATCACATTTTATGAGGCAGTTTCTTGAACGAGTTTCAATAGAGGTCGACGGATGAGATAATGAACGATGGAGGCGATCAAGGGTAGATGTTATTGATCAAGGAAGACGAGGTTCAGAGGTCGATCAAATCACTAGTCCAATCATATGCTTTTATTGTAACAAGGAGGGTCACAAAATAACTGATTGATCGTGGCATGAGAAGGAGAAACGAACCAAGAGGTTCCACCACAGCCAATGAGGGAGAGTTGCTAGCATGCTGTATAGAGATAAAAGAAGATTCAAGATGGATTTTGTGCCGATATGTTTAGATAACGAATCCTCATCCATATAGTAGTTTCGATACATATCATGCATGCACTGTCAAGATGGCTACCAGAAAGGTTCTTTATATCAAGGGAATTGGATCAATTGGATCAATGCACTTTCGCATATTTGATGGAACAATATGAAGTCTAGCAGGTGTCAAACACACTCCTACCATGAAGAAGTATATGATATTATTGGAAACAATTGAGTCACCATTGGAGGGTGAGTTCCTAGAGCATGCAAGGGAGAACATGTAGCGATGTGTGAAACGAGTATCTCAAATTGGGTGTATATGTTTGAGGATCGAGATAGATGGCGGAGCTCCATTTATTCACAAGACAAGCAATACGATGAGGGGGCGTCAAGTTATTGGTAGATAGATGAATGTATCTCGTTTTCCCTTTGGAATAAGTTCACAATCGAATTTCAAGACCAGCACTGGTATAATCTTATATTGGCAAAAATGCGCCTAAATGCAGCATATCCACTAAACAAATATTCCCTAAATAAAGTTTTTGATGTGGCAAAAATGCGCCTAAAATCCAGCATATCCACTAAACAAATACTCTTAATTCATACCGAGGTTTTCCGTGAGTTGGTCATTTTCATGTGGCTGTCAGTTCCATGATTTTTTTTAATAATTTACATTATCATAAATAATAGGTCTTACCATGGAATCAATAAAAAAATGCAAATCTGTGGAATACGATTCTTGACATCCTAAGGTAACAAGTAATCTGAGTAGAGCAGATTGGACATATTTTTAAGAACCGACTAAGTTAATACAACTTCTCCCTCATGTGAATTTTAATTTAATTCATCCTAATTCCAAAAATTCCAAAAAAATACATTAGATTGCATTTTCGTAATACACCAAACTCAGATTTTTAGCTTTGAAAAATATTGCACTTTTAGCCTTAAAATCCAAAAGGGATGCATTCCTGGGATAAATCATTTGTAATTCTTGTTAAAGACCAAAAATATGTTCCGCAAACCTTGTTTAAAACCCTAACCAAGAAAAATAAAATTAAGTTTTTTAGGGTCTCATTTGCCATATAAATTCCATTTTACAAGTTAAGCCTGAAATAAATTTTAAAGGTTTTCAGAACTTTATTTTCTTTGATATATTTTTATGGGGCCTGTAAGCAACTGAGGGCACTGAAGTTCTAACCGAGTGGATTTCTTGTTTATGAATTTAATAAAACCATGTGTTTGACTTATGGATCTTAGGTTAGGATGAAAGGTGCATAAAATGTATATACTGATGAGGCTGAAGTGCAGATGAACCCAAGGGAAGTCAGAAACTCTGGTTGTTGAAAATGCATATATATACTGATGAGGCTGAAGAGCGGGCTTTTCGCCATTCACAGGTCGCACTCCATGAGATTGACGACGAACTTGTATCCGAAAATCCCAGTGTTGGAAATCAATGGAGGAGAGAATGTGGTGCTGAAAGAAAACCGCATGTAGTGTGAACAAGCCCCAGCAGCTCAGAAAGTGCAGACTTTCTATCGACAGCTTTGGAGTAAATTTAGTCTTTCAAGAACTAATAATAAACAATCAATTAATAGCGACGTACAAGAAGATGATGAAGCTTTGGATCCTGAACCTTCAGAGGGATGTGGAGAGTTGTATAGATTTATAGCAGCATATCAAAGAAGAAAGCAATGACTCCAGATGCGCTTAGATATTACCCTTGTGTATATCAGCGCATGCAAATAGCATTACTAAAGGTAGCTCAGGTGATGATGAAGGTCGATATATATTGGTTATTGACACACAATAAAGGCCAACACTTAACCTTCTTTCTCTGACTGATTACTTGATTAGTCCCCAGAGTTTTGAAGATACCGGCATCTACCGGAGATTGTAATTAAGACTTCGTCAACTCCCGCACCTCGAATCCGAGGATTCGAAGAAAGCAGCACTAGAACAAAATAGGTTTTAGATAACGGATCTATGGCGACGGAATGCGACGGAATCATGTATTGTGACAGATATTCCGTCGCCGGGAGGAGGACACCAAGAACAGACTTTAGTAACGGTTAATCTGTCACCATAGATACTGACAGAAAATGTGTCACAAAAAATCGTTTCAAAATGAAACATATTTACTAACAAAGCCCCTATTAGTTCTCGCTTTGATTCAAGATCCACGTATATAGTAATATCAAATCCATAAGCACGACCTAAACGTGCCTAACATGGATAATATAATGACATCATTTCATTTAAATAAACAATACAATAATGAAAGGAAAGTGGAAAAATAGAAAATATTGAAAACCCTTCAGCTTGAGGATAATATATAACACACCTCCTTAACCATCACCGCACAACAAAAACAAAAAGAAAATCATCATTCAATGTTTTATCTGCCCATCAAAAACAACTAAAAAGTGGCATTTTCACCACGGTTCAGCATTATGTCATTACATCTTTCTTGAATTTTTTATGCCTATTGTTATAACCAAACAAAAGTTATAATCATCCTCAATAAGAGCTCAAAATCCTGCCAACATTGTTGAATGCCAAAAAGTTGCATGTTATTCACAAAAACTAGTAAGTATGAATAAAAGACAAACAAAATTAATATTTGGTGTTATCAAACTCAATAAAGATACTTTTACCTTTGTTCTTGTATCCATTTCCTTCAAAGTTGGTTATCAAATCCTATTTCAACTCTACAATAATAAAAAAACGGGAAAAGTGTGAAATGTAAACAATGATTAAATAAAAAATGAAGACATAAATTACATTGGCAACTCTAATACAAAAGAGTGATGAAAGTCATGTTAGATCCGACGTTTACAAATTCCTAATTGGATCATGACTAGATTGACGACCATATATATATATATATATATATGAGAAAAATGAATAATTAGAACCAAAGAATATAGAATATATTTCTCACTTTAGCATTCAATAAAATTTTAAAATGTAGCAATTATAGGCAATTATAAGCATTTGCATTGCAATGTATGCAACTTAACATTGTTTTCTTGATATTAGTGAAAGAGAAAACATGTTCTACATTATATGGCATGGAACAAATATTCCAGACAATTCATCCTCATTTTTTAATGTCATATATGATAAGATTTTATTGCCCCTCGTAGCTACAATGCAAGAAAATAAGAATAACATGAATTATAAGAGAAATTTCAACCATAAGATATCCTATGTATTTGAATTGTCAAATGATGGGAGTTAGTAAGTAAATTACCTGTGGATGACCAGGAGGTGGGCAATCCGGCTCTCGTGATATTGATTTGAGAATTGCACCTATCATTTTTTTTACATTAGATAAAAACATTTACAAGAAATATATATGATAAAAAAATTCTTACTTGTGATGGAAAGAAAATGGAGGAAATAGATATGTTTATGGATATCCATATGAACTGAAAGAATACATGTAATGAAGATGGTCCATGTTATGCCATTGAGAATCAATGACGACATCTCAAGCAGAAGATGGCAAGTTGATATAAGATGGTTATCATGATTGTGAAGCTTATTTCCCATGTCTAATCAAGATTAGCCACAACACAAATTTGGTATGTATATACAGGTGAAGCACTTATCCATATCCGTAAGTTTCCTATTGTTATGTAGGACTTTCGAACAAGATTTTTGCGACTTCCTTGGACAGTCGATGTATTTTAATAAATAAACATTTGCCATAGGAGATTCTCCAATTTCACAAGCCATCATCATAATGATGGGATGAGGCCTTAAAAAAGGAGAAACAAAAACATTCACATCAAATATTCTGGAAAAAAACATATACGCCCAATACCTCTTCCAAATCACAAACATGCATCTACCTTGATAAAAGAAAACCATCAATATAGGATTATGTGAAATGCTTGTGAACATTCATATGAAAAAGTAAATATAAATCCTTACTTGAGTCTAAAGATTGTCACATGTTTATCACCAAACCTATATGTGTCTTGGAGTCTTTCTCTTTAACATTACCATGCTTCCTCTGTCCATGCATACTATCAAGTGCAACAACAAACCGCTCAACATCAAGATGTGCAGTCAACTAAACAGCACTGTAAATGGACCGAAATATGAGCATGATCTGAAGTTAAGTTACCCCACTCAAAAGAGATAGGGAACTATGGAAGTTGGCAATAAATAATCACCATCAGTCTGATATTTAAAAAAACAAAGATATATGGTAACTGACGTGGGAGTTGAATATATATATATAGGATATCTTTCAAATAGGACTTGGTCCTTCCATTCAAATGGAAGGCCAATGCCGTCATCCATTGGATTGACAATATAATAGAATCCACGATTAGAAGTAAAACCACTTTATATACTCGAAACCACCGATCAATAACAGCCTTATTTAGAATTTATGGAAGTAACTGATTTCCATAGAAATCGGGAACGATTATTATCTCGATTTTCTTCCAGCATGTCTGTACTTTCCCCAAAAAAATAAGTTCAAGTCAATGTTCATCACATTAAAAAAAATTATTCTCAATAGAAATGACGACCATTACGGTGCAAGACTAAATTTCTTATGAAATAAGATCACATAGATGATATTGAGGTAAGGTACCATATTTTGGTTTGCATTTTATCTCTCTAAACTCTTATTTTATTTTACAAAATTATTTTTTTAATGAAACACTGGTGAATTTGTCTCTGATGGCAAGGGAACAAGATGATGGTGAAGCATTATCGGTGGACATTACTATTTAGTCCTTGGTGGAATGATTTAGTTATATTTCATACCAAATGAAATCTGGGTTGAACATTTTAGTTATTTTGTTTCCCAGTACAAATGTAAGTTGTATAATACAATATATACTAACACAAACACAATTCTTATCACCATATTATAATTTCAACACTTCCATTATAAATACAAAACAATCATCGTGTGATATGAAACTAAATTTACAAAAATAATTATAACTCATAAAATTGAAAATTTGATACACAAAACTGAAACTTCGATAACAATCCTCCCTGAAAAAGGTAAAGTGATGCGTGAATATTATATTTGTATAATACAATAATAATTACCTGGAAATTAAATTATGGTTTGTATTCTAGTTTTTGAGTTTGTGTAATATGTATCTTCTTTTGTACGACAAAATCCTTCGAGGATATAACATCTTAACATAATCGTGTCATTCTCTTTCTTAAAATTTTCGTATTTAACATCCCTAAAAATTAGGAACATATAGTTATTGCAAATCTTCAATGGAGAGATAGGGGAAATATTTATATTTATATACTACTTTCAGTTGAAGTTTCAATAACAACCCTCCTAAAAATATGGACAGAGAGATGTGTGAATATTTGTATAATACAATATTAGTTAACTGAAAATTACCTTTATTTTGTATTTAAGTTTACTGAGTTTGTATAATATGTACTTTTTTTGTACAAAAAAAACCTCGAGGATATAACATTTTAACATGATTGTGCCACTCTCTTTCCTCAAAATTTGCGTGTTTGACTTCCCTAAAAATTAGGAACGGATAGTTATTGCAAATCTGATTTTGTATAATGAAGTGGTTTTGATCACATCCTTTAAAAGTAGATCTAATGGCCAAATTGCTTGGCCTTCCTTATAGATGGAAGGACCATGTCCTATTTGAAAGGCCCCCTATATATATATATATGAGAAACTTCAAATGAGACGGGGTCTCATTGTGATTTTGATGAGCCGCAATTTATAGCCGTTTGATTTGAATTGATGGACATGATTAAATCCGGTTTTGCAATAGAAAACCACCATCAAAACCGCCGTCCCTCCTTTTTTTATGGAAATTCTTAACCGATTAACTACATATCCGACTATTTTTTCGATTTGGAAATATTTATTATCATCAATTTTATTATGTCGATTTAATGAGGCGGGAATGTTGGAGGTGAACGTGGTCTCCCTTTTCGGAAGTAATTTATTACTTTCCTTGTTTTTAGTATTATCATAACCACCCGCCGATACATTCACATAATTAGTTAATTAATTTTTTCCATATTAAGCTTAATTTAAAATTTTAATATGTAAAGTCGCAACATCTAATAGGAATTGTATTTTTTAATGCAACCAATTTTTGTAGTATAGTATAAGTTATTTCAAAATATCTTCAAACATTTGTAGAATTCAAATGAAGTTTATCAAAAAAATAATTACAATTCAATCTTACAGAAGTACAAAATTTCAAAAATTTATAATCTTATTTTTATTTTAAAAAAGCGTAGTATACTTTGTTGAGGCCATCAGCTTTTAATAAATTCGATTAATTTTAAAATTTCAGTAGTATATGTTATTTCATTTTCTATTAGAATCTTTGTATTATTATACGTTCCAATTTCAAATTTGTGTCAATGTATTCAAATTTTCGACGTAACATTTTATTATTAAATCTGTTAATAAATTTTACAATACAAAACATATTTACATTGTTCAATAAAAGAAATTGGTCGTAATGAAACATCGTTATCATAAGGATACAAATTTTTTATTCTCCTAAGCTATTTAACTAATCCTCATGACATAGATATACTATATATGCTGCTTTTAAAACCAACAAAATATGAACAAATTTTTGTAAATCGATTAGCTTTATTTCAAAAAAGTATCGTACAATAGCAAGTCGTTAAAGTATTATTCAATAAAGTATCCCAAAAAAGTAATATTTTTTGAACTATTTGCTATTCACTACATAAATTAGCCGTCCTGGCATCTGTTTTTAAGAAAGTAGTTTATCCTAATTTGTAGTTCCACATTTTTCTCTACTATCCCATTAAAATCGCACGTTCGTTTTCTCTATATATAGAAATGTTTTTTCGACAAAACCATTCCATATAATGATGGTGGTTTTGATCCCATCCATCGGATCTTAATCCAACCGTAATTATTGTTGGCTCATGATGAATACCCATTCATCACTCTTTATTCTTATATTTTAGCTACAAAAACCTTTGCAAATGCATGTAGATATATGTAAATACAAATAATTACCAAAAGCATGCATTGTGTAAAAACTTATAATTAGCATGTTTTTGTGCAAAAATAAAAGAATAAAGATTAAAAAGAAAAAGAGGGAAATATTTAGAATAAATATTGAGCAACCTAACCCAAGGGAGGGCTCAGCATGGGCCTGACCGCATAAAAGTCAAAGTAGAGGGAGATAGGAGCTCTGGTGTAAATATTTATGTAGATAAATAAAAGTATTTTCCTCACCAAAAATATGCTTATAAATACTTGTAAAATATTAAAAACAAAACAAAAAGCTAAAAATCAAAAAGAACAAAAACACCCCTTTTCATCTTGTACATAAACCACACCTATGTATTTACTTAACCTTGTAAATAAATAAAATTATTTTCCAAACTTTTTATAAATAGTCTATGTTATATATTGTAGATAAATAAAATAAAAACAATTAAAATCAAAACAAAATAAAATAGAAAAATTAAAAATACAAAAACACATTGTACATATACCATGGATATAGATGTACATATATATTCATTTGACCTACGTAAGTAAATAATAAAAATAAAATAAAAACACCCTTTTACTCCTTATTTTATACTATAAATAAATAAAATATAAAATAAGGATAAAATTGCATAAAAATAATATATAAAAATCAAAACCCTATATATATTGTATATACCTATATATAGTACATACTATGTATATAGCCTATTTTCATTTCAGAAAAATTATTAAAAATCACAAAAAAAATAGAAAAAAATAAAATAAAAATATTTCATGTTTTAACTTTTTGCAAATTCGGCCATTTGCTACCTTATTTTTGAGCTTCAAAGTTTAGCCACGTGGCCCCTTCTCATTGGGTCCTGGGGATGTTGACCGCCCGGTCAACTACCCCCCCCCCCCAGGACCACTTCCCACGGGTTCGAGCTCCGGACCCGATTTCTCCCACTTTTACCCGCTCAATCCGATCATCACTCCACCTAACCCCGGGTCCGAATCCTTCGTCGTGCATCCGACATCCTCGCCGGAGCCGCTCCCTCGGGATCCGCGCGCTCCTGAGCTTGCCCGGACCCATTCTTCTCGGACCCCTAGCCATATAAAGCCGCTGCTCCGCCACCTTCTCTCTCCATCTTTGGCCATTTGCTTCGTTCTCCAGTGAGCTCCAGAGAGAGTGTGAGGTGACAGCTCGCATCCCCGACCTGTTGCAGCGAGGAGAGCCGGCGAATCCATTGATCCGGCGACGTAGCCGCCGCAGCTCCGCCACCTGAGCGAGCTTCGAGCCTCGGGCCGAGACGTCCCTTGAGGCCAAGAACAGGAGCTTCCTCAGCTCCGCCACAGTCTCTTCGACCACCCAGGTAGCCACTTAGCTCAGCCATTTCTTTTAATTTCCGTTTTCCCCCAATTTGCGCCGCCGCCGTATTTTTCCGATTCACCCCGGTTCCGACCACCATTCGATCATCGGACCCGACCTCCACGTTCGTCTCCCTCCGACGCACCTTCTGCACCCACTCACTCAACCCAGCTCGTACAGGAGCTGGGAACCGGGCTCCTCCGTCCACCACCTTCGCCGGAGCCCGCCGTTCCGACGCACCAGCCATCCCCACTTCGCCTAACCGGGTCGAGGCACTTTGCCCTCGACCCGCGAGTCTCCTGAGTTGTTTTGCAGGTCCAGCAAAGGCCATCTGAGGCCTTTCCCGTTCAGACCAGGAGTCTCGCCTCCGCCACCCTCCTCGGAGCTCCCCCGAGCTCGGTTGGGGCATCGGAGAGCATCAGCAGCTGCGCACAGCCACGCCGGAGCTTCTCCGATACTTAGGCGCAGCAGAGGAGGCCAGAGTCGCATCCACGAGGCCGGCGAAGTTCGCCGGCCGCCTGTTCGTCCAGGACCTCCAGTTGCCGTCGATCGCCTCCCCCTCGCTCCAGTTCAGATCCGGGCCGTCCATTCTTGGAGCCACCAGCACCGTTCGATCAGAAGAGGGACGATCCAGAGCGCCCACCATCCGCAGCCGTCAGATCGCCACGTGGAGCGCATCCAGCACCCCCGCTTAATAAAGGGTAATTTACCCTTAGGCCCCTGTCTTTGTTTTATTTCGTTCTAGTCCTGTAAATATTTAAATCAGTTGTTTAGTTTTAGGGTAATTTGCATACTGGACCTCGTACTGTAGTTTATTTGCATCTATACCCCTGTGTATTATGAGCCACGTGCATCGTCACGTGTTATTTTGGTGTATTTGCGATTAAAGCCCCTGTAGTTCGGGATGTTCTTAAATGAATGAAACCTTTTAGATATTTGCACTTATACCCCTGTGCGTGATTTATTTACACATGTGCGATATTTCTTGGGTTATTTACAGATAGGACCCCTGGACTTTTGGTACCTGTTACCAATAAGTCCTCGGGACTTATTTTTCTTACATTTAGGTCCCTGAGTGCCCCAGGCACGCGCGTAGTGCGTGTTTTGCTGGGTTAATTGCACCTGGACCCCCAGAACTTTAGGTATTTGCACTTTGGTCCCTGTGCACAGTGCCCTATCTTTATTTTTGAATAAAATATCAAATCACCTCCAAATCCAACGAAAATTTGATACATGGCTCCTGCCATAGTGTAGGATTTTTGTGGATTTTTGAGGACATTTCTGATTTTGTTTGTTATTTTTAAAAATTCAAAAACCTTCATTTTTGTTACTGTCTAGTTTGAAAAATCACGAAAAAATATAAAAACCCACTTAAAAATTCTATAAAAATTAGTTACTGTTTGTTTAGCTTAGCTTGATTTTCTAGCCGAGTTTGGCTATTTTTCATTGCTTAAAAACCTTAAAAACTTAAAAACACTCAAAAACCCATAAAAATTCTAGTAAATAAATTAAAAATCCAAAAATAATAAAACTGGTATCTGAATTTTCCTTGTTTCATCTACTTTATAGGAAAATTACCTTCAGGCCATTTTGAGGCCCTTAGATATTTGTCTAGGGACTTTTGTCCTGGCTGGACAATACCACTGTTTTTAGCTACTGTTTGATTTTTAGAAAATAAAATAAACATTAGAAAATTATCAAAAATTCACCAAAAATACTAAAAAATATAAAACACATAAAAACATTTTTATTTTAATTTTTGGTTTATTTTTGATGCTTTGAATAATTTGTTGAAGTGTGCTTTTCCTTTGTTTTCTTATTTTCTTAATATATTAAAAATCCAAAAAAAATATAAAAATAATTAAAGTCCACTAAAAATATTTTCTTTCTTTATTTTCTTTATTTTTACTACTTCGTAGGCCTCTCGGCCAACCCGTGCTCCTTGAGTTCGACCCTGGGTGCTATGCCAGGTTAATCACATAGCAGGACCGCTATTCGTGTTTCGTTGATTTTATCTCTATTTAGTGGTTCGATTTTTCTTGATCGACACGTTCGAGTGATTGAGGTCGCAACGACCATCGTCTTAGATACCTGATTGCCTTAGTCACTCGGGATTTTCGTGCCATCAGTTCACTATAATCTCTATGAGACCCCACCTCATTTGAAAGGGTCCCTATATATATACCTGCAAAGCTATCAAGGGAACAACCTCCCTCATGTCAAACAAAAATGGACAAACAAGCATGAATGCTAGCTCTACCGCCAATACTAAATCAAACTCATGGCTTTATAGAGCACCTATAAAATCCAGGCAGCTTGATTTGGATTGAAAAGTTTATTTAAACATGTCTGATGTACACATGCAAAAGCAAACTGCTTGAGCTTTTGGGTTGCAAGAAAGGATCAATGTAATCAATGATAGTGTTATATAACTATACATCTTCACAATGGAGTATATACATGGGATATTCTCACTCAGATCCAAAAGAGCAACAATTGAGGAGAATACCTTTTGTTTAGTAAAACTATAGTCACACAACCTCGTTGCTTTCCATCTGAAAAAAAGATATATGAACTTATGGTCTTCAAACTTAAAAGCTTATTGTCATCCCTAGAGCCTCGAGCTATCAGGGCCAAAGCTACACACTGAAGAAGGGTGTGTGATCATCCAAAAATACATTCACTATCCATAAAGCATGAATGCCCATTCTTGCTCCATGACCAAGTTATAGACTGAAGAAAGTTTCATAATCCAAAAATACATTCCACAATCCGTAAAACATGAGTGAATGCCCATTCTCACTCCTATCCTTGATGATCCCATTTTGACTCTGATTTTCCACCTCTTCTGTAAGTTTCTTTTGAGCACTCTCGTCAATCGTGATGCTAATTTACTGTTCAAAGTAAAGATAAGAATATGTCCACTTCATTACCACAGATTCCTAAGTGTAGACACACTGAAGAAGCCACATGTGTTTGCACCAGTAACAGAAAAGATATTGTTTGTTTGCTCAAGTTCATTACATATATTAGTCCCTGTCATTATTGCTACTTTTTAACCAAGGAAAAACAAAGATTTGGGCATATGTACACGCGACTAAAGATCATGGCGTGTATGTACAATGATCAATGATCAATTCGTATGAAGGGAGCTACGTCGATTGATGGATAGATCATCCGTGAAAAATGCATGAACCGCGGAGGCAGACAGGCCGCGTCCTATCAGACAGCTGGGGGTCAAGTTGACCAAGGTCAACCAACAGAGGGACCCGATTAGTCCACGTTGGACGCTAAACGATAAAACATGGGGTTTTATTAAAGAATAATTAAACAAAAATAGTAAATGATTTTATTAATTTTTGTATATAAAATAAAAAGATGTTTACTATTTTGTGCAGTATTTTATTATGATTTTTATTTAATTTTTTGGCTTTATTTATTATTAGTTAATTTTTAATAGTGCAATTATAGCTATATTCATATATGATTTGTACATTTTTGTTTTCATTTTGTATATTTTATTTTATTATTTTATTCTTATATTTTATATATTTACAACTTATTTTTGTGAGTACAAATATATTTTTATTATATTTTTATGTTGTTATTTGTTCACGTAAATAAATAAGTATGTATATTCTATAGGTTTATTTATAGGTATTTTACCTATGTATTATATACATCTTTTTATTTTAATGTATTTTGTTGAGTTTTATTTTGATTTTGTATTTTTAATAGAATGTATATAATATTTAAAATATTATGAAAATATAAAGAATAAAAGAATAAAATTCTCTTTTATTTATATACATATATAACATAGGTATTCCATCTATGTATTCTTATAGATTTATTTTAATTTACATTTTTTAGTTTTATTTTAATTTTGATATGCACATGTGTTATGAAGAATATTTACAAAATTATAAAATATAAATTTGTAAAAATAATGAAGGATGAGTAAAATGAGTATTTTAATCGATATAATATACAATCAGGGTCAAAAACCTAACTTTCACATAGTAATCTAAAAAATATAAAACCGCCACCATTAAGTAGTTTATGAAAAGTTATATACAATTAGAACTATTTTGTTATGTTTGAGTTTTTATTTGAAAGATATGGGTCTATGAAGTTAGGTTTCCGGCTTTTTATTTTGTGTATAAAATGAACAGTGTGTATTATTTTTGTACAAAATCAATTTTGTATTTTTATTTACATTATTATCAATAACTTTTATGTTCAAAATTTCTTTATTTGATGAATAAATAATAAGTAATAAAATGGGTGTTAAAATTGCATAAATAATTAATAAATAAATTCGGGTTTTTATTGTCTTTTTGGCCCTTATCTCCTCCTACTTCATTCCTTGTCGACCAACTCAATTCTTGACTTGGTCTCGAGGTTCAGGACCAGAAAATATTTCAATATTTTATCCCTTTTCTTTTCTTCTCTTTATTCTATAATTTTGGCATTAAAAACAAGATTATTTACACAATAAATGTAATAAATGAAGGATGCTATTTTGTACAAATTAATGCCATTTACATGCATTAGCTAGGGTTTTTAAGGTCAAAATGATATAATAAAGGTGATGAAATGGAGATTCATCACCCCCCTATACTTGCCTTTACTTGTCCCTAGCAAACATTTATGCAATAAGTACAGAAAGAATAAAGAAGAAAAGAAAAAAAGTGTAAATGGAATTGCTTTCAGTTGTTAGACCTGTCTATGCAAAATCAAAGTTTGGAACTCAGGTTAGACCTTTATGTGAGAATGTGTGTGGAACCTGGTTGGGAACCAAATTTAAAACACAACAGCCTTCGAGAGTCACAGAACTCGATTCAACCCACCTCAATAGTCAGGTCAGAACTAACCTACATCATACACAAACCCTTATGACTATGAAGTTGACTTGTGCGGTGTAAGTGAGGGTGGCTCTCCCCAATTGAAATGACAAAGGAACTAATTTCTCCAAGAAGAGAACCCAATGATTTCCCAATCCAGCACTCTGTCCTCGAGGAGCGGGGTATTCCCTTCTAAGTTCAAGTGGCATCCAACTCAAGAGGAGGTGAAGAAAAGAATGGATGGTAGCCAATATAGCTACCTATCCTGGGATGCCTGGCCAGTGTAGTCAAGTCATCCAGCTGCAGGCTCACATGGTATAACTTTGATGCTCAAGCTTGCTTATTTTCGATACAACATATACGCATACTCCAGCAAACATTTTATTTTTATTTTCAGGCATGCCCACTCTTTTTTTAAAAACATACTATTCACAGCATCATTTACATAAGGAGTTTTTCCTCCTGAGCCAAAAGACTATCCCTCTTTTGAATCTTTATTGCCACCCGCACTCTCCTATCTTTAGACTTCATTCTAACTGGACAAGGTTGAGGTGCACTTCCCTCCCTAGACGAGGACGAATGTTTCTACCCATGTGTGTCTCAGACCGGAAAATCCAACCCCCTCACCACTCCAACTAAGTTGAGCCAAGTGAAAGATGCAAGTCCAAGTTAGTTCATGGCCGACAAGAGTCATGTATGCGTCTCGAAAAGTTCTAGTTAGTCAGTTGAGGTGACGTGAACCCAGCCCTAAGTCTTAAAGAATTAAGTCTGAATAGACCTGAAGTACCTTAAACCCAGTTTCCATAAAGTTCCAATGTAGTTAGGTGCAGTAAGGTCCAACCAAGCTCCAATCTTTGACTTTATTGGACTAGTTCAATCATCAAGCTCAATCAAAGAATATGAATGACATACAAATGCTATGCACAATGCAGAAAAATGATGCAATTTTTTTTCAAAAAGAATTTGAAAATGAAAAAGAGTTTTTACACAAAAATTTTTCCAAAATGAATTTTGACATAAGAAGTAGAAATATATACAGCTATTTACACGGGCGTGCCGTTTTTTATTTATTTACAAGGGTTAAGAATTTTAAAGAATTTATATGGTTGTACCAAGTTATTTTTACAAGTACTTATGTATAATTCGTAAAGAAATTTATTTATTTATATAATTATATACACCTTTTATTCCTATTTAATGATGCATTTATTCCTCAAATTTATTTGAAATTTTTTTTGAAAACTATAGCATACAATAATTTTTTTGAAAATATTTTCAAACAATTGAAATCCATTTTGTAAGGAATTTTCACATGGTATATATACGTTTTTCAAAATATTTTCACAAACGTTTTCAAAATCACTTGCAAATCGGTTTTCAAATCCTTTATTTCACACAAAGAAAAGAATTTTTGTAATCCAAAATATTTTTACAAAGGTTGAAAACATTTCACAGAAATTTGTCAAACAAATCACACTATTTTTCAAATCATTTTACAAAAAGATTTTTAGCCTGATTTATTAATCAGTATATACAAAAGGGTGGGTACATACAACATGTTTTTGGTGTTTTTAGTTTTGCAAATGTTTTTGTGCTTTTTGAAAATGGGTACATAGCTTTACATGGATATATATCTTATGTATATAAGGATTTTGATTCTTTAAGGATTTACAAGGGATGATTGCTCACTTTTATAGATTTATAAAGACTTTTGAGTATAGTGTGAACACTTCTCAAACTTATTTGAAACAATTTTTCAACAGTTTTGAAAACTTTAGTCCAACATAATTTTCACAAATGGTCTTTACAAATATTTACACATATTTGAAAATCATTTTGCAAAGGTTCTTCAAACAGTATATATATATGGGAAAAAGGAGCCTACCTCGGTGGGTGCAGGTAACTCCCTACACCCGATCTAATTTTTCATTATTTTTTATTTTTCTGAGATGAAACCTTGGCGGATTTAGATCACCATGTTGTCATTTCAAATTCAACTTAATTCGAGCTTCTATCATTGATGAATACCCATTCATCACTCTTTATTCTTATATTTTAGCTACAAAAACCTATGCAAATGCATGTAGATATGTGTAAATAGGAATAATTAGCAAAAGCATGCATTGTGTAAAAACCTATAATTAGCATGTTTTTGTGCAAAAATAAAAGAATAAAGATTAAAAAGAAAAAGAGGGAAATATTTAGAATAAATATTGAGCAACCTAACCCAAGGGAGGGCTCAGCATGGGCCTGACCGCATAAAAGCCAAGTAGAGGGAGATAGGGGCTCATGTGTATATATTTATGTAAATAAAAATAAAAATGTTTTCCTCACTCAAAAATATGCTTGTAAATATGTGTATATATTTAAAAATCAAAAAGATTAAAAATAAAAATAAAAATAAAAATAAATATCTTTTCATCATGTACATAGACCATGCTTCTTTATTTAACCTTATAAATAAATAAAATTATTTTCTAAACTTTTTGTAAATATCCTATATTATATTTTGTAAATAAATAAAATAAAAAGAATCAAAACAAAAATCAAATAAAAATTACAAAACTAAAAATAACAAAAATATATTGTACATATGCCATGTATATAGTTGTACATAACTATTTATTTCACCTATGTATATAAATAATAAAAACAAAATAAAAATACCCTTTTATTCCTCATTTTATTCTATAAATAAATAAAATATAAAATAGGAATAAAATTGTACAAAAATAATAATTAAAAATCAAAAATCAAAAACCTACCTAATGTACATATACCTATATATAGCTACATAGTGTAAATACCTCATTTTTATTTCCAAAAATTAATTAAAAATCACCAAAAAATAGAAAAAAATAAAATAAAAATATTTCATGTTTTAAGTTTTTATAAATTAGGTCATTTTCTAGGCTAAAATAAAGAAACAAAATCTCAATAAATGGCGGCTCCTGATTGGTCCACGGGGGTTTGTTGACCCCGGTCAACTTCCCCCGCGGACCTTCTTCTTTCGCGGATCAGCTGACCGACCCGATTTCTCGAATTTCCACCCGCTCGATCCGACCGCCATTACCTCTAACCCCAAGCTCCGATTGCACGCTGGACATCCAGGACCCTCGCCCGGGGTGGGTTTGGAGGATCCGAGCTCCGTGCCACCCGCCCGACCTCCTTCTTCTCGGATCTTCCACCATATTTAACGTCGTCACCGGCGACCTATTCACGCCATCTTTGATCTTCCCCTCGGTGCCTGTGAGCTCCTCCATCGTCCCTGAGTGACAGCCGTGGCCCCTTGGAGTTGCAGCGAGGCCCGGGTAGCCGGGAGTCACTGATCCGGTGGAGAACACCACCGTGCGCCGCCGCAAGCGCGCTCAGCCTCGGGGAAGCGACGTCCCCTTGCAGGCAATGACCAGAAGCTCGCCGAGCTTCATCCCAGTCGACAGCATCCATCAGGTAGCTTAGTTAGGCCGTAGATTAGTGTAGCTTTAGATTTTTCGCTTTCTGGTAGTGTAGCTCCGCCGCCTCCGCCAGCCGTTTCCGTATACCCATTTGGTCATCCGACACCGCCATCACCTCCGCCAGACTTCTATCCACTTGCTCCGCCCCTTCACTCCCCCTGTCTCGCCCCGGAGCAGGGTTTCAGCTCTCCTTCCTCCGCCGCTCGCCGGAGAGTCCCCATCTCGCCGCACCAGCCACCTTCCACCCGCTCTGACGGGTCGAGGCAGTTTGCCCTCGACCCCTCTTTCTTCCTGTGCAGGTATCCAGGCCTATCGACCTCATCTGGAGGTCGGAACTTCAGAGCACAGCCGCTCCAGGTCATCCACGTCGCCGGAGCTCTCTGGAGCTCCTCGCCTCCATCGGAGCAGAGCATCGGGTGCGGGGCTTCACGGCGAAGCTCTCCCGCACCTCAGGAGCGTCGGACGAGGACCATCGCGCGCACGGAGGGCCGGCGAAAGTCGCCGGCGACCAGTTCTTCCAGCGTCCTCGCCGACTGTCAGATCGTCTCCATCGCCCCAGTCATCATCTGAGCCATCCATCCTGGGTGAGGTGTCACCGTCCGATCATCTCGAGGGCCGATCTTGACCATCCGCGCGGAGAGAGGCACCAGCTAGCCTCATCCGTCAGATTCGCCATGTTTCCTTCTCTCATCCGTCCGATCCGAGCGAGGCCTTCTTCGCAGACCCACGTTGCAGCACCACCGTCCGATCTTCCACGTGGACGCGTTCCAGCCGTCGGATCGACTCGAGGGTTCTCCTTTGGTGGGTGGCGCACCATCTCATCCGTCCAACCTGCCACGCGTCGTCCATCCGACCCTCGACATTAATAAAAGGGGTAATTTATCTTAGGCCCCTTTACTTTCTGCATTTAGTTTTTAATCCTGTACATATTTAGTGTAGTTCTTTTGTTTTTGTGAAAATTGCACTGTGGTCCTCTATGTTTATTTGAATTGCAATAATACCCCTGCCAGTTGTGGACACGTGCTTCGACACGTGGTATTTTGGTGTATTTGCAATATTGGCCCTACATTTTTGCCCTGTTACGTTTTATATTTTTATTAATAGGATTTGCAATCAGGTCCCTCCAGGCCTGAGTCACGCGCATCGTGCGTGGCCTGGGGGGTAATTTGCACTCCTAGTCCTACACTTTCTAGGGTTGTTGTCCCAGGGGTCCAGAACTTTGCCTTATTTGCATTTCAGTCCCTGTGCACTGTTGCTTTTCTTTATTTTTGAATAAAATATCAAATCACCTCCAAATTCGATGAAAATTTGGCACATGGCTCCTGCCATGTTGTAGGATTTTTGAGAATTTTTGAGGACATTTTTGAGTTTATTTGTTATTTTTAAAAATTCAAAAACCTTTATTTTAGCTACTGTCTAGAGTTAAAAATCCAAAAAAAATATAAAAACCCCTCAAAAATTCTATAAAAATTAGGTACAGTTTCTTTTGTGCTCTTTGATTTTCTAGCCAATTTTGGCTATTTTTCACTGATTAAAAACCATAAAAACTTAAAAACACCTAAAAACCCATAAAAATTCTATTAAATCACTTAAAAATCCAAAAACAATAATTTTGGTACTCAAATTTTCCTTGTTTTACCTAGTTTACATGAAAAATACCTCCAGGCCCTTTTGAGATCCTTGGATATTTTATTTAGGGATTTTGGGCCTGGTTGGACAGTACCTTGCATTTTTATTACTGTTTGATTTTTAGAAAATAAAATACACATTAGAAAAATTCCAAAAATTCACCAAAAACACTAAAAAACCTAAAAAACATAAAAACATTTTTGTTTGAATTTTTGCTTGATTTTTGACACATTAAATAATTAGCTAAAGTGTGCTTGACTTTGTGTTTCTTTTGTTTTCTTCACATTTAAAAATCCAAAAAAATATAAAAATCACTAAAAATCATTAAAAATACTTGTCTTTTATTTTATTTTATTTTTACTACTTCGTAGGCCTTTGGCCAACCCGTGCTCCTTGAGTTCGACCCTGGGTGCTATACCAGGTTAAACATTTAGCAGGACCGCTTGTCTTGTTTTGATCGATTTTATTTCTATTAGTGGTCTGATATTTTTTTTCTTGATATACATGGTCTGATTGCTCGGGTCACAACGACCCTATTTCTGTACTTCATACCCTAGTGATCAGGACCCGTTATCAGAATGGCGCCGTTGCCGGGGAGCACGGCTTAGTAGTTCTTTTTATTTTTCTTTTCGTTCTATTTTCGCGGCTTTCCGCGGCTCTTCGGAGCTCGCGGCTTTTCGCGGTTTTTGTTTATAGTTTCGTTTTGTTTTATTTTGCTTTATTTTTATTTTCTTTTGTTTTTGTTTTTGTTTTATTTTGTGTGGTTTATTTTATTTTATATTTTTGCACATATACCCTTATTTTTCATTTGTCTTTATTTTCCTTTGATTATTATTTTATTACTGGTCTGACCACTCATCTTCTTTTTCTTGCGAGGGCCCAAGGGGACCGCGGAGGCGACTTTCGAGGAGCCGGTGCAGCCGAGGAACTTGGAGGCGGCTTCTTTCTCTACGAAGCCGCAGGAGAGAGCGAGAGGGAGAGAGTTGAGTGGGTGAGGATAGATTAGGTTTTTATTTTTATTATTATTGTTGTAATAATACAGGGACAGGACTTGGACACTCTTGTGACTTGACCGTAGCGGGTCTGTTTCGCCGAGCACCGGTGTGCTCGGGGGACCTTTTAGGACCTTCACGGTTTTTCACGGCTTTTTCGCGGTTTTATTTTTCTTTTATTTCTGTCTTTTCCGGTTTTTCGCGGTTTTTGCTCGAGCCCCTAGATTTAGGAGTTTCTGGTGAATGTGTCGTAATTAGTAGAATTCACACACCTAATTGCATATCTGTTCCCATAGATCGATAATTGGACCTACTTAAAAAACATAATAAGAATAACCGATTCATTTGCCTCCGTAGCCTACGTGCCGCAGCCCGTCCTGTAAAGCGCTTACTCCTACCCCCGATTTGTCGGACAGAGGAGGGACGGGCCAAGACCGAACTCTTTGGCTTGGAGGTCGGTGACCGGTTAGACGGTTCTTCGCTAGAAGTTGCTCGTTTAGGACTCGGCTTTACCGCTGCATCATTTAGGTTAGTTTTAATTCTGTCTTTACTTTTATGCGCGGATCATATTGCATGTAGAGAGCTGGAGGCAAGTACGCATTTCTGACTTTGCATGCATCATTGATTTTTCGTGCATCGGCTTTTTCGTCTTCTCCCCCCTGTTTTGGACTTAATAATCAGGAGAACCGAAAAATTCGTTAGGCCTTTTGTTTGCTTTGAAAAATATCTAAAAAAACAAAAACAATAAAATCGGGACTGCTAATCATACTTGACCTAAAAGACACTTCACTGAAAATCTGTCTTGGGGAGAGTAACCCCCTCCTTGTCTGGTTTGGATGAGCGAGAGAGTGATCCGCACATTAGGATAGAGCCTCCGATCTTTTCTTGACTGATTACCGACTTTCAGTACGGGACAGTCGGTTGAGAGAGATTTGGATACCTATTTACCTCACATAATCGCTCTGATAGACTGGATGATCACCTAAAATAAAATGGACAAGATAATTGACCGATCCCTTCGGTCTTCAGCTCTGCGTGCGTAGGTGAATTGGGGGTTTGCTTGTTCATCTTGTTTGATTGCCAGATCCCTTCGATCCTTTCTCATCTTCCTTCTATTTCCCTCCCTCACCTCCCTTCATTCCACTTTCTTTTCCTTTACCCCTGGATGATGGATCCCCCTCACTTTGAGCCGACTCTTACAGCTTTTTCTCCATCCTCTGATCATCACTCCAGTCCACCTTCTAGGGAGGTCGGATCTCCGACCAACCTCCCGCTCCCTCCCTCCCTTTCATCTCATCACTCTGGGCATGCTGTGCTAGACGTCCGAGGATACCAGCCAGAGCAGATGCGAGACCCGGACGATGCTGTTGCTGAGTTGAGAGTGCACTCCGTTGGTGACCAGAGAGAGCAGTGGAGATCAGCAGACATATCCTATTCCAGAAGGATGGAGGAGGAGATAGCACATGGAGCTCAGTCAGCTTCTACATTAGGTCCATTCGTCTTGGATTTGGATTACATTCAGCGACTGCCGACATTTTCAAGAGAGGCGCACGAGGAGCCGTATCTTCACCTGTCCGCTTTCGAGGAGTTTTGCAGAGCACAGAGATACTCAGACGTCACTGCAGAGGAGCTGATGAGCAGGACCTTCCCATTCACGCTTCACGACAGAGCCATGAGATGGCACCGACGTTTAGGGAGGACATTCGATACGTGGGGAGAGCTACGCCGAGAGTTCTTGCAGAGATACTTCTCCCCACGTAGAGCAGAGTTTATGAGGTCTTTGATCATGGATTTTTCAGTTGACCCCCAGGAGCCATTGCACGAGGCATGGCCGAGGTTTCTTGACCTCTTGAGGAGATTTCCAGAGCACGGACTTCCACTTACAGACTTGATAGAGATCTCCATGCGGGGGATGACCGCGGAGCAGATAGCACTGGTGATTACCACATGTGGCAGTTCACACCGCAGTTCTGACATTCACCTTCTGGATACCATCTCGAGGCTACTTTCACAGAGTTCTTCTACACGAGATGCCTTGGTCGGGACAACACATGTGGACGATGTTGTACCAGTGCGGTGTGTCACTTTACATTATGATTCAGTTTCTACACACCAGCCCGAGGATTTGGATGATGCCGCACCATTGACAGAGGAGATGACCGCGATAGCAGAGGTTCGGACCCAGAGTTTACTCGAGTTCCCGTTGGTTTTCCAGCTGGAATTCGAGTCAGTCCCAGAGTTCTCAGTTGACGAGTCTTGGATATCAGATCTTCTGATACTCCAGGAGCCGGAGGAGCCCCAGCTTTTGCAGCCATTGATTCAGACACTTCAGATTCCAGTCTCGGAGGAGTCAGTTTCTTTCCTGCAGAGACACTTCTTGGATGCAGACAGTCACCAGGACTCAGCCCAGCAGCCACAGCTTGAGGAGGGACAGCACTTTGAGAGTACAGACACCGAGAGTCCCGTCTTCGAGCCTTTTGTCCTCCACTTTGTTGAGATAGATACACTTCCTGAGGACCAGTTGACAGACAGCATGGCCGCAGAGCGAGGATCAGCGGCAGACACTTTGCCAGCTTCCGCGATGTTGACTAGTACCTTCTCCTGCTTCCAGATTGCCGAGACTTACACTTCAGATGATGATGCAGCCTGGTGCACTGAGTGGATACTTGATAGCAGCGCAGATGCCCATCTAGATCCTGATCCTCTTCTTCTCACTTCTGATCCTGCATCTCTCCCCGAGGGTTATCTGCGGGAGGATGCCACACTCGATGAGTACTCGGTTTCACCTACTGAGAGTGTTTCCGATCTGGCGGAACACGAAACCGAGTCTTTAGATCATTCTGATTCTGATTCTTCTCACCTCGACGACCCTCGCGAGGATGAGCCCATTCTGGAGATGTTCGATGATTTGCCTGATCTTTTTCTATTCTATTCATCGGATATCGGTCTGTTTAGAAAGTCTCCTGATCTTGATTGCCCATCCCTGCTTGAGACACTGATTGACGTGGAGGATTCTATTACTGATCCATCCTTCTCCACGTTTGATTTCTTCGGCTCCATACTTTCATTCCAGTCTAATCCAGAGCCGAGGATTTCTTTTGTGCTACCGGATCCCGATCATGTCTTCCCATATCACTGGCCGGTAGCAGACACCCGCCTGATTGCATACCTGGGTGTCTTACTTTACACTGTTGAGTTCTTCATTGTTCTCACACCGAGACTATGGCGACAGTACGACATTTGCCTTACCGATGCCGTCCTGAACCTTGATACTGCATTATCCTAGCCTTTGCGCCCAGCTAGGGGCGTAAAATTTAGCGCTTGTTGAGAGGCACCTCAACATTGTACTCTTTTGTATATACGTGTTTCGTCTTATTCTGATCCTTCTTTCTTCTGTTCTTGTTTACACCCCAGGTCTCGCTTAGGATTATCTTTGCTATACTTAGGATATTGCTCATCCTAAGTATAGGGGGGTGAAAACACCGGGTTGTTCTTCGTTCTGTTCCATCACTCCTGTTGTTGCCTATACTTAAGGTTCTCCACCTTAAGTATAGGGGGAGTGATGCTCTCCATCTTGTAGATATTCGTCATTTTCTTTGTGTTTTGCTACCCCTATTTTGTTGCCTATACTTAGGGATATTTCGCCCTAAGTATAGGGGGGGTAGACCCTGTACATTCTCCACTCGGTTTTCCCTTAGTAGACAGCCTGCTATACTTAGGATTACTTGATCCTAAGTATAGGGGAGAGACCTGAGTCCCTTTTGACTTTTCATTTCCCTTTTGTATAGCCTTTCTTTTCACTTCCCTATACATAGCACGAGTTATGTCTTCTTCATCGCTCTTGACTCTGAGGACATCGTTCGAGCTAAGTATAGGGGGGGTGTATATATTTCATATATACTTTAGCCATAACTCGTACTTTGTGTGAGTGCGTTAATAAATAAAATGGCTAAAAACCACAAAAATTAAAAATTTTTCATATACATAACCTTCTTTTATTTTCACATACATAGCTAGTGTACAAACTATTTTTATAAAAATGATTTCAAAAATCTTTTGTGTAAAGCTTGTGTAAGTATTTTCTTATCAAAATTATGTATATAGAGTACAAAATTTTTCCAAAATGTTTTGAAAATCAAAAAGTTTGCAAAAATCTTGTGTAAATGTGTGTAAACATCTTTTTGCAAAACTTGCACTTCATGCATCATCATTCATGATTTCAAAACATTTTTCAAAAATTTTGCATGATTGTAAAATGTGTGTAAATAAGCATCTTTTTGTACATATGTACATAGTTTTTCTTGGATGATAGTTGACATTTAAACTAGCCTGGAATCAAATTGAGAAATGGAGCTTGATTAAGATCTTAATCCACCTAATTTCTGAGAGGAACCTTATAGGGCTTAGGTTTAAGGCTTTTCAGGTCCATGGTGACTTAATTCTTTGAGTCCACTAGGCTATGATCACATGTCATCTCAATGAGCCTAAGTAGAGCACTTAACAACAACACATGACTCATATAGATTATGGCTTTACTTGGACACCAGCACTATGCACCGAGCTCTCTACGGATGAGGTGGTGAGGAGGCAGTCTTCCTTGACTTGGGGTAGCATATGAGGGTAGTACTTCTAGGCGGAACCTCTCTTCTTCTTATAGTGAAGGAAGTGCGTCTCAACTTGGTCTGGTTGCCATGAGGTCTAACGACGGGAGTTGTGGGTTGCAATAAAGCTTCAAAAGAGGGATAGTCTACTGGCTCAAGAGGAAAAACTCCTTGTATATATGCCGCACATGTATATGTTGTATAGATGCACTCGAAAAAAAAATGTGCAAAAAGAAAAGAACTCCAAAAAAGTGGTGGGTCTGAGAAAATGATAATCCCACCGGAGTATGTATATAAGTGCAATAAGCAAAGCTTGGTTTCATGATCCACCTGTTGTAGCTTGCAGCAGGGAGACTTGGCTACACTGGTCAAGCTCCCAAGGGTACTTGGCTACACTGGCCTTGACCCATTCTCTTCTTCCCCCTCTTCCTGAGCCGGTTGTACTTGAACTTAGAAGGGAATACCCCGCTCCTCGAGGAAAGAGTGGCTAGATTGAGGTCATAGAGTTACCTTGTTGGGGAGGGTTGTCAAGTTGCCATTTGTGAGGTGGAGAGCTTAGACTTCACATTCACAGGACAAGAAAAGATTCATGGTCTTCAGGGTTTGTGATTGATGACTTGTTCTAATCTGGAGCATTGAGGAGTCTTGGTTATAGATTAGTGGAACTTAGAGGCTGTTAGGTTTTAAGCTTAAGTCTAAATAAGGTTCCGACACATTAATAATCCAAAGATCTGATTGAGCTCCATACCTCAATTTAATGAAGGCAAGTTTAATAATCAACCTTGATCCATGTACATCCTCTTTTTCTTTTTCTTTCTTTCTTTTTCACTTCTTTTTCAAATAAGTGTTTGCTAAGGGACTAGCAAAGTATAGTATAGGGGGGTGATGAATACCCATTCATCACTCTTTATTCTTATATTTTAGCTACAAAAACCTATGCAAATGCATGTAGATATGTGTAAATAGGAATAATTAGCAAAAGCATGCATTGTGTAAAAACCTATAATTAGCATGTTTTTGTGCAAAAATAAAAGAATAAAGATTAAAAAGAAAAAGAGGGAAATATTTAGAATAAATATTGAGCAACCTAACCCAAGGGAGGGCTCAGCATGGGCCTGACCGCATAAAAGCCAAGTAGAGGGAGATAGGGGCTCATGTGTATATATTTATGTAAATAAAAATAAAAATGTTTTCCTCACTCAAAAATATGCTTGTAAATATGTGTATATATTTAAAAATCAAAAAGATTAAAAAAAATAAAAATAAAAATAAATATCTTTTCATCATGTACATAGACCATGCTTCTTTATTTAACCTTATAAATAAATAAAATTATTTTCTAAACTTTTTGTAAATATCCTATATTATATTTTGTAAATAAATAAAATAAAAAGAATCAAAACAAAAATCAAATAAAAATTACAAAACTAAAAATAACAAAAATATATTGTACATATGCCATGTATATAGTTGTACATAACTATTTATTTCACCTATGTATATAAATAATAAAAACAAAATAAAAATACCCTTTTATTCCTCATTTTATTCTATAAATAAATAAAATATAAAATAGGAATAAAATTGTACAAAAATAATAATTAAAAATCAAAAATCAAAAACCTACCTAATGTACATATACCTATATATAGCTACATAGTGTAAATACCTCATTTTTATTTCCAAAAATTAATTAAAAATCACCAAAAATAGAAAAAAATAAAATAAAAATATTTCATGTTTTAAGTTTTTATAAATTAGGTCGTTTTCTAGGCTAAAATAAAGAAACAAAATCTCAATAAATGGTGGCTCCTGATTGGTCCACGGGGGTTTGTTGACCCCGGTCAACTTCCCCCGCGGACCTTCTTCTTTCGCGGATCAGCTGACCGACCCGATTTCTCGAATTTCCACCCGCTCGATCCGACCGCCATTACCTCTAACCCCAAGCTCCGATTGCACGCTGGACATCCAGGACCCTCGCCCGGGGTGAAAAGCGAGAATGCGAGAGCCGCTAAATAGCGGTCTGACAAGTCAGACTCACTGTCGCTGATGCGACTGCTCAAACTTCCTCGGTCTTCAACAATTAACCCACACAATCAATCAGAGAATGAATAGCAAGGATTAAAATTTATTATACCCTACTAAAGATGTACAATGGCAAGCAAGTAGGGGTCGAACTCAAGAAGCAAAGGTGTAAAGCACGGATAAAAATCCAAACCTAGGTCTAACAAGCTACTTAGCCAATCTACAATTTTTGTGGGTTTTTTATTTTTATATTTTTTTATTTAATTTTAAATTTTATACTTTTGTATTTTGGTTTTTAATTTACTGATTTTATATTTTCTTTTTATATTTTATATATTTTTTTTATATTTTCTTTTTCAATATTGGAAAATAAAAGCAATGTAATAAAAAGGACAAAGGGATATTTATAAAAATAGATAAAAATATTCAAAAATAAGCAAATAAAGTCTTTTTGGTCTTTTTATATTTTTTTACTGTTTTTGTGATTTTTGGTAATTTTTAGAATGTTTTTGGTATTTTTAATTGTCAAAATAAAGAAAACAGTGAATAAATTGCAAGGCTGAAACTAAAAATGGAGAAAATAAAATAGCAAACAGTAACAAAAATTCTCCCAATTAATTTTCACTCAAAGATAAGAAAACAGAGAAAATTCAGGAAAAGAAAACACTATTTTTGGATTTTTTATGAATTTTATAAATTTTTATGAAGGTTTTTAGAGTTTTGCAATTTTTAAGAGTTTGGTTTTGTATTTTTTTATGATTTTTGGCTGGGAGTTAAAACTAACTACAAGGAACATAATGTATTTTTTTTGAGATTTTTCTAAAGGGTTTTTATATTTTTATGGATTTTCTAAGTTAGGCAGTGCACAAAAATCATGTTTTTGATTTTTAATAAATATAAAAATAAAATAAAATCAAAAACTAAATTGATGGCGTGGAAGCATAGGTGCACAGGAGCTTAAGCCTAAAATTTGAGAATTTTTGGGATTAAGATGAGTCTTCAAATAATTAGATTAAATAAGTACAAAATAGGGGCCTGGCAGGGGCGTTTTTGTAATTAGCAAGAATCCAGGGGCCCTACTGCAATTTCCACCAAAAAAATCACGCGCAGCTCACGTTACACACCATTCACAGGGGCATAAATGCAATTAGAAAACCGGCTGGGCATACATGCAATATTTCCAAAAAAACATATTATATATCCTACCCAGAGGGACGAAATTGCAAATACATAAAAGTCCTGGGCCTAACTTGCAAAATACCCAAAAGTCACACGCCAACGTCACGTGAGGTGACGTGGCGTGGACTGAATTGCAAATAGTGATAATGTGAGGGCATGCGTGCAAATATTACAATACTTTTTAAACTACAAATAAAAGTTACTAGACTAGAAAGTAAATACAAAAAGGCGTGGGTTAAAAGTGCAAAATACCCACGGGGCTTGATCCAGCGGTCGATGGCGAGTCACTTGTCCACGTGGCGCCCATCCGACGGTGCATACCCCTTCGTCGCGGACGGCTGGGATTAGATCTTCAAGGCTTGATCGGACGGCGGGGAGGCGCAGGAGATCGGACGGCTGATGACGCGTCTGGAGCGGGCCTCTGATCCAACGACAGGGGAAGGTTCACGAAGAACACCTCCCCGGCGAACTTCGGCTGGCGAATACGGCCGACACACGGCCTCTCCAACCCCAGGATCAAGGGCAAAACGATCCTGGGGCACGTCCGCGTCTGTAGGAGGTCTCAGGCGAGCCTGAGATGGCTTGAAGCGGCCGGACGGCGGAGGTGGCCTGGGGAGCTGCTCCTGAAGTCTTCGAGGGTCGATGGAGCCTTCTCCTTGGCTCGGACCTGCGTGGTTAGTTGCGCAAAATCCAGGCGAAGCCGCAGGTGGGTTCCGATGGTTCCGATGAGGCGAAAGAGGGTGCGGGCGAAGAACTCCGGCGAGCGGCGGAGAGGGGAGCTCGGTCGGCTCGATCTGAGCGAGATCGAGGGGGAATGAAGGGTGGTACGGAGTGACGGAGCGACGAGGAAGAAGATGGAGGTGGTCGGTGCGGCGGTCGATAACAGGAGTAGTCGGAAAATGGAGGCGGAGCTCAGCTCCGCCGTGGACTTTGATCGAGGATTCACGGCGATTGGGTGATCGAGGCTAAAAACTGCTATAGGTCTACACTAATCTACGCTACAACTACAAGAAAACGAAGAGAAAGGAGGAGGGGACTCACCAGAGACGTCGGGCGATGAAGCTCGGCGGAACTCCGGTGAGGGTCGGATCGACTTCGATTCGACGCCAGATGACGCAAACCCCGGCTCAAATCGACTCCTGCTGTCACCAGGAGCACAATGGGCTAGGGATTTTCGGGTGGATTTGGCGGAAGAAGGATCAAAATCAAATTGAAGTCGGGGGGTCCTATTTGAAGAGTTGACGGCGAGGCGAGGAAGACGAGGCCTCAGAGCCTCGGTCAGTGATCCACAGCCCAAGGAATCACTTGGGCGTGAATCACCATTGACCGAGGAAAAGATTCCAAGAAGGAACCATCACCAAATGGTGATCGAGGTTCCCTCGAAAAAGGAGTGAACACAGGGTCAAACCCGACTCTGACAAGGGACAGACCTCGGTCAGGGAGTTGACCGAGGTCAACCAATGGAGCGTTCTGGTTGGTCCACGTGGACCAACCAGAAAATTCCTTGGCTAAAAACCCTTATAAAATGAATTAAAAATAGCAGACGAATTAATTAAATTTTGAGTATAAAATAAAAAATGTTTGTAATTTTATGAAGTATTTTATGGTGATTTTTGTTTATTTTTATGAGCTATATTTTTACAAGTTTGTACTTATACCCTTATAGGTTCCTATATCTATGTATTTAAGTATTCTATTTTTATTTAGGTATTTTTAATTTATTTTATTTTGGTTTTTATTTTCTAAAAATATAAAATACTTTTATATACACAAATATATTTTTATTTTAATTTTCTGATATATTTTATACACTTAATAAAATGAAAGTGTTATTTGTATAGGTATAGCTACATGTAGTATACCTATGTATTATATATATACAAGTATTTTTATTTGAATTTTAATGATGTTTTTATTCTGATTTTAATATACATAATTATTATAAGTATTATTTACAACATTATAAAAAATATAAAATTATAAAAATAATAAATAAATAATAAATTGAATATTTAAATATGTACAAGGTACAATGGGGGTCCAAAACTCAACTTTCAAACCGTAGCTCCGCCAAATGCGAAACCACCACCATTAATTAGCTTATTTTCTTCTATATACAATTAAAGGTGAGTACGCTGCATTTGGAGTTTTTATTTGTGAGATACGGGTCTGGGAAGTTGGCATTCTGGATTTTTATTCAGACCATAACTTTTTATCTGTGCATTATTTTTCTGTGAAATAAATTTTGTATTTTTCTTTGTAAAATTATATACAACTTTCATGTACAAAGTTTCTTTATTTGATGTACAAAAAGTGGAACCAAAAATAGGTCCCAAAATGAATAAAGAATGAATTAATAATTATAGGTATTTGGCCCTTATCTCCCCCTACTTTATTCCTTGTCGACCTATTCATCAAGATGCCTAGGTCTCGGGGTTTCGGGTCATAAAATATTTACAATATTTTATTCTTTTTCTTTTCTTTATTCTATAATTTTGGCTTTAAAAACCGCATGTTATACAATATTTACATACATATACATGAATGCTAAAATGCTCTATTTAAGGGTATTTACAGGAATTTGCTAGGGTTTTTGGTGCCAAAATGATAGAATAAAGATGATGAAATGTGGATTCATCATCCCTCTATACTTTACCTTTGCTAGTCCCTAGCAAACACTTATGCAATAAGTGCAAAAAGAAACAGAAAGAAAAGAAAAAGAAGAACTTGGATTTAATTTAATGATCAAACTTGCCTTCGCAAAATCAAAGTTTGGAGCTTAAGTCGGACCTTTGGAATTTTAGTGCGGGCGGAACCTTAGTGAGAACCGTGTTTGAAATCCAACAGTCCTTGAGAATCCCAAAACTCTATCCAAGTCTCCTCAATAGCCAGTTCAGAAATACTTCAACTCAAACGCAAACTCTTATGACTATGAACCTGACTTGTACAGTGTAAGTGATGGTGGCTCTTCCCCAACTAGAATGACAAAGAAACTGACTTCTCCAATACGACAACCCAATGATTCCCCAATCCAATGACTCCATCCTTGAGGAGCGGGGTATTCCCTTCTAAGTTCAAGTGGCAACCAGCTCAAGAGGAGGGGGTGAAGAGAAGAATGGACGGTAGCCAGTGTAGCTACCTATCCCGGGATGCAAGACCAGTGTAGTCAAGTCATCCTGCTGCAGGCTCACATGATATGACTTTGGAACTCAAGCTTGCTTATTGACTTTGTACATACTTGCAGGCTTTTTATTTTTGTACGTGCCTGAACATTTTTTTTTTTTGAATACTATATACAGCAGCATTTACATAAGGAGTTTTTCCTCTTGAGCCAATAGACTATCCCTCTTTTGAAGCTTTATCGCAACCCACAGCCTCCTGTCTTTAGACTTCCTAATCACTAGACGGGTTGGGGTGCACTTCCCTCCCTAGAGGAGGACAGATGTTTCCACTTGTGTGCGTCTCATACCGGCAAATCCAATCCCCTCACCACTCCAACTGGGTTGAGCCATGTGAAAGGTGCGGGTGTCCAAGTTAGGTCATTATCAACAAGAGTCGTGCGTGTGCTCCGAAATACTCTACTTAGGCAGTCAAGAATCCATTGAACCAAGTCCCGTGATCCTCAAAGAATTAAGTCAACTAGACCTGAAGTACCTCAAACCAAGTTCCTATAAGGTTCCTGTTATTAGGTCGATTTTAAGGTCCAATCAAGCTCCAATCTCTGGATTTTACTTAGACTTGTTCAACTATCAAACTCAATCCAAAAAATGCTCATGCTATGCTATGCAATGCAGAAAATATTTTTGTGATGCAATTTTCAAGATTTTGAACTTTTTATGGATTTTTGAAAAGATGATGATGATGCATATGCATTTTTTTGTCTTTTTCGAAAAGATTTTTCAAATGTTTTGGATTTTAATTTTGCAAATGTTTTTGGGCTTTTTGAAAACAAAAAGGTTTTGGCTGAAAAATAGGTTAAAATATGTACACGGGAGTGCTTCTTATATTTACAAGAAGTGGATTTTAGAAATTTACAGGGTAAGTGATCAATTTTATACATATAGATATATATAGTGGACTTTGGTGTGATGTGAATATTCCTCAAACTTATTTGAAAACAATTTACACACTATTTTTGAAAACTATAGTCCAAAATAGTTTTTACAAACATTTTACACACATTTGAAAATCATTTTGCAAAGGTTTTCAAAACAGTATATATAGGTTTTTCAAATCATTTTTGCAACCATTTTTCAAACCATTTGCAAATTATTTTTCAAACATTTTATTTCACACAAAGAAAAGAAATTTCACAAAACACACATTTTTACAAAGGTTGAAAACGTGTAACAAAATATTTTCAAAATAGCTTTCAATAAATGTTCACAAAGATTTTCAAACTATTTTTCAAACATTTTGCAAAAAACATTTTCACCTGATTTATTAATCAGTAAATACAAAAAGAATTTGAGGAATAACCACATCTTTTTATTAAGGATTTTTAATGAATTTTAAAGCATTTTTAAAGAATTATTAGCCATATTTATTAAGAAAATACGAAAGTACGAGTTATGGCTAAAGTATATACGTAGTATATACGACCCCCCTATACTTAGCTTGAGCTATGTCCTCATAGATCAGAGAGAAAAGAGAGACATAACTCGTACTAAGTATAGGAAAATCTAAATAATAAAGGAACAAATGAATCAAACGAATGAGAAGTTGACCGTCCCCCCTATACTTAGGATCAAATAATCCTAAGTATAGCAGACTGCACACAACGTAGGGAGGGTCAAGGGTGGGAATGAACAGATCGTACTCAGATTGTCTCCCCCTATACTTAGGGTAAGATATCCCTAAGTATAGACAAGAAGAGGAGACAATGGAGAGGATCGAAAAGAATAGAAGAAACTCGGGGTGCACACCCCCCTATACTTAGGACAAAGTACGTCCTAAGTATAGAAGACTGTCTACAAGGGGTAGCACCTTTCTGATAGATGAAGAAGATAGAAGAGGAAAAGAAGAAAAGAAGAAAAGAAGAAAAGAGATGAGATTGGGTATGAACAACTCGGGATGTACATCCCCCCTATACTTAGGATAGAGTACATCTTAAGTGTAGCAGTGATGAAAGGGATGGCATCAATTCGGTAGAACAAGATAAAAGAAATTGAAAAGAAGAAAAGAAGAAAAACGAAAAGGAAAATCATTCAAAAATATTTTGATGTACTTCGCCTTCCTCTGCCTGTCTCGGGCTGTTCAGCTCATTCTCATAGATCACTTGAATGGAGTCAACGACGGCCATGAATGTGTCATGTTCAAGGTATGGCTTCAGAAGCTGTCCATTGACTACAAAAGGCTGTGCGTCAGATGACAGATTAGATATCAATACACTTCCGTTGTTACGCACCTGCCTAACTACAAACGGCCCAGTCCATTTGCTCTTCAATTTGCTTGGAAAGATCTTTAATTTCGCATCGAACAACCATACCTGGATCAAAGGACTTGTGGCGGATGTGCTTGTCATGCCATGTTTTGACCTTCTCCTTGTACATCAGGCTGTTGTCATATGCATAATCTCTGAATTCCAGTAATCTATTCAGATCCAGTTTCCTGTTCTGTCCTGCTTGCTTGGAGTCCAAATTACAGATGTTAATAGCCCATAAAGATTTATGAATAAGTTCCACGGGCAAGTGGCATGGCTTGCCATACACCAGGCGGTAGGGAGACATTCCCAAGGGTGACTTGTACGCTGTTCGGTAAGCCCAAAGAACGGAATCAAGCAGCTGAGACCAGTTCTTGCGATCTGGACGCACAAGTTTCTGTAGAATTGTCTTGATCTCCCTGTTTGAACATTCAGCTAAGCCATTGGACTGCGGGTGATAGGGTGAAGCAACACGATGCTCGATGCAGAATTCTTGGGTCAGCTTCTTCACCTCTCTGTTTATGAAATGGCTGCCCCCGTCAGATATGAGGATCTTGGGAATCTCGAACCGTGCTACGATGTGATCTCGTAAGAATCGACAGACAGTCCGACTGTCGGCGGCTCGGGCAGGGATAGCCTCCACCCATCGACTGACATAATCGACAGCAAGCAGAATATACTCATAACCCTGACTGTTAGGAAACGGGCCCATAAAGTTGATACCCCATGCATCAAAGACGTCTGAGATCTGAATGTACTTCAGAGGCATCGTATCTCTCATTCCTATGGTTCCACCCATCTTCTGACAGTCAGTGCAACCTTTGACGTATTCATCTGCATCTTTGAACAATGAAGGCCACCATAGGCCACTTTGAAGAACTTTTGCTGCCGTTCGTTTTCCTGAATGATGTCCTCCAGAATCTTGATCATGACATAAAGCGAGGACACTTGGAACTTCCTCCTGAGGAATACACCTTCTCTAGATGCAATCTGCTCCCTCACGAAACAGATACGGGTCTTCCCACTGGTAGAAATGGATTTTAGACAAAAATCTGTCTATTTTCAACTTAGGCCAGTCCTGTGGGATTTTCTTGGCAACAAGATAATTCACAATGTCCGCATACCAAGGAAGTGAGGCGACAGACAGAATCGATTCATCTGGAAAGGTCTCTGTGATAGGCTGCAAATTCAGCTCAGGAGACTCTGGTTCAGGAAGTCTTGACAGATGATTGGCCACTACATTCTTTACCCCAGGTTTATCTCTGATTTCCAAGTCAAACTCCTGGAGGAGAAGGATCCACCGGATAAGACGTGGTTTGGCGTCCTTCTTCTGCTGTAGATACCGAATGGCCGAATGATCAGTGTAAATGATAACCTTGGATCCAAGGAGGTAAGATCTGAACTTCTCCAAAGCAAAGACTACCGCTAGCAGCTCTTTTTCAGTGACAGTGTAATTTCTCGGGGCTTCATCGAGTGTTCGGCTAGCGTAGTGAATTTCAAACGGTACATTGTCTTTTCTCTATCCCAGTACAGCTCCGATGGCATAATCCGACGCATCGGTCATAATCTCGAAAGGCTGAGTCCAAATCGGTGGTTGTAGGACAGGGGCCTGTGTGATGAGCTCTTTCAACTGATTAAAGGCAAGGAGCACACGGTCGTCTACAATGAACTCGTTGTCCTTGCCGAGCAACTCAGTCAGCGGTCTGGCCAATTTGCTGAAATCTTTGATAAACCGTCGGTAAAAACCGACATGGCCCAAGAATGACCGGACTTGCTTGATATTTGTAGGTGGCTCCAGCTTAGAAATTACATCCACCTTGGCTGGGTCAACCTCCATGCCACGTTTAGAAACAACGTGACCCAGCACGATTCCTTCGGTCACCATGAAATTGCTCTTCTCCCAGGAGAGCACAAGATTCACTTCGCAGCACCTCCGTAGGACTCGGTCTAGATAATTCAGACATTGATCAAAGGAATCCCCATAGACCGAAAAATCGTCCATAAAGACCTCGAGAAAGCTGCCCACCATATCGGCAAAAACTGCGAGCATACACCTCTGAAATGTGGCTGGGGCGTTGCAAAGCCCGAACGGCATTCGTCTGAAGGCATATGTACCAAAAGGACAGGTGAACGTGGTCTTCTCTTGATCTTCAGGAGCAATAGCAACTTGATTATATCCAGAGTAGCCGTCCAAGAAACAGAAATATTCCTTCGCGGCCAATCTCTCCAAGATTTGGTCGATGAAGGGCAGCGGAAATGATCCTTCTTGGTGGCAAGATTGAGTCTTCTGTAATCTACGCACACTCGCCAAGAAATTGGTACTCTGGTGGCGATCTCTTCTCCTTTGTCATTTTTTACGATGGTGATCCCTGATTTCTTGGGCATAACATGCAGAGGGCTCACCCATTTGCTATCGGAGATGGGATAAATGAATCCCGCATCACACCATTTCTGGATTTCTTTCATAACCACCTCTCGCAAGTTTGGGTTTAATCTTCTTTGCAGTTCACGAGAGGGTCTGCAGTCATCTTCCAGAAAGATGCGATGCGAACAGAGTGACGGATTGATCCCATGGAGATCGGAGGTTCGCCAGCCTATCGCCTTGCGATTATGTTCAAGAACCTCCATCAGACGAGATTCTTGATCTTCGGTCAGATGCGCATTGATGATAACCGGGTACATGTTTGGTTCTCCTGCAAGGAAGGCATACTTCATATTGGAGGGCAAAGGTTTCAGCTCTGGCGGGGTCTGAGCTGCTTCAGTGGTGACCTCAGCTATTAATACATGTGGTGAGTCTTTCAACTGTGCAATGTCCACCATAATCTGTTCTGTCTCCTCTCTCAGATCCTGACAGAATTCTTCGATGATTTCATCTTCGTCCGAAGATGCTTCCAAACTAGGCTCCTGGTTCTGAAGACATATCAACCCCACAGCAGTGTCTTGTAGTGCATCAGCAAGTTCCTCATCTTGATTGATACACGGAAATTCGACTGCGGTTTCCACTTCCTCCTCTGGACAGAGGAGTCCGTGGATCTCATTATCATCCAGGAAGAGGTTGGTGTCTTGAATCTCGGCTAGAAAATCGCAGTCTTCATCATTCTCAATCACCCTTGCACACGATACAGATGTCGGTTCAACTGGCGTTCCCTCAGATAGGGTCTCTACTCGGATAATTTCATTGCCAGCTCCAAACGTAATTTCTCCTGTCCCATAATTCACTACTGCGTTTGACGTCCGCAGGAATGGCCTTCCGAGTATGATCGGGGTAAGGAGCAACGGAGCAGGGACGTCCATATCTAAGACCACAAAATCGGCTGGGAAAGATTTTCCCTGAACCGTGACGATCACGTCCTCCAACAGGCCCCTAGGCCGCTTGACTGACTTGTCTGCAAACTGCAGAATCATCTTTGTAGGTTTGAGCGGTCCCAGCTTGAACTCCGTGAGTAGTGAGGCTGGCATCAGATTGACAGATGACCCGTTGTCGAGGAGTGTTCGTTCGAACTCTTGATTGAACATCTGACAACGTACAAGAGGTGCTCCCATATCTGGCTTTTTGTCCGGGAGGTTGCTGATGGCATTGACGGTGGCCATAGTGAGGATGTGCTTTTTAGATTTACCACCTTTGCTTCGGGAGTTATGTGGGGTTGGCCTGCGCTTGGTTGTACATGCCTCCTTAAGTCCTTTCTTCACAGCTGGCATGTACTCAAGAGCTTTCATTAATGGCATATTTAACACCAAATTCTGAATGATTTCTATGATAGCAGGATCAAACAAAGCACTTTTCAAATTTTTCATTTTTTTGTGTTTTTTCATTGCTTCAGGAAAAGGAATATTTACAAACTCTTCTCCAATTTCATTTAAAATAGTGTCCGTGTTGTTGTTTATAGGTAGATGACAAAAAGGACTGGGTTCATCTACAATTTGTGGACCAAAAATGACAGGCTCGGCTTCGGGTGCTGGCGTTGGACTCGCTGCAGGTGCGGTGCTCCTCCTGTCAGGAGCTGACTGTGATGCGGGTGCAGGCGTCTCCAATGCTGGCCGGTCTCCACCGAGGTTACTGCTATCTTTTTGTATTTTTCTGTTTTCTTCATTTTTTTGTGATTTTCTGGATGCTGGTGCTGCTCCCAAAATGCTTGCTGGCCCTGGTGTTGGCTGGACTGACGATTCCCCGTCAGATGCAATATGCTTTCCTTTCGCCGTCGCCGATGGCTGGAGTGTCCTACCGCTCCTGAGAGTAACAGCGTTAGATAAAAAACAACTAAATTCACCTGATTCGGGTTGGACACTGCCGGCTACCTGCTCCTTGCGTCGGAAATTGTTAGGATTAGCTTCAACCTGGGCTGGTATGACGGTTTTGGCTGTCGTCAGGTTGTCGATCTTCTGGTTCATCTCAGCCATGTTCTTCATCAACTGTTCCAAACAAGCTAGGGCCGGATTGGCAGGTACAATCTCAGAGGATTCCCCCAGCTGGGGTCTAGAATGCTGGTATTGCGGCTGAGATTGCAACTGGTATCCTTGCGTAAATTGTTGAGGAGGGGGGTTTGATGAGTACTGTGAATTGTGCTGATTGAATTGGGCAGCCGGCTGTTGGTGGTAGCCCTGTCCTCGATATCCGGACTGCTAAGGACCATGTTGATAATTCTGCCTCCACGTGTTTCCATGCGAAGGAGGCTGGTATTGGTAGGGCTGCTGGAAGGGTCTCCCACCCTGGTGTTGCTGCTGGAAGGGCCTGTTGCCCATGTTCTGACCCTGAGAGTGTCCCTGAGGACGGGTCAGCTGCGCTTCGTTGTTCCAGACGCCATTGATCTCCTGGATCAGCGGCGGGGGTGGAGAGAACTGCTCGGAGTAAGCGGGCTGGTGCTCTGGTTGATATACAACCATCTGTGTCTGAAGCTGCGGTGGCTGCTCCGGGACCTGCACGTAGTATACGTGCTGGACTGGCTGGGGCTGTGGTGGAGTCGACTGAGGATTTTGCTGCATTGTAGGCTCCTTCTTCTCAGCGTTCGGCTCGGCAGGGGTAGACACAGCGTTGCACATGTTTGCATTCAATGCTTGGACGAGCTGCTCCAGCTGCTGGGAGATCTGGTCGAGCTTCTCCAGACCTTGGGTCCTCTTCTCTATAACTGCCAGTTTTTCGAGGTCCTGCGACCTCTTCTCGATGATGTCCACTTTGGACAAGTGGCTCCCGATGATACTCAGGTTGGAGCTTTCATCTTTGTCCTCAGTGTGAGAAGCCATGTTAACTGGCTTGCTGATGGCGGTCGGTGGCTTCATGTAGATCCGGGATGAGGATTGGGTTACTTCCCCCTCAGCCATTTCTTCAAAGACATTCCACACAACATCCTCGTCCTTGTTAAAATGTGAACCGCCGCAAGCTGCATCCACGAGCTTTTGGCTCTCAAATGATAGCCCCCCAAAGAAGTGTTGCACGAGACTGGTCTTGGGTATTTCATGGTGGGGGCACTTCTCCTGGAGATCCTTGAATCTCTCCCACGCTTCATGGATCGTCTCGTGGGGCTGCTGGCAGAAACTGGAGATCCGGGCACGCATCTGGTTTAATCTCCCCAGAGGATAAAATTTATGGAGGAAAGCAGATTTCAATTCCTCCCAGGTGGTGACGACCTTCCCGAGATGATCGACCCAGTAAAGGGCCTTGTCTTGAAGGCTGAAAGAGAATGCGGTCATCTTGATCACATCCAGGGGAACTCCGGGGTAGTGAGCAGTGGAGCAGATGCGGTTGAACTTCTTGAGGAAAATATATGGCTCCTCAGTGGTGTTTCCATGAAAGGTGGGAAGCAATGACAGAAACTGTGGCTTTAGCTCGAAGTGAGCATGCATTCGTGGAATTTGAATCCACTCAGTGATGCGCCCTGCTCCTGGGTTGTATGTCTGTTTGAGTGTGGGATTGGGCTGCGGTGGATCTTCTTCTGCTGCTTCAAAGTCAGGTCCCACTGAAAACTCATCATTGATTTCAAAGTTCGGCTCCTCCTCTTGTCGGCCATCCCTTGCATCGGCCCTCCTCCTTAGATCATTCAGCATGTCCTGGAAGGCATTCTGGGCTAAAGCCTGATTGGTCAATTGCTGCTGAATGGCTTGAATGGAAGCCAGCAGTTGACTGTTGACCTCACCCTGCGTAGTGTATTGTCCTTCTGCGGCATTATCTTCAGGCTCTTGCTGGGGCTGTGGTCCTTTTCCCCTTCCTCCTGCCATTTCTATTTCTGCTGGGTTGACTGGCTCGAGCTCTGAGTCTGCACATGGTAGAATGCCTCGATCAGTCTGAATTGCAGCACCAGATAGAGAGATGCGGTCTGTGTCAAGGTCGACACAGAACTTCGTTAAGGATGGCGATGTGTAAGGAGTAAAATCAATGGCCATCCAAAACGGACAAAGTTCGGGACGAGAGTGGTCCCGGTTTATTGAAGAAGGCAGGGAGTCGGGAGGTCGGTTCATAGGGTTTGAACCGGTGTCTCGGGAATCGCCCTGAATTATTAGAGAGGGTGAACGGATGGAGCTGATGTGGGTGTCGACAGAGCCTCGACTAAACTGTCCATTCGTCGCCATCTCGAAGATCAAGAGGAAGATCGATGTGGATGAAAGATACGGGGGTCAACAAGGAACAAAAGGAATGTAAAACAGTAGAAGGCTCACAATGAGCGAGGGTCAACTGGAGGGGAAACAAAATTGCGCAACGGCGTGAGGTTTTTGATCTTGACCTAAATATGATTAGCAATCAAACACAAGGCAAGGGAGTTCACCAACTCAACGCGTGAAGCCGTGAAGGTTCGACTTTTATCTTTGTAATTTTTATCTTGTTTTCAGGAATTTATCTTTCAACGAGTCCTTAGAGCGCTACGCCTATAGGAGCGAGAGTACTGCCGGAAAAGTATTCCCGTACTTGTCCTCCTCCTGTGTATCCTGTAACTTGCGCTTTTTAAGGTCCTTGTAACCCTTCCTGGATCCCTACTCAGCCAAAGAAATAGAGGGAGGAAGCCGATAGGCGAAACCGATACTTTGGATCTCGCTCGCAACGGAATCACCCGTGAGCGTGCAAAATCCTACTTGGACGCAGCCGGTGAGACAGACACCCCCGTGAAGGCGTGGCCTATGCTCGGTACTTCGGACAAAGTCGGCGCTCACACAATAGTGAGTCACCACTGGCGACCAAGCCCTACTCGACTACGTACGATAGTAGCGCCAATACTTCGGAAATCCAGGCGATACACAAGGCAGCCACAAGTTGGGTTTTGGGCTCTAATCCTTACGAACGCTCAACTCACTTGGAAGGAGCCCTTCCCATGCAACCTGAAAACAAAGGAGGGTGTTACTCTCCCCAATCAATGAGTCCAATTACCAATTTTTATTTAGGTCAAAGTTTTCTTAGCAGTCCCTTTTTTAATTTTTTTGTGTTGTCGCTTCTTTTGAGTAGATTCAAACAAGCGCCTAACGATTTTGTATTTTCTTTATCCTAAGGTATCCAAAATCAGAGGGAGAAAAGAGTCGGGAAAAGCCAATGCACGTCGGCACCAAGATGGAAATCTCACCTTTGTGCCTATATGATGAATGCAAAGTGAGAAGACTTACAGTGAATCCCAGCTCTCTCCATGCGGGATGCAAGGCAGAAATTTATAAACCTAATCTATATGGCGATATGCAAGCGGAAATCGTCCTAGAACAGGCAACTGCTAGCGTGAAGAACCACAAGCTGGCTACTAATTCCCAATCCGAGTGTCTGATCTAGGCTCACCCCTCCTCTGCTCAACACATTTGAGTTAGGAGAAAGCGCTTGTTCGGGTGTGAGCTCGCGGCGCGTGGATCGGAAGCTACTAGCTAGCTGTTTAATTAGTCTAAGTCCGAATACGAATCTATAGGAACATGCAAAGATAATTAGGTGTTTGGACCTATTCTAATCGAATCAAGCAGTACCTAGAACTAAGAGCTCAATCCACAAAAGAAAGTGAACAATGAAAACAAAACCGGAAAATGACGGCGGTAAAAACTTCGTCAAAACTGCGGTGAGCCCCCGGGTGAACAAACACCCGGAAATTAGGCCCGAAGTGTTCAAGTGTCTGAGTCCTGTATTATTACAAATTAATCAAATACTCTCTCTCACAAAAATAAAAGCAACTCTCTCTCTCTCTAGTCCTCCTGCTCTCTCCTGCCGGCTAGGGTAGAATAGCCGGCTCCTCCGCCCAAGGCTGCTCAGGATCCCCTAGGCGATCCTCCTCGGTCGGCGGTCCCTCGCAAGAAAACAAAAGAGATGTCAGACAGTTCAAAATAAATAATACACAAAGTACAAGTAAGCAAAAAATGGCTAAGTGACTAGAAAGACCCAAAGATACTCTACAAGCCGATGCTCCCCGGCAACGGCGCCATTTGAAAAGCGAGAATGCGAGAGCCGCTAAAGAGCGGTCTGACAAGTCAGACTCACTGTCGCTGATGCGACTGCTCAAACTTCCTCGGTCTTCAACAATTAACCCACACAATCAATCAGAGAATGAATAGCAAGGATTAAAATTTATTATACCCTACTAAAGATGTACAATGGCAAGCAAGTAGGGGTCGAACTCAAGAAGCAAAGGTGTAAAGCACGGATAAAAATCCAAACCTAGGTCTAACAAGCTACTTAGCCAATCTACAATTTTTGTGGGTTTTTGATTTTTATATTTTTTTTATTTAATTTTAAATTTTATACTTTTGTATTTTGGTTTTTAATTTACTGATTTTATATTTTCTTTTTATATTATATATATTTTTTTTATATTTTCTTTTTCAATATTGGAAAATAAAAGCAATGTAATAAAAAGGACAAAGGGATATTTATAAAAATAGATAAAAATATTCAAAAATAAGCAAATAAAGTCTTTTTGGTCTTTTTATACTTTTTTACTGTTTTTGTGATTTTTGGGTAATTTTTAGAATGTTTTTGGTATTTTTAATTGTCAAAATAAAGAAAACAGTGAATAAATTGCAAGGCTGAAACTAAAAATGGAGAAAATAAAATAGCAAACAGTAACAAAAATTCTCCCAATTAATTTTCACTCAAAGATAAGAAAACAGAGAAAATTCAGGAAAAGAAAACACTATTTTTGGATTTTTTATGAATTTTATAAATTTTTATGAAGGTTTTTAGAGTTTTGCAATTTTTAAGAGTTTGGTTTTGTATTTTTTTTATGATTTTTGGCTGGGAGTTAAAACTAACTACAAGGAACAAAATATATTTTTTTTGAGATTTTTCTAAAGGGTTTTTATATTTTTTATGGATTTTCTAAGTTAGGCAGTGCACAAAAATCATGTTTTTGATTTTTAATAAATATAAAAATAAAATAAAATCAAAAACTAAATTGATGGCGTGGAAGCATAGGTGCACAGGAGCTTAAGTCTAAAATTTGAGAATTTTTGGGATTAAGATGAGTCTTCAAATAATTAGATTAAATAAGTACAAAATAGGGGCCTGGCAGGGGCGTTTTTGTAATTAGCAAGAATCCAGGGGCCCTACTGCAATTTCCACCAAAAAAATCACGTGCAGCTCACGTTACACACCATTCACAGGGGCATAAATGTAATTAAAGAAAACCGGCTGGGCATACATGCAATATTTCCAAAAAAACATATTATATATCCTACGAACAGGGACGAAATTGCAAATACATAAAAGTCCTGGGCCTAACTTGCAAAATACCCAAAAGTCACACGCCAACGTCACGTGAGGTGACGTGGCGTGGACTGAATTGCAAATAGTGATAATGTGAGGGCCTGCGTGCAAATATTACAATACTTTTTAAACTACAAATAAAAGTTACTAGACTAGAAAGTAAATACAAAAAGGCGTGGGTTAAAAGTGCAAAATACCCACGGGGCTTGATCCAGCGGTCGATGGCGAGTCACTTGTCCACGTGGCGCCCATCCGACGGTGCATACCCCTTCGTCGCGGACGGCTGGGATTAGATCTTCAAGGCTTGATCGGACGGCGGGGAGGCGCAGGAGATCGGACGGCTGATGACGCGTCTAGAGCGGGCCTCTGATCCAACGGCAGGGGAAGGTTCACGAAGAACACCTCCCCGGCGAACTTCGGCTGGCGAATACGGCCGACACATGGCCTCTCCAACCCCAGGATCAAGGGCAAAACGATCCTGGGGCACGTCCGCGTCTGTAGGAGGTCTCAGGCGAGCCTGAGACGGCTTGAAGCGGCCGGACGGCGGAGGTGGCCTGGGGAGCTACTCCTGAAGTCTTCGAGGGTCGATGGAGCCTTCTCCTTGGCTCGGACCTGCGTGGTTAGTTGCGCAAAATCCAGGCGAAGCCGCAGGTGGGTTCCGATGGTTCCGATGAGGCGAAAGAGGGTGCGGGCGAAGAACTCCGGCGAGCGGCGGAGAGGGGAGCTCGGTCGGCTCGATCTGAGCGAGATCGAGGGGGAATGAAGGGTGGTACGGAGTGACGGAGCGACGAGGAAGAAGATGGAGGTGGTCGGCGCGGCGGTTGATAACAGGAGTAGTCGGAAAATGGAGGCGGAGCTCAGCTCCGCCGTGGACTTTGATCGAGGATTCACGGCGATTGGGTGATCGAGGCTAAAAACTGCTATAGGTCTACACTAATCTACGCTACAACTACAAGAAAACGAAGAGAAAGGAGGAGGGGACTCACCAGAGACGTCGGGCGATGAAGCTCGGCGGAACTCCGGCGAGGGTCGGATCGACTTCGATTCGACGCCAGATGACGCAAACCCCGGCTCAAATCGACTCCTGCTGTCACCAGGAGCACAATGGGCTAGGGATTTTCGGGTGGATTTGGCGGAAGAAGGATCAAAATCAAATTGAAGTCGGGGGGTCCTATTTGAAGAGTTGACGGCGAGGCGAGGAAGACGAGGCCTCAGAGCCTCGGTCAGTGATCCACAGCCCAAGGAATCACTTGGGCGTGAATCACCATTGACCGAGGAAAAGATTCCAAGAAGGAACCATCACCAAATGGTGATCGAGGTTCCCTCGAAAAAGGAGTGAACACAGGGTCAAACCCGACTCTGACAAGGGACAGACCTCGGTCAGGGAGTTGACCGAGGTCAACCAATGGAGCGTTCTGGTTGGTCCACGTGGACCAACCAGAAAATTCCTTGGCTAAAAACCCTTATAAAATGAATTAAAAATAGCAGACGAATTAATTAAATTTTGAGTATAAAATAAAAAATGTTTGTAATTTTATGAAGTATTTTATGGTGATTTTTGTTTATTTTTATGAGCTATATTTTTACAAGTTTGTACTTATACCCTTATAGGTATCTATATCTATGTATTTAAGTATTCTATTTTTATTTAGGTATTTTTAATTTATTTTATTTTGGTTTTTATTTTCTAAAAATATAAAATACTTTTATATACACAAATATATTTTTATTTTAATTTTCTGATATATTTTATACACTTAATAAAATGAAAGTGTTATTTGTATAGGTATAGCTACATGTAGTATACCTATGTATTATATATATACAAGTATTTTTATTTGAATTTTAATGATGTTTTTATTCTGATTTTAATATACATAATTATTATAAGTATTATTTACAACATTATAAAAAATATAAAATTATAAAAATAATAAATAAATAATAAATTGAATATTTAAATATGTACAAGATACAATGGGGGTCCAAAACTCAACTTTCAAACCGTAGCTCCGCCAAATGCGAAACCACCACCATTAATTAGCTTATTTTCTTCTATATACAATTAAAGGTGAGTACGCTGCATTTGGAGTTTTTATTTGTGAGATACGGGTCTGGGAAGTTGGCATTCTGGATTTTTATTCAGACCATAACTTTTTATCTGTGCATTATTTTTCTGTGAAATAAATTTTGTATTTTTCTTTGTAAAATTATCTACAACTTTCATGTACAAAGTTTCTTTATTTGATGTACAAAAAGTGGAACCAAAAATAGGTCCCAAAATGAATAAAGAATGAATTAATAATTATAGGTATTTGGCCCTTATCTCCCCCTACTTTATTCCTTGTCGACCTATTCATCAAGATGCCTAGGTCTCGGGGTTTCGGGTCATAAAATATTTACAATATTTTATTCTTTTTCTTTTCTTTTCTTTATTCTATAATTTTGGCTTTAAAAACCGCATTTTATACAATATTTACATACATATACATGAATGCTAAAATGCTCTATTTAAGGGTATTTACAGGCATTTGCTAGGGTTTTTGGTGCCAAAATGATAGAATAAAGATGATGAAATGTGGATTCATCACGGGGTGGGTTTGGAGGATCCGAGCTCCGTGCCACCCGCCCGACCTCTTTCTTCTCGGATCTTCCACCATATTTAACGTCGTCACCGGCGACCTATTCACGCCATCTTTGATCTTCCCCTCGGTGCCTGTGAGCTCCTCCATCGTCCCTGAGTGACAGTCGTGGCCCCTTGGAGTTGCAGCGAGGCCCGGGTAGCCGGGAGTCACTGATCCGGTGGAGAACACCACCGTGCACCGCCGCAAGCGCGCTCAGCCTCGGGGAAGCGACGTCCCCTTGCAGGCAATGACCAGAAGCTCGCCGAGCTTCAGCCCAGTCGACAGCATCCATCAGGTAGCTTAGTTAGGCCGTAGATTAGTGTAGCTTTAGATTTTTCGCTTTCTGGTAGTGTAGCTCCGCCGCCTCCTCCAGCCGTTTCCGTCTACCCATTTGGTCATCCGACACCGCCATCACCTCCGCCAGACTTCTATCCACTTGCTCCGCCCCTTCACTCCCCCTGTCTCGCCCCGGAGCAGGGTTTCAGTTCTCCTTCCTCCGCCGCTCGCCGGAGAGTCCCCATCTCACCGCACCAGCCACCTTCCGCCCGCTCTGACGGGTCGAGGCAGTTTGCCCTCGACCCCTCTTTCTTCCTGTGCAGGTATCCAGGCCTATCGACCTCATCTGGAGGTCGGAACTTCAGAGCACAGCCGCTCCAGGTCATCCACGTCGCCGGAGCTCTCTGGAGCTCCTCGCCTCCATCGGAGCAGAGCATCGGGTGCGGGGCTTCACGGCGAAGCTCTCCCGCACCTCAGGAGCGTCGGACGAGGACCATCGCGCGCACGGAGGGCCAGCGAAAGTCGCCGGCGACCAGTTCTTCCAGCGTCCTCGCCGACCGTCAGATCGTCTCCATCGCCCCAGTCATCATCTGAGCCATCCATCCTGGGTGAGGCGTCACCGTCCGATCATCTCGAGGGCCGATCTTGACCATCCGCGCGGAGAGAGAGGCACCAGCTAGCCTCATCCGTCAGATTCACCACGTGGCCTTCTCTCATCCGTCCGATCCGAGCGAGGCCTTCTTCGCAGACCCACGTTGCAGCACCACCGTCCGATCTTCCACGTGGACGTGTTCCAGCCGTCGGATCGACTCGAGGGTTCTCCTTTGGTGGGTGGTGCACCATATCATCCGTCCAACCTGCCACGCGTCGTCCATCCGACCCTCGACATTAATAAAAGGGGTAATTTGTCTTAGGCCCCTTTACTTTCTGCATTTAGTTTTTAATCCTGTACATATTTAGTGTAGTTCTTTTGTTTTTGTGAAAATTGCACTGTGGTCCTCTATGTTTATTTGAATTGCAATCATACCCCTGCCAGTTGTGGACACGTGCTTCGACACGTGGTATTTTGGTGTATTTGCAATATTGGCCCTACATTTTTGCCCTGTTACGTTTTATATTTTTATTAATAGGATTTGCAATCAGGTCCCTCCAGGCCTGAGTCACGCGCATCGTGCGTGGCCTGGGGGGTAATTTGCACTCCTAGTCCTACACTTTCTAGGGTTGTTGTCCCAGGGGTCCAGAACTTTGCCTTATTTGCATTTCAGTCCCTGTGCACTGTTGCTTTTCTTTATTTTTGAATAAAATATCAAATCACCTCCAAATTCGATGAAAATTTGACACATGGCTCCTGCCATGTTGTAGGATTTTTGAGAATTTTTGAGGACATTTTTTAGTTTATTTGTTATTTTTAAAAATTCAAAAACCTTTATTTTAGCTACTGTCTAGAGTTAAAAATCCAAAAAAAATATAAAAACCCCCTCAAAAATTCTATAAAAATTAGGTACTGTTTCTTTTGTGCTCTTTGATTTTCTAGCCAATTTTGGATATTTTTCACTGATTAAAAACCATAAAAACTTAAAACCACCTAAAAACCCATAAAAATTCTATTAAATCACTTAAAAATCCAAAAACAATAATTTTGGTACTCAAATTTTCCTTGTTTTACCTAGTTTACAGGAAAAATACCTCCAGGCCCTTTTGAGATCTTGGATATTTTATTTAGGGATTTTGGGCCTGGCTGGACAGTACCTTGCATTTTTATTACTGTTTGATTTTTAGAAAATAAAATACATATTAGAAAAATTCCAAAAATTCACCAAAAACACTAAAAAACCTAAAAAACATAAAAACATTTTTGTTTGAATTTTTGCTTGATTTTTGACACATTAAATAATTAGCTAAAGTGTGCTTGACTTTGTGTTTCTTTTGTTTTGTTCACATTTAAAAATCCAAAAAAATATAAAAATCATTAAAAATACTTGTCTTTTATTTTATTTTATTTTTACTACTTCGTAGGCCTTTGGCCAACCCGTGCTCCTTGAGTTCGACCCTGGGTGCTATACCAGGTTAAACATTTAGCAGGACCGCTTGTCTTGTTTTGATCGATTTTATTTCTATTAGTGGTCTGATATTTTTTTTCTTGATATACATGGTCTGATTGCTCGGGTCACAACGACCCTATTTCTGTACCTCATACCCTAGTGATCAGGACCCGTTATCAATCATCTCCATAAAGACTACCAAATTTTAACGGTCTCAGAATTGCTGAAATCGACCATGTCTAGATTAACATGTTAGGAATGTTTGTTTTGCATGAAACTTGAAACACATATTCCCCTTAACATATTAAGTAAATCCTCCAACTTTTATTTCAAAAAAATAATAAAAAACAGTCGAAAAATGAGGTGGGTGCAGGGAGTTTCCTACATCCCAGGGTGCAGGCTCTCTGCCCCCTATATTATTTAAAATATTTTTACAACCATTTTTTCCAAACATTTGCAAATTGCTTTTCAAATATTTTTATTTTGTGCAAAGAAAATAATTTTTTGCAAACAAAATATTTACAAAGGTTGAACACTTTTTACAAAATATTTTCCAAACAGCTTTCAAAAGATTTTTCAAAAAGAGTTTCAAACTATTTTTCAAATATTTTGCAAAAAATATTTTTTCCTGATTTATTAATCAGAATGTACAGAAAGAGTCTGAGGAGCTACAAACATCTTATTATTAGAAGATTGTGATGAATTTAAAATATTTTTATCCATGATTGTTATTTAGAATACAAAAGTACAAGTTATGGCTTTAAGTATATGCATAGTATATATGACCCCCTATACTTAGCTTGAGATATGTCCTCATAGATCAAAGAGAAAAAGAGAAGACATAACTCAGACTGAGTATAGAAAAGTCTAAAGCGTGAAAGAATGAGGAAATGAATAAATGAACGGGATTGATTATTTACCCTATACTTTGGATAATATAATCCTAAGTATAGCAGACTGTACATGAGGAATGGATGGTCAAGGGAAAGTACATTCCAAGTATAGAAGAATGACAACAAGGAGCGACACCTTTTTGGTAGAAAAAAAAAATAGAAAAGGAAAAGAAGAAAAGAAGAAAAGAGAAGAGATCAGAGGAAAAGTTTTCGAGGTGCATTGTCTGAATCTTTTGATGCTACCAGTGTTGTTGATGTATCTTTGGAGCATAGAACTTGGATTGAGTTAACAACAACCAATAAAGTATCAGGCTCAAGGCAGGGCTTTAGTAGTTGACCGTTGACGAGGAATGGTTGTGCATCAGGAGACAAGATATTGCAATACTTCCATTGTCACGAACTGCTCGAACTTGAAATGGCCCTGTCCATTTGCTTTTTAATTTGCCTGAGAATATCTTTAACTTTACATCAAATAACCACACTTTCTGCCCAGCTTCGGAAGTCTTTCGTCTGATGTGCTGGTCATGCCAGTGTTTCACCTTCTCCTTATACATCAATGTGATATCGTATGCATAGTCTCGGAATTCCAGGAGTTTGTTCAGATTGTCTTTCCTTTTCTGACCACCACTTTGTGAGTCCAAATTGCACATATTGATTGCCCACAAAGATTTTTGAATTAATTCTACGGGTAGATGGTATGGTTTCTCATATACAAGACGATAGGGCGACATGCCCAAGGGAGACTTGTAAGAGGTTCTGTATGCCCATAGGACGGAGTCCAAGAGTTAGGACCAATTCTTTCTGTTTGGCCTCACAAGTTTTTGAAGGATCGTCTTGATTTCTCTGTTCGATAATTCTGCCATGCCATTGGTCTGGGATGATAAGGATATGCGACTCGATGGTCGATGTTGTATTCTTTCGTTAATTTCTTGACCTCTTTATTTATGAAGTGGCTATGACCATCCGATATCAGAATATTCGGAATCCCGAACTGCGAAATTATATTCTCTCTTAGGAATCGGCACACTGTTCGGTTGTCTGCAATTCGAGCAGGGATAGCTTCAACCCAATGACTCACATAGTCGACGGTAAGAAAGATGTGCTCATATCCCTAACTGTTAGGAAAAGGTCCCATGAAATCGATTCCCCACGCATCGAAGAAGTCTGCTATCTGAATGATCTTCAGGGGCATCGAGTCTTTAGTTGTGAGTGTGACTTTTAATATCTGACAGCCAGTGCTTCATTTGATGAAGACTGCAGCATCCTTAAATAGTGTGGGCCACCAGAAGCCACATTTAGGTACTTTTGCTGCCATCCTGTCTCCAGAGTGGTGTCCACCAGATTCGAGCGAGCGACAATACTCGAGGACACTAAGATGCTCCTCTTGAGGAATGCACCTATGATGAATGCAATCTGCCTCTTCCCTGAATAAGATAGGATCTTCCCATTGGTAGAAATGGATTGTCGACAAGAATTTGTCCTTCTGATTCCTCGTCCAATCCGGCCCGAAACGAGGTAGTTGACAATATCAGCATACCAAGGGAGTGAATCCACGGTCAAAATCGACTCGCCAGGAAAGGTCTCTGTGATGGGTGCACTGCTCAGCGGAGGCTCTTGCTGCTCAATTATGGAGAGATGATCTGCTACCACATTCTGAACTCCAAGCTTGTCCATGATTTCTGATGAATCCGTGATTCATCACCTTTATTCTTTCATTTTGGCTAAAATCCTTGGTAAAATGCATGTAAATATCCACTAATTCCGTCTAATTAACATTCTAACCACAAATATTAATATTATATATTTAACACTTATTTTCACCAAAATAAAAGAATAAAGAGAAAAAAAAGAAAATAAAAATAAAAAAAGAAGGTTGTATATGTAATATACAAACTGATCCTAACCCCGAGACAGGGTCAATATTGACCGGGTCGACAAGAGAAATAAGTAGGGGGAGATAAGGATCCTAACTTATAAAAATATTCAGAAAATAAAGACCAAAAATGTAATTTACCCATTTTTCATAATGTAAATACTTCACCTATTTTATTTATCATCAAAACAACCTCAAATCAAAACACTCCTTTTGTAAAAGTTGTTCATAAAAATATGTAATATTTTATAAAAATATAAGAAAAATATTTCGACACAAAAATAAAATAACCGCAATGAACCGGAAAAGCCGTAAAAGCCGACTTCCGAGGTTCATATCTATTTATAGAAAGCTCCAAATTGACCAAACTCACTTTTAAAATCCGTTTTGTATATAGTACTATTTATTAAAAATATCAGAAAAATATTCGGATAAAACCGGTGAGTTTCGGCTTTTTGGACCCGTTGTCTATATATATATTATATGTACAAACTTCCCGGATTTTTAATTAAATAACCGTAAACCGTATTAACTTAATTATTTTTTCTAAAATCATCTAAAATTGTATATAAAAATAAAAAAATTAAAATAAATTAAAATACCGAAAAAATCTGGAGGCCCGAAGCCACTACTTTTTTCGTCCGGGCCTCATAACTCGGCCGTATGAACTCCGAATTGAGCAAACTCAGTCCCTAGAATTATATTTTTCAATTATCTACAAAATGACACTAGTTTCGCTAAAATCGGAGTCAATGCGAAAAATGCGGTTTTCGGGGGCCGTATTGGTATATTATACAATAAACCATAACTTATATTAGTATTTAATACATTAACCCTTTATTCTTATTTATAAATAAATAATATTTCTTTTATTTATTTATTTAAATATTTATTTATTTAATTTATTAATTAATTACTTAATTATTTACTTAACTATTTACTTAATACCTTAATTACTTAATTATATACTACATTACTTAATTAATTATTTAAATAATTTATTAATTATATTAATTATATTAATTATTTAGTTATTTAATTTCGAAATTATTGTTATCTAATTTAATTATTAATTATTTAATTATATTAGTTTTTTTATTTCTTTTCTTTCTCTCCCTTTTTTTCCCTTTTATTTTTCTCTCTCTTACTTTCCCCTTCTTTTCTTCTTCTTCCCCCGTCTCTTCTTCCTCAAGCAACCCCACCACCGCCGGCCCCTTTGCTCTCCAACCGTCCAACGGCCGGCCGTTGGCCGGCCGTTCGTCAACTACCTCCCGGTGTCCGTATCCCCTGGCGGTGACCGCACCCTCCACATCCTATATATACCCGTCAACTCCCCCAAATCCGGGCATCCGCCATTTCACCACTTCCTTCTCCGAGAGCTCCGAGTGACGTCGAGTGCTGTGACAGAGCCTCCGTCCTTCGCTGAGTTGCAGCCGAGATCGAGAGGAGAGGGCGAGATCACTGCTCCGCTGCGCTCCGCCGGCGAGAGCTCCAGCCCCCGCGTCCGCTGCGCGTCGAGGCGACGATTCTCGGAGTTTTTTTCCAAACTCCGTCCACAAGCGAACATCTATTCATCGGCATTTCCAGCTATTCATCGGCATTTCCAGGTTACGTTCCTCTTCCCATCTCTACTCTCTCTCTCTCTCTCTCTCTCTCTCTCTCTCTCTTCTCTCTCTTCTCTCAATCCCGTTTCATTCTCTTCACATGTCTTCGTAATCTCATTAATCATGTTTGATTCATGATCCCACTCCCTCGCACCTTCCATTTCTCTAATCAAAATCATTCAAAACCATTCCAATTATCACTATCACCGTCCTCCATCACTTCATTCCCCATTCGCCGCCGATAATTTCCATCTGCATCCTCCGTAATCACCGCGCACCAAAGCACCATCCAGATGCCATCCCTTTTCGCGCGCAAATCACTTGCAGGTCACCTCCAAGCACGGCTCCAATCCATATCCGGCGCGAAATCCAGACGCCTGTTCCGCCGCGCCTCCTCACGGCCGAGCGCAGCCCCGACGATAACAACTTCCGCTCCTCCGCCCGCGAAGCAGACACCTCCAGCTGGCCTGGAACCACAGCAGCCGTAGATTCGAGCCGCTTCATCGCCGTCGAGATCCACAGCAGCCGCAACGCCACCACCTGCGAGTAGATCGCCTCTTCTGGAGCTCAACACCGCTCGCTGCTGTTCTCCAAAAACAAGAGCCGCCGTTCGAAACGGTTTTGGGAAGAACAACAGAGTTGCTCCAGGTCCGACAGCAGCCCAGGGTCATCTTCATTACACGCGCCAACAGATCAAGACGACTTTCCATAGCCGGAGACTGTCCGAAGAACAGGAACCTCCGCCATCCTCTAATTCCGACGCGCCGCCCCATTGCTCGTCCTTTGAGCGGCGCACGCACATCTCACGCGCAACGGCAATTATTTTTGGTAAAAGTGCAAGTTAACCCTCCGATATTTTAACTTCTTACAAACAGATTCAGATGCGTGGAAGGCTTGAAGCACAGGATACACGTGATCCTTTGGCAAATTGCATGGAACCCCTCGGAGTATTCGATTTATAACAAACAGGTCCAGCCACAACTACGGGTACGTGGTCTAGCACGCGCTACTTGGAGAATTTGCGCGCCAGCTCCTGCAACTTTCACAATTTACACCTATACCCCTGTACAGTTAACACTATACATAACTTCTACCTAATAAATAAAAGTCCAAAATACATAAAAATATAAAAAATATTAGTATAAATACAGTATTTCATATATATACAGTATTAAATACGTCTGAAAAGAAAAAAAAATAATAAAATAATAATAAAACCAATAAAAAAATATAAAACATACCAAAACTTCAAAAATTCATAACTAATTCAATAAAAATCCAATTAAAACGCACAACATACCGATTTAAAGGGAATTTCATCTAGTTTCTACAGAAAATATAATAAAAATATTTTACCATCATTTTCACTCTTAAAAATCACAAAAACGTCACTGTTTTCAATAAAAATTACATTCATCATCTTAAAAACCAACCAAATACCATAAAAATCTTAAAACCTCTTTAAAATTCCATAAAAACCTAAAAATACATAAAAAAAATAAAAATAACAAAATAAAAATTAAAAAAATTAAATCATTTTCTAATAATAAAAAAACCACAAAATACACAAAATTACAAAAACAATATAAAATTTCATAAAAATCTAAAAAGTTCCTAAAATAAAATAAAAAATTTAGAAACCCCTTTTGCCTAAGTTTTTCTTCCAATTCTCCCTGGTTTAAAACAGTTTGCCTCCCTGAGTTCGACACTCCCGTACGAATCACTATACACATTTGTTTAGGAGTATAAATAAAATAAAGAAGATTAACTAACCCTTAATCTTTTCTGGTAAAACTCACCTGGTTGATACAACGACCGAAATTCTTCTTTTCTGATTCTTTTGCAGGTTCAGAAGACAGCAGATCAGGTGATGGTTTTTCAGATGGCGCCGTTGTCGGGGAGGCAGCGCTAGGAGGATCGCGGGAACCTTAGGATTAGATTTTATTTCTCTGACCTCACGGTTTCTTATTTCTGATTTGTGCAGCACAGCTCGAGCCGCACAGCTCATAACCACGAAACCAAGTAGTTTAGAATTCTTGTAATTTCTTGTAAAAAAACATATAAAAATAGTGTCGTAGAAAGGGGCCTCGTAAAGGCATCCCGACTTGTATCTTCTCGGGGTCTGTTTCACCAGGGCTATACTCCTGGGGGAGCAGGGCACCCACCGCGGCTTTTTCGCTCGTGATTTTTCTAGACGGTTTTCCGCGGCTTTTTCGAGATAAGTGCTTGTTAGGTGTTTTACGGCTTTTTCCTTCTCTGTGCATCGTAGCTTAGCTTAGCTTAGATGCTTGCATAGGATTCGACACCTAGGTGCTTGTATCTAGGGCCAATCCCAAAAAACAAAAATACGTTAGATGTTTTCTCTGAAAATATCCAAAAAAAGTGAAAACCGAAAACTAAAACAGGGACTGTTAACTTCTATCTGACTCTAAAACAAACGTAAGGACTCACTTGCTTTGGGAGAGCAATCCCCGAAAAACCGAATCATCGATCTCACCTCCAGATCCGCGAGAGAGAGACGACACATAAGGTAGAGCCAGAGTCCGGGCTTCTATCGAAATACTACTTAGTTCACGCCTTGATTCACCTTATTTCAGTGGGTGCTCTCGGGTAGCCGGAAACGGTCTGAGTTCACTTAGCAGAGTGGAAGGTTTAGAGGACACTGCGTAAGGCTCCGTCCTCAAGTAACACGGGTAGCCGGAAACGGTCCGTACTTACTTCCATACTGGTTGATACTAGGTGAGTTCTGGTGAGAACTCGGGACAGTACGACGTTGAAGTTTCGGACACCTATCTAATCTCGCCAATCTGAGAGAACGTTGTTTGCCAAACAACCTAAAATCGAAAAGATAAACAACCGAACTCTTACGGTCATCACCAGGGTTGTGTTGGTAAATTCGATGTTTGCTTTGCATTTGATTTGTGGTGTGAGTCCTATATCTACCATATCTTAATCTCATCAATCAGTTGTCATCATAATTTCAAGATGATGGGCAGACGATCACTTCGGCCGACTCTTACGGCACCGCTCTCACACACTCGTGCCCATCTATCTGGATTGGCTCAAGAGAACCCCCTCTTTGAACCAGAGATCTATCTACTTCCCTCTAAGATCCTGTCTCCAGGCTCGGTTCACGAGAACCTCCTATTCGAGCCAGAATCAGAACAACATTCTCCTTCCAGGCGTGACTCTGACCCTGGAAACTCTTCTCAGATTCCTTCTCTTAATCATTCTTTATCATCATCACACGAGGTTCACGAGAACTCCGACCGCGAACCTGAAATCTTTCAGCAATTGAACATTGATATGAACTTTCCTGACCTAAATTCGTTTTCCTTTCCAGAGACTATGGCTGGAAAAGGACCGCAATCCACTTCGGTCGTGATTGATCAGGCTGCAATCAATAGCGGTCTACTTGCTTCCCTTGAGAACATGCAAAACCAGATTAGGGAGCAAGGGAGATTAATGAATGATGTCAGAGCTGAGTTGACCCAGTTGCGAGCCCAACGCAACAATCCTGATGCTGAAAATCCCAGAGTTGATCGTCCAAGACCTGAGGACCAGAACCAACCAGATGGAGAAGATCCGAATCGAACGATGCAGCAGCTCTACAACCCTGGAGCCACTACCACTCATAGGTGGATCCGTCTCCCTGTGATTCGTGGGAACTTTGAGTTCCGTCCTCAAACGATACAACTGCTGCCCAAGTTTCACGGGCTTTCTACTGAGGAGCCGCACTTGCACCTACAGGAGTTCGAGCTTATCTGCAGCACGGTGCACGATGCAGAAGTCAACGAGGACACGATCAAGTTGATCGTGTTTCCGTTCTCCCTTGTTGATCGAGCAGCCTACTGGCTGAAACACTTAGGGAGATATGTTTCGACTTGGGAGGAGCTGAGAACCGCTTATCTGAACAAATATTACCCTCTCGGTCGAACAAATGCTGCTAGAGCCATGATAAGTAATTTCACCATGATCGGGAACGAACAGTTCCACGAGGCATGGGATCGTTTCAGAGAGCTCATTGACCGGTGTCCCCATCATGACCTTTCTAAGCCCACTCTTGTACAAAGTTTCTTTAGCGGGTTGACACCGAAGTTACAGGGACTGGTGAACGCAGCTTGTGGTGGATCATATTTCTCGATGCACGAAGACCGAGTCTGGGCCATTTATGAGAAAATGGCAGAGAACTGCACCACTATGTCTCAGACTCGAGTATACAACCAGACGAAGCCACCTACATATCACCAGCACTCCCGAGTGGCACACATTGAAGGGAATCCACCTTCTGCGGTTTCGACTCTGATCAAATCCTCATCAGCTGATATGGGGATCATTTCCCAAAAGTTGGATCGCATGGAAATAATCGAGAAGAAGTGCCAGAATTTAGACAAGCTCGATAAACTTGACGAGCTTGAGAGATGCCTCAGTGATCTGAAGACACAGATTATGTGCCTTCAAGAACTACACACAGATTCCAACCGGTCTTCGAGGTCACAGGCTGACTCTGGTAGCCGAGACCGAGGCATCCTTCCTAGGCCTCCAGTTCAGCACATCTACCATGTGCATTCTGAGCCCGCTCATCATCCCTCAACGTACCGCAGCTCTAGCAGACACCATCATCTGACACCCAGATGGTGGTGTATCAGAGCGATCGGCCATTGGCATCTATGCCCCAGCATACTCTGAGATGCCTGAGCCATTGACCGAAGTCAATGGAATCTGGTATGATCGACCGCAGCAACCAGGGATCCGTCGTGATCACCCTGGTTTTCGTTGGTCAACAGGAGGTGCCTCTTCCCAGCAACAACCGCCAGGCACCAGTGGGGCAGAACAGAGATCATCAGCAGCAGCATTACGGTCCTCGGCAATACCAGAACCCTCAGTGGAGGCAGAGCACTTACCAGCCTCAGCAGCAGCAGCAATATCCTCCACAACAGCAGCCAGCTCCGCAGCAGCCTCAGTATCACCGAGGCGACTCATCCGGGTCTCATGGACCTTTCCATGACAACCCAGCATTTAGAATATCTCGCTAACCTTATCACTGATCAGCATGCTTCTTTCAGGCGAGAAATGGATGAGTTCAAAAAGCCATGTCACTGATCTCATCAAGGGGAAGTCCGTCTTGCCTGCCCAGATAGAACCCAACCCGAACAACCTGAAACGAAAGTCTGAGCAGGTAGATTTGACCGAGCCCACCCTCCAATCACAGGTATTCTCCGATGACTATCTTTACTGTGATGACGCTGACTTCATCTCTCTTAGGAGCGGTAGGATTCCAGTAGGCGGAGACTCTACTAGGCTCGAGGACGATACTTCAGATCACGCAAGCGAGCCTATAGACGACATTAATGGTGGTGCTGAAGCCGCAACCTTTGACGATGAAGATGGTGGTGCTGAAGCCACCAAGTCTGAAGAGCAGCCAAAGCCGAACGCCGACATAGCTGCTTTACCGTTTTTCATTTCTGATGATGATGATAGAAATCACAAAAAATATAAAAAGAGAAGAACTCGAAATAGGAATAAAAAGATTGTTGATTCAAATCTTGATCTTCTGATTGTTCGAAGAAAGCAAGTCCCTGTTCTCCAAAAACATTTGCTTCTACTTCTTCTGATCCTCCGATTGTACAGACTAACCCGGAGGATGTACAGATACCTTTTCCGAAAGCACTCTGCTTAGGAAAAGGCGCTAAAAAAGAAAATTCCAAAAAGATTCAGATGAATGATCTGACGAAAGAGATGCTCGAAAAGTTTACAATCCAACTCACTCTTTCGGAAGCCTTGGCTCACATTCCTCTTCTGCAGAAAGGCTTAAAAGAACGAACCACCGTCCGTAGAAAGAAGAGGCAGCGCATCATTGTTCTGAGATCCATGTGTTGACCAAGGATACATGTTACGCTATTCAGAATCGACTCCCGGCCAAGAGATCAGATACGGGAGCGCCGTATGTCAGATGTGAGATCCTCGATCAGACTTTCGATCGGACTCTATTAGATAGCGGATCTTCGATTAATCTCCTTCCATCTTCCTTACTCGACAAGTTCGAGTTCGGGCCTCTTCAACCAAGCCGAACGGTCTTGCAGTTTGTTGATAGATCAGTCAAGAGCCTAAGGGTTTAATCGAAGACGTTATCGTCACCATTCAGGTTTTGCAGTTCTCCGTGGACTTCGTCGTGTTGGACATGGCGGTCCCTGAATGTGTGTCCGATACCCCGATCATATTAGGACGACCTTTTCTGGCAACAGTAAAGGCCGTATCCGATTATGGTACTGGGAAGGTGTACTTTCGCGTCCAGGGCGAAAGTATACATATAGAGACGATCCAAGATCATAACTCTAGAGCAGCTGGATCAGAGAGAGCATCTGATGACGAGCCCGACAGTCATCAGGATTGTGACTTCGTACAACCGATGATGAGGCCATCTGGGCCGAACCGAGTACCCAATCTTTCATTCCACCTTCAGTTGAAGCCGAAATTCAGATATCTGAGGATGGGAGATTGGAGAGCACAATCCTAGAAGAGAACATCGAGAATCTTGACAGAGACGATTCTGATACTTTTTCAGATCATTCATGCATTCTATATCCCTCCGAGTCAGAAGTGAATACTCAGAGTCATCAGTCATCTGCAGATCATTCCGATTTCGACGATGCTGATTGGCAGTGCTTTGCTGAATTCCTATCACTTCAGACTCCTTTATCAGAGCCTACAACCAATCTGGAGACCATATCGAATCAGAACATCCAACCATCTCCAGATCTTTCCTGAGTCAGAGCAGGCAGAGCTCATGCACACCGATCTAGTAGCCTACACCCAGGCTCTAATCAAACCCGACCTCCCTGCCCCTTCTCCCCCTGAACTCAAACCGTTACCTCAAAGCATGAAGTACCGATTCCTGCGGGTGAATCGAAAATGTTTCCGGTCATCATCTCTTCTAATCTGACCGAAGATCAAGATCCCGTCTGATGGCGATTCTTGAAAGAACCGCAAGGCGATCGGGTGGTCAGTAGCCGATCTCTATGGGATTAGTCCGGCTCTCTGCTCCCACCACATCTTTCTCGAGGATGACGCCAAGCCATCTCGTGAGTTTCAGCGCAGGCTGAACCCGAATCTTCGAGAAGTGGATATGAAGGAAATATCCAAGTGGTGGAGCGTCGACTTTATCTATCCCATCTCCGACTCGAAATGGGTTAGTCCTTTGCATGTGGTACCCAAGAAGACGGGTATCACCACAGTGATCAACGAGGACGGAGAGGAGATCGCTACCCGAGTACCGACTTCTTGGCGCGTCTGCGTGGACTACAGACGTTTGAATCAAGCGACCAAGAAGGATCACTTTCCGCTACCATTCATCGATCAGATCATCGAACGGTTAGCTGGGAAGAGCCATTATTGCTTTCTCGATGGGTACTCGGGATATAATCAAGTAGCCGTTGCTCCAGAAGATCAAGAAAAGACGACATTCACCTGTCCGTTCGGAACGTATGCTTTCAAACGGATGCCCTTTGATTATGTAATGCTCCGGCTACATTCCAGAGGTGCATGCTTTCGATATTCGCGGACATGTGGAGATATCTTGGAGGTCTTCATGGACGATTTCTCGGTCTACGGCGATGATTTTGATTCTTGCCTTTCTAGCCTAGACCGCGTGCTTCAGAGGTGCACGGAAGTTAACCTCGTGCTTTCTTGGGAGAAGAGTCATTTCATGATGACTCAGGGGACGGTCCTTGGTCACATCATCTCCAACCGGGGCATGGAGGTGGACCCGGCCAAGGTGGATATCATAAAGAAACTCAATCCACCGTCCAATCTGAAACGGCTTCGGTCCTTCCTCAGGCATGTCGGTTTCTACCGACGTTTCATGCGAGACTTCAGCAAAATTGCCCGACCATTGTCTGATCTTCTAGCGAAAGACACCGAGTTTATAGTTGATGATAAGTGTCTTTCCGGCTTTCGATACTCTCAAGAACATGGTTGTAGAGGCTCCTGTCCTTCAGCCACCTGATTGGTCTCTACCATTCGAGATCATGACGGACGCCTCAGATTTTGCCGTTGGGGCTGTGTTGGGACAGAGGAGGTATGGCCTTCCATTCGCCATACACTACGCTAGCAAGACTTTGGATTCCGCGCAGCAGAATTACACAGTTACAGAGAAAGAGATGCTAGCTGTAGTATATGCCTTAGACAAATTCAGATCCCACATCTTAGGATCCAAAGTCACAATCTTCACTGATCACACCGCCATCAAGTACTTAATGAATAAGAAGGATTCGAAGCCGCGTCTGACCAGATGGATCCTTCTACTCCAGGAGTTCGACATTGTTATCAAGGATAAGCCTGGAGTCAAGAATGTGGTGGCGGATCACCTCTCCCGACTAGAACTACCCGAGACTTCTGATTTTGATACACCAATCACCGAGACCTTCCCCGACGAGGCGATTCTTGTTGTCGCCTCGCTGCCATGGTATGCCGACATTGTGAACTTTCGTGTTGCTAAGAAAGTTCCGCAAGGTTGGTCCAGACAGAGACTTGAGACTTTCCTCGCGAAAGCCAAGTCTTACCATTGGGGAGGATCGGTCCTTTATCATGAAGGAGCGGATTCCGTCTGGCGTCGGTGTATTCCTCAGGAGGAATACCAGAGTGTCCTCATGTATTGTCATCGATTAGAAGCTGGAGGACACCATTCAGGGAAGAGGACAGCACAAAAGGTGCTTCAATCCGGCCTTTGGTGGCCTACTCTCGTTGCGGATGCTCATGCGTTCGTGAAGAGATGTACTGACTGCCACAAGATGGGAACTTGTGGACATAGAGACATGATGCCCGATGCAGCCGATCCACTTCTGTGAAGTGTTTGATGCATGGGTATCGACTTTATGGGCCCATTTCCGAAAAGTCAGGGGTTCGAGTATATCCTTTTAGCTGTGGATTATGTGAGTCGTTGGGTAGAGGCTATTCCTGCCCGAGCCGCGGATGCAAACACGGTTTGCAAGTTCCTAAGAAAGCACATCATTACGCGGTTCGGAGTTCCTCGAGTTCTGATATCTGACGGGGGTAGCCACTTATCAACGACAAGGTAAGAGCACTTGCTAACGAGTTCGGTATAGACCATCGGGTTGCTACTCCGTATCATCCTCAGACGAATGGTCTAGCCGAGGTTTCGAATAGGGAGATCAAGACGATCTTGCAGAAGGTTGTTCGCCCAGACCGAAAGGATTGGTCGCAGCTTTTGGACTCGGTTCTTTGGGCATATCGAACATCCTTCAAAACTCCATTAGGCACATCTCCCTTTCGGCTCGTTTATGGCAAGCCATGTCACTTACCTGTTGAGATCAAGCACAAATCCTGGTGGGCAGTGAAAGAAGTGATCTTTGGACTAGATGATTCGGGAGATCAGAGGCAGACTGAATTGACAGCCCTGGAAGAGCTGAGAGACCAAGCTTTCACGAGTATCCTGCATTATAAGGAGCGGATGAAAGAGTGGCATGATTCTCACATCAGCCACAAGCAGTTTGAGGTTGATCAGAAAGTCTGGCTATTCGATGCGAGATTGAAACTATTTCCAGGGAAACTTCAGAGTAAATGGAAAGGCCCTTACATTGTCAAAAAGGTGTACGACAACTGTAGCATTGATATATCTGAGTTGTCATCTGAGTCCACCTTTCGAGTCAACGGTCAGCGATTGAAACCATTTCTCAATCATGATCCGCAGACCGTTGAAGTCGCCCCGATCCATTTTGTATGAGATGATCTCTTCACTCTTACACTTCGCATCTCATACCTGATTAACCAGATCTTGTATATATTTCCGATTTCATCTTGTCTTCTTTTCGTTTGTCTTACACCCTTAGGTTCATCTAGATTTTGCTATACTTAGGATGTGCTTTATCCTAAGTATAGGGGGGTGTAGACACCGTGTTATTATTTGTATCGTCCTGTTCGATCACCCCTGTTGTTGCTTATACTTAGGATGTGCTTTACCCTAAGTATGGGGGGGTGATCTTGCTCATTTCCCTTTTGATCGTCGCCGTTTTTGTCTCGTCTGCTCCCTCACTTGTCCCTCACCTTTTGATTTTCGTCTCTATACTTAGGGGTATTTTACCCTAAGTATAGGGGGGACAAGCCGAGCCTTTGAGTGTATACATTCTCTTGACCTCGATCATTTTCGATTTTGAGTCCGCTATTCTTAGGATCACTTGATCCTAGGCATAGAGGAGATGATCGACTTCTATTTATTCATTCGTTATTCTTTGTGTCATTGTAGTATAAATTCTTTTCACCGATCTATACTTAGCCCGAGTTATATCTTCCTTTGCCGCTTCTTTGGTCACTATTGAGACATAGTTCACGCTAAGTATAGGGGGGTGTCGTATATATATGCTATATATACTTTAGAAGCCATAACTCGTACTTTCTCGTATTTTTAATAATAAGGCTTCTTAAAAGTATGGTTTATATTTTGGGTTTTTAAAAGCCGCAAGAAAATTGTAAAAATGTTTTATAAAAAATGGCTTAAAATTGTAGATAAAAAAGTTGTAAAATTCTCTGATAAAATCCTTAAAAATTTGAAAAATAAAATCCTTGTAAAAGTCATGTATAAAAGCCGTATAACTTGTATATAAAACTTGTATAAAATCCTTTGTAAAATACACAAAAATCCGTGTAAAATTTTTGTAAATAGAATTAATCCACTAACTTTTACAAAAATACCCCTAAAAATTGATAAGTTTTAAATCTAATAAAATTTGCAAAATTCTTTAAAATCCACTCAAAACATTTAAGCCGAGAAATCTACCTCATAATAAAATTGTTGCATTCATTAGCATTTTTCAGAACAAGTTTGATTCTTGAACCGCATTGATCTAAGTCCGAGAAATGGAGCTTGGTTTAGGCCTTAATCCACTTAATTCTAAAGGACTTTATTAGGATCAAGAATTGAGACTCTTCAGGTCTTGTAGACTTAATTCTTTGGGTTCCATAAGACCGTGTTCGGAATTCAACTTGAAAGTGCCTAAGTAGGACACCTAGTGTCATCCGTTAAACTCTTCTCCATTTGAATCAATTTTGAACTCAAGCACTCTGCACTTAGCTCGACCTGCCTGGGGTTGCGAAGGGCAATCCATTTCGGTGGTGTGTTTCCATCCTTATCTGATGGTGGTGATGTCTAAAGACGGGAGAGATTGGGGTTGAAATAAAGCTTCGGATGAGGGAAGGATCTGCTGGCACAATTTTTTCTAAGACCCCAAAAAATGGGCGGAATGAAAAGATGCTATATCCGTCGGGGCACAAAAGACCGATGCAGTGCAACAATCATTACTACCAAAGAAGCCAAATACACCAAATTCCAAAAATGACCACAATGGTCCGAGCTTCAGAAAAGCCTGCATGTCTTCGTGGAGACTTGGCTAAACTGGCCAGGCTTCACCGGAGATGTGATTACACTGATCACACTCCAGTTCTCTTCTCCTTCTTCTATCTTCTCTCTTATTCGATTGTGGACACAGCACGACCTGACCTCAGAAGGAAATACCTCCCTCCTCGAGGACTGAGCTGCTAGATAAGGGCCCAATGGGAGTGTGTAGCTGTATGGGTGGTTTCTTCATCTCTCTAGAGCGGGAAGAGCTAAAACTTTTCACACACAGTACTGATTGTTTTCAAAGACGAAAAGTTTGCGTGATGGATAGGTGGATCTGAGCTGGCTATTGAGGTGGATCTGGATAAGGATTTGTGGAACTTGAGGGCTGTCGAGGCTTAAATCCTAAGTCTAATAGAGTCCCGACACATTATTAATCCAAAGGTCTAAATCCAGGCTCCAAATTTTGGACGAAGTAAAATTCGGTTTAAAGAAACTAGCATGTTCTAAGTTCTTTTATTTTCCTTTTTCTTTTTCTTTTTGCTTGCACTTATTTATAGAATAAGTGTTTGCTAAGGGACTAGCAAAGTTAAAGTATAGGGGAATGATGAATCCGTGATTCATCACCTTTATTCTTTCATTTTGGCTAAAATCCTTGGTAAAATGCATGTAAATATCCACTAATTCCATCTAATTAACATTCTAACCACAAATATTAATATTATATATTTAACACTTATTTTCACCAAAATAAAGAATAAAGAGAAAATAAAGAAAATAAAAATAAAAAAAGAAGATTGTATATGTAATATACAAACTGATCCTAACCCCGAGACCGGGTCAATATTGACCGGGTCGACAAGAGAAATAAGTAGGGGGAGATAAGGATCCTAACTTATAAAAATATTCAGAAAATAAAGACCAAAAATGTAATTTACCCATTTTTCATAATGTAAATACTTCACCTATTTTATTTATCATCAAAACAACCTCAAATCAAAACACTCCTTTTGTAAAAGTTGTTCATAAAAATATGTAATATTTTATAAAAATATAAGAAAAATATTTCGACACAAAAATAAAATAACCGCAATGAACCGGAAAAGCCGTAAAAGCCGACTTCCGAGGTTCATATCTATTTATAGAAAGCTCCAAATTGACCAAACTCACTTTTAAAATCCGTTTTGTATATAGTACTATTTATTAAAAATATCAAAAAAATATTCGGATAAAACCAGTGAGTTTCGGCTTTTTGGACCCGTTGTCTATATATATTATATGTACAAACTTCCCGGATTTTTAATTAAATAACCGTAAACCGTATTAACTTAATTATTTTTTCTAAAATCATCTAAAATTGTATATAAAAATAGAAAAATAAAAATAAATTAAAATACCGAAAAAATCTGGAGGCCCGAAGCCGTTACTTTTTTCGTCTGGGCCTCATAACTCGGCCGTATGAACTCCGAATTGAGCAAACTCAGTCCCTAAAATTATATTTTTCAATTATCTACAAAATGACACTAGTTTCGCTAAAATCGGAGTCAATGCGAAAAATACGATTTTCGGGGGCCGTATTGGTATATTGTACAATAAACCATAACTTATATTAGTATTTAATACATTAACCCTTTATTCTTATTTATAAATAAATAATATTTCTTTTATTTATTTATTTAATTTATTAATTAATTACTTAATTATTTACTTAACTATTTACTTAATACCTTAATTACTTAATTATATACTACATTACTTAATTAATTATTTAAATAATTTATTAATTATATTAATTATATTAATTATTTAGTTATTTAATTTCGAAATTATTGTTAATTAATTTAATTATTAATTATTTAATTATATTAGTTTTTTTATTTCTTTTATTTCTCTCCCTTTTTTTTCCCTTTTATTTTTCTCTCTCTTACTTTCCCCTTCTTTTCTTCTTCTTCCCCCGTCTCTTCTTCCTCAAGCAACCCCACCACCGCCGGCCCCTTTGCTCTCCAACCGTCCAACGGCCGGCCGTTGGCCGGCCGTTCGTCAACTACCTCCCGGTGTCCGTATCCCCTGGCGGTGACCGCACCCTCCACATCCTATATATACCCGTCAACTCCCCCAAATCCGGGCATCCGCCATTTCACCACTTCCTTCTCCGAGAGCTCCGAGTGACGTCGAGTGCTGTGACAGAGCCTCCGTCCTTCGCTGAGTTGCAGCCGAGATCGAGAGGAGAGGGCGAGATCACTGCTCCGCTGCGCTCCGCCGGCGAGAGCTCCAGCCCCCGCGTCCGCTGCGCGTCGAGGCGACGATTCTCGGAGTTTTTTTCCAAACTCCGTCCACAAGCGAACATCTATTCATCGGCATTTCCAGCTATTCATCGGCATTTCCAGGTTACGTTCCTCTTCCCATCTCTACTCTCTCTCTCTCTCTCTCTCTCTCTTCTCTCTCTTCTCTCAATCCCGTTTCATTCTCTTCACATGTCTTCGTAATCTCATTAATCATGTTTGATTCATGATCCCACTCCCTCGCACCTTCCATTTCTCTAATCAAAATCATTCAAAACCATTCCAATTATCACTATCACCGTCCTCCATCACTTCATTCCCCATTCGCCGCCGATAATTTCCATCTGCATCCTCCGTAATCACCGCGCACCAAAGCACCATCCAGATGCCATCCCTTTTCGCGCGCAAATCACTTGCAGGTCACCTCCAAGCACGGCTCCAATCCATATCCGGCGCGAAATCCAGACGCCTGTTCCGCCGCGCCTCCTCACGGCCGAGCGCAGCCCCGACGATAACAACTTCCGCTCCTCCGCCCGCGAAGCAGACACCTCCAGCTGGCCTGGAACCACAGCAGCCGTAGATTCGAGCCGCTTCATCGCCGTCGAGATCCACAGCAGCCGCAACGCCACCACCTGCGAGTAGATCGCCTCTTCTGGAGCTCAACACCGCTCGCTGCTGTTCTCCAAAAACAAGAGCCGCCGTTCGAAACGGTTTTGGGAAGAACAACAGAGTTGCTCCAGGTCCGACAGCAGCCCAGGGTCATCTTCATTACACGCGCCAACAGATCAAGACGACTTTCCATAGCCGGAGACTGTCCGAAGAACAGGAACCTCCGCCATCCTCTAATTCCGACGCGCCGCCCCATTGCTCGTCCTTTGAGCGGCGCACGCACATCTCACGCGCAACGGCAATTATTTTTTGGTAAAAGTGCAAGTTAACCCTCCAATATTTTAACTTCTTACAAACAGATTCAGATCCGTGGAAGGCTTGAAGCACAGGATACACGTGATCCTTTGGCAAATTGCATGGAACCCCTCGGAGTATTCGATTTATAACAAACAGGTCCAGCCACAACTACGGGTACGTGGTCTAGCACGTGCTACTTGGAGATTTTGCGCGCCAGCTCCTGCAACTTTCACAGTTTACACCTATACCCCTGTACAGTTAACACTATACATAACTTCTACCTAATAAATAAAAGTCCAAAATACATAAAAATATAAAAAATATTAGTATAAATACAGTATTTCATATATATACAGTATTAAATACGTCTGAAAAGAATAAAAAAATAAAAAAAAATAATAAAACCAATAAAAAAATATAAAACATACCAAAACTTCAAAAATTCATAACTAATTCAATAAAAATCCAATTAAAACGCACAACATACCGATGTAAAGGGAATTTCATCTAGTTTCTACAGAAAATATAATAAAAATATTTTACCATCATTTTCACTCTTAAAAATCACAAAAACGTCACTGTTTTCAATAAAAATTACATTCATCATCTTAAAAACCAACCAAATACCATAAAAATCTTAAAACCTCTTTAAAATTCCATAAAAACCTAAAAATACATAAAAATAAAAATAACAAAATAAAAATTAAAAAAATTAAATCATTTTCTAATAATAAAAAAACCCACAAAATACACAAAATTACAAAAACAATATAAAATTTCATAAAAATCTAAAAAGTTCCTAAAATAAAATAAAAAATTTAGAAACCCCTTTTGCCTAAGTTTTTCTTCAATATCTCCCTAGTTTAAAACAGTTTGCCTCCCTGAGTTCGACACTCCCGTACGAATCACTATACACATTTGTTTAGGAGTATAAATAAAATAAAGAAGATTAACTAACCCTTAATCTTTTCTGGTAAACTCACCTGGTCGATACAACGACCGAAATTCTTCTTTTCTGATTCTTTTGCAGGTTCAGAAGACAGCAGATCAGGTGATGGTTTTTCAATTTCCAAATCAAATTCCTAGAGGAGAAGGATCCATCTAATCAATCTGGGCTTGGCATCCTTCTTCTGCTGTAAATATCGGACAACAGAGTGGTCTGTGAAGATGGTAACTTTGATCCAAGCAAATAAGATCTGAACTTTTCAAGGCGAATACAATAGCCAGCAACTCTTTCTCTATTATAATGTAATTCCTTTGACCTTCATCTAATGTTTTGTTGGCAAAATGAATGGCATAGGGCACCTTGTCTTTCCTTTGTCCTAAAACAACCCCAACTCTAAAGTCTGATGCATCCATCATGATCTCAAAAGGGAGAGACCAATTTGACAGTTGTAGGACTGGAGCTTGAGTGATAAGCTCCTTCAGCTAATTGAACGAAAGGAGAACATGCTAATCAACATTAAACTCGATCTCCTTGCATAGAAGTTCTATAAGAGGTCGGGCAATGCGGTTGAAATCACGGATGAACCTTCTGTAGAATCTTACATGCCCCAGGAATGACCTCACATTCTTTACTGTCTAAGGTGGTTCAAGATTTGCAATCACATCCACCTTTGTTGGGTCAACTTCCATGCCATGTTTGGAAATGACGTGGCCCGTCACAATTCCCTCTGTGACCATAAAGTGGTTATTTTCCCATGATAGATCTAGATTGACTTCACGGCATTTCTGAAGTACTATGTCTAGGTGCTCAAACAAGAATCGAAACTGTCACCATAGACGGAGAAGTCATCCATAAATACCTCAAGAAAACTGCCCACCATCTCGGCGAAGACTGCAAGCATGCATCTCTGGAATGTCGCCGGTGCGTTGCACAATCCAAAGGGCATTCTTTTGAAAGCATAGGCAACAAACGGGCAAGTGAAGGTAGTCTTCTCTTGGTCCTCAGGGGTGACTGCCACTTGGTTGTACCCGGACTACCCATCCAGAAAGCAGAAGAACTCCTTGCCGGCTAGTCTTTCCAAAATCTGATCAGTGAATGACAAGGGGAAGTGGTCCTTCTTTGTTGCTGCATTAAGACATCGATAATCAACACATACACGCCAGGATGTCAGTACCCGAGTAGATATCTCCTCTCATCTTTTATTTTTAACCACAATAAGTCACGACTTCTTTGGAACTACGTGCAAGGGGCTCACCCCTTTTGAGTTGGAGATGGGGTAAATGAAGCATGTGTCACACCATTTCGTGATTTCTTTTATGACGACATCCTGGAGATTTGGATTCAGACTTTTTTGGAATTCACGGGATGGTTTGGCATCTTCTTCCAGGTTAATATGGTGTGAACACAAAGTATGATTTATCCCACGAAGATCTGATACATGCCAAGCATGTACCTTGTGGTTCTTTTCTAGAACCTTGAGGAGTCGAGATTCTTGCTCTGAAGTCAGCCTACTGCTAATGATGATCGGGTACATGTTTTCTTCACCCGCAAGGAAGGAATACTTCAGGCATGCTGAAAGTGGCTTGAGTTCTGGTTCCGATCTGGCCAACTTGTTAGTCATTTCGGAAATTGTACTGGTGGTAGGATGTGCTGCTTGAACTTTGGACGAGCTACTGCCCTCAGTATTTTGTTGAGATTCTGGTAATGTGCCGAACAGTTCTACACTAGGCTCATCATGTTCAGGCTGGAGTGAATAATTGGGGTCAAAAAGGTGCATCAGCACATTGGATTCTGTCTCCCAAATATCATCGGAGCATGTGTCGACTGTGCTTTCCAAGTCCTCCTCTAGAGAGAGGATTTTTTGGGTCCACGGATCATCCAAAGAGAGTAGTGTATCTCTGATTTCCACCATAAAGTCACAGTCTGTTGTGTGATTCTCATCAGCCATGACTTTCGGCTCGCTGATCATGTCTATAGTGATTCTCTTGCTGCCCGAGCTGAACATGATCTTTCCATACCCATAGTCAACCACAACTTCTGAGGTACGCAAGAATGGTCGACCAAGGATGATAGGAGCCTGGAGTAAGGGTGCAGGAGAGTCCATATCAAGGACTACAAAGTCAATTGGGAACTGCATTTCCCGTACCTTTACTACATCATCTTCCAAAAGACCTCTAGGTTGCTTGATGGATCAGTCAACGAACTGAATGATCATTCATGTCTGCTTGAGCGGACCTAGCCCAAATTCTTGCAGTAGTGACGAGGACAAAAGGTTGATGGAAGAACTGGTATCAAGCAGAGTGCGCTCGAAGACTTGATCAAAAATCTCGCAACTGATAAGAGGTGCTCTTTTATCATGCTTCTTCTGTGGGAGGTTGATGATAGCTGCTACAGTGGCAATGGTGAGAACGTGCTTCTCGACCTATTTGCGTACGTTCTTTCGTGCAGGGCAACGCTTGCTTGTACATGCTTATTTCAAACCTTTCTTCACAGCTAGCATGTACTCCATGGCCTTCATTAGAGGAATCTCAATAGTCAAGTTATTAATGATATTCACAGCTCCATGATCAGATAATGCCTTTTTTCTTTTTACATTTTTATGGATTTTTCTATTACATCAGGAAAAGGAATATGTACATTGCTGGAATCGGAAATAAAGTTCTTATTTACAACAAAATCATCGTCCACGAAATGTTGTACATCTGGTTTACAAAAAGGTGTACAATATGGAAGGCAAGGTGATGGTAATGATGGGCGGGCAAAAAGTAGGGCCTCTGCTCCGTCGGCTAGAGTGGGGTCGGTTGCTGCTGGCGGCTCCTCCAATGTTAGCGTGACTTCACTTAGGCGACGATTTTCTTTTTGTTCATTTTGCTTTTGCTGTTTTTTTTGTTCTTTTTGTTGACGCGGATGATGGTGCGTGGCAACTAGAATGGCTCCTCCTTCTTCTTCCTCACCCATCCTTGTAGCTGGCACGGTTGATGCAGAAGACGATGATTCACCTGAAGCTTTATTCTCCCCTTTGTTGGTGGCAGGCGGAGGTAAGGCCCTACTGCTCCTGAGAGTTACAGCATTAGATAAAATAATAGTACAATCATCTGACTCTATAAGCATAGACGGGACATCACATTCTACCTACTCCTTTTTGAAGATGTTGGGGTTAGCTTCGACCTGTGCTGGAATGCTAGTTTTAGTGGCGGTCAGGTCATCCAACTTCCTTGTCATGTCTGCTAGGCCTTTGACGAGCTGGACCAAGCAATCCAAGGTCGGGTTCGCGAGATTTGTCTCAGAAGATTCAACATGCAGACCACGTTGTTGTTGCGGGTGCGGGAGCTGAGGCAACGACTGTTGGTGGTGCTACGATGGTGGAGGAAGCTGAAACTAATTGTAGGAGGAGGAGGATAATGCTGATACTAAGGAGGTGGGGCAGCCACATACTGATGATAAGGTGGTTGATGGCGGTACGGCGGCTGCTTGTAGTGTTGGTTTTGCCTCCATTGGTTAGTGATGAACGTAAAATTCGCCTCAATAAGAGTGCATAATTAGTCGTAGTATAGGAGGCGAATTCGGTTCAGTTAAAAACCACAGTCCTTTGAATGCTGTGGAGTATTTATACTTGGCAAGTCTACCAAGGTCGAACACAGGGAGACGGCTACTTAATATGTTTATCGAATCTTGATTCATGGAGCACAATGTGAGTTAATTTCAGGTCCATATGCAAATTATGCAATTTAAAATGCAATACTAAGATGCATGCATTTTTTGTAACTGGTTTTTATGCTAGTTAAAGTGATGCATGAATAATGCAAGAGAATATGTATGCTGAATAAAAGATCACAAGTATACCCTAAAAATATGAGCATCATAATAGAAATAGAAATCAGAGGCGATTTAATCCATCGTTAAAAAGCGGTCATCAAGTCAAAGCAAGACAAGGAGAGCAAGGTCCCAATTTTTCACATAAAAAATCACTTTAATTAAAATAGTGGCAAATGAGACAATTAAATATGCTAAGATGTAGAGGACAAAATAAGGATCAAAATGACACTAAAATCATGCAATTTGGACCTACGATGCTCAAGTTATGCTAAAAACAATGCAGGGGCATAATTGTAATAAAAATGCAAGAAAAATAAAGGATAAATATTGCAAAGAGGGACCTAAATGCAAATAGCAAAAACTGCATGGGCCCTCTTGTAAATTATCCAATGCGCGTAGGGACCTTTATGCAAATCTTCAAAATCTTGATGGTCTCCCTGTAAAATACCCAGGCATGCACCTGAGGCACGTGCTTGGGGACCAAAATGCAAATATTATATTTTCCAGGGTCTTTCGCGTAAATTACCCAAGCCCTCACGTGCGGTGCACGTGAGGGCCCAGGCTCGGGAGGAGGCCTCAGGCTCGGGGCACCCTTCAATATGTGGAGGCTCGAATTTTGGCTCGGGGCACCCGAGCCTGTTGGTTTGGTTCGAGGCTTGGGCCTCCACGTGGCGTCATCACAGTCGTCCGATCGAAACGATCGGACGGCATATGCTCTTCTGCATCCGTCATAGGTCACCGTCGCGTCGCTCCTATCGAGAAGGAGATCCGGGGAGCTCTATGGACTGCTGGCGGAGATCTTGGAGTCGTGGTGAGGCTTCGGGGCTGGTCAGAGGTGAAGGTCGGCGAAGTCTCGCCGGAGGAGAAAAGCTCGAAGGAGCTCCGTCGTATACTCCGTCTAATGAAGTTCCTGCATGCGTTAGATATAGCCGAAGCTTGTGCAATTGTGCGCGAGGTGAGGTGGAATGGAATGGGAGCCGTGTGGAGGTGGAGAAGGTGGGGGCTCAGGGGAGTCCTCCGTCGTGACGACGGAGGAGTGGGCTCAGAGCACGGTGGGGTTCTGACGGAAGGAGATGGAAGCGCGAGAATGGCTGATGGCTGGTGAAGCTAAGGAGATGGTCAGATGGAGGTGGACGATGTTGTAGCGTGTAGGAAAAATTAGGAAGAAAAGAGGAAAAATCACCTCGTTGGAGCGAGGTGATGGTGGAGGTAGTAGCCTGGGATTGAGCTTCGGCTGGAGCTCTGGGTCGTCACCTTGGCCTGCCCGGCCTTGGCAGGGAGCTCAGCGGTGCCCGGAGGCGACCGCGACACGGCCAAAGCGGTCGTGGGTCGACACCGCCAGAAACCACCACCGCCATGAAGATCCGCCCCTCCGCTGTCACCGGAGGGGCAGGGGAAGGCAGGGCTAAAGCCAAAATGGTGGACCAAGGTTCTTGGAGGCGGGCGAGGGCTTAAATAGGTGGAGGCGTCCGACGGTTACGTGGCGGAGCAGGGATGTTTGAATGGAGGTAGTGAAGGCTGGGCGTAATGGCGGGGAGAGTTAGGGGTTACACGAGGAACGCGGAGGAACATGCTTTGAGGGGGAGGCATTATGAGCGAGAGGGATGGCTGGTAGAGATGTCAATCTGGGTCTACCCATTGGGTACCCGGCCTGAACCCGCCCCATTTAAGGACCCGAAACCCGTCCCATTTACTTTTGGATGGGTTTGGGTTTTGAATTGGCTACCCATGCGGTTATGGGTATGGGTTTGGGATTTTCTTGTGGGTACTCGAACCCGAACCCGCCCCAAACCCGAATAAAATATATATAAAGATAGATGTATATGTTGCATTTTAATCAAACTAGCCCTAAATACATTTCATATCTAATATGTATTGGTCTACATGTATAAATTTCCAACTTAACTTTCTCCTGCCCATCCATTTATTCATATTCAACTAACTTTTTATATCTTTAATAAATAAAAACTATCAACACAAAAGAGTTAAATACTTATCATATATAAACATTTAATATTCTCTATATATTGCATATTTTTATTAATCATCATATTACACGATCTCACTCTATTTCGTCTATCTATGAAAATCTTGTATACATTTAGAAACAACTTAAGATTTACCATGTCGAATATATGGGTACCCATTGGGTACACGGGTATCCGACATGTATATGGGTACCCGCTAGAAATTACCCGTTTAATAAATGGGTGGGTATGGGTAGTGATATTATAAATGGGTATGGGTTGGGAATAGTAATACCCGCCCCAAACCCGACCCACTGACATCCCTAATGGCTGGAGGTGGCGGGCAAAAATGGAAGGGGGAGGTGTGTGCGCAAGATGGAACGGTTGGAGCGGGGGTTACGCAAGGAGGAAGATGATCTGGTGGCCGTTGTATCCCATAATCCAACGGCTGAGATGCGAGTGTGGATGGTCGGCTCAGATTAGATCCATTGATCGGATCAGATGGCTGAGGGTATAGCGCGAAGGAGTAGCTGCGATTGGAAGATGGGTGAGATCGAATGGCAGATGTGAAGATGCGACGTGGCGCGTAGGAGGCCGTAGGATAGGGATGGGATTAGAGGGTTGAGATGCAAGGGTGACGTGGATGCACATGAGGCGTAGGATAGGAGCTTGATCGAATGGTTGTGGATGAGGCGTAAGTGGGTGGCTCAGATCTGAGCTGGGAGTCATCCAATGGCTGGGAATAAGGCGGGTGATGGACGGCAGAGATGAAGCTGGGCGAGCTTGATCCAAGGTCCAGGAGAGGCGCCGGGTGGCAGATAGAGAAGCGGGCCACGTGGGTGACCCAGGGGGCGCCACGTGGCCCAATCAGAAAAATTCAAAGTAAAAATACAAAGATAAATATAAAAGAAATAGTTAGAAGTCGAATTAGGAAAAAGTCAAAACATAAAAGTTGCTCTTCTCGACGAGATCTACAACTTTCATGTTGGACAAAAAGCCAAAAGAGGTCACTTGTACAAAACATATTTTTGGGGATATTTTTAAGGGGATAAAAATACCGATTTTGTGGTTTTGAGATGTTTTTGTATTTTTTAGTGTTTTTAATGGTCAGTGATTTATGGACAATTATTCTACTTAATTTTTAGGGGGTTTTGAGGATAAAATAAATACAAGAAAAATAGAGGAAATTAAATACAATAATTTAATGGTAAATTATACACAATATAATACAGGATAAAAATAAAGAATTGATGGATATTTTTATTGGATTGATTAAGCAGAGGGTTTAATTTATGGCTTTTAGCATGATGAATACGAGATTCATCATACTCCTATACTTAAACCATGCTCGTCCTCAAGCATCTAAAGAATGAAGGAGTCGGATTAATTCCTGACAGTGCGCGTGAAATTTTCAAGGCTTGATCTTTCGAAGACCCTTAGTTTTAAGAGATCCTAAAATTCCAGGTTTATCCAAGCCTTAGTCAGAAGGAATCCAACTTCTCTGATTATCAGACTCTCTTTTTGTACATATAATATAAGGATATGACATTTAGTGTACTGCATTTCATGAGAGCCGAGTCGATGCATCACTCAAAGTTCCAGTCCCAAAGACTCTCCTCTAGACCCAATCCTCAATACTAGGGAATAAGTATATTTCTTGCTTCAGTCAACCATCTCATTAGTTTGTCAGACTTGTAATGTTGATGGACGACCAGATGATGGAGGTAATGGGATTGTGTCTATTTTTCTCACCCTCACATTGGAACAAGGGGCCTCTCGTGTGCCTTTTTACTCAACGCATGTAAATTTTAATATTGTTGATCAATGTGTCCGTCAAGAGAGTTGGAGTCGTCTGCACTTGTTTTTCTGGGAGTACACTGGGATGTGTCTTTTCTGAGTATCTAAGATACCTTCGATACCCAGACTTGTATTGGTTACGATGCATGGCCCTTTTTGTGGTGTCAGCCCGACTCCTTGGTCCTAATTAGCTCTTGGTTCAAGTGGACACTTTAAAAATGTTCGGGAGCGCTCGCCATTGGTGGAATCTCATTTGTATTTTGACCTTGGTATTTAGAGCTTTTTCTTTGACATTTCATTTCTTTTGTTGGCTAGCTCCACTGCTTTTATCAAAAGTTGACGCACACTGATCAACAAATTCCTTTAAGTTTCATCACACCCTGGCACATAGGTAAATATCAAAGAGATAGTATGAATCTTGTTCACATACTGGCTAAGGTTTTGCTGACACTCAGGTTTTCTGAAGCCTTCTTAACTTTATCCCATCCTCGAATATCATTAGATCGGGTCTAATCTCAAATCTATGGTTCCTAGTTCCTCAAGTGATATCTCAACTCAATTCATCAATCATGCAGTTGTGGAAGTGACTGTGTTGATCATATTTACTTGAAGGTAGAGATGAAGAGTGCAATATAGCACTCAAATCTTTCAAACCAGGGAAGTGTGGATATTTAAGTCTTAAAAACCCTAATGACTAAGGCATGTTAACTCAGACTCTCAAGATCACAGAAACCCAGTGTCCTCAAAATCCTCAAGCCTTGAGTGAGTGTGAATGTGTCAGGAATAGACCAACTCCTTAGGTTAGTGATTTTTGTTTGATTTTTATCTTTTGCAGATTTTTATGGGTTTTAATATTTTTTTATACAGGAATATTTACAAAAATTAATCCCTCGATTTTAATAAACAATTTTTACAAGGTTTTTACCCAGTTCACAAATTTACCAAAACCCAGCCTAAAAAATAAAAAGTTTTAAAACACGATCTAAGGCTAAAGTAAATATAAAATAATATACGGTATACCCCCCTATACTTAAATTTTGCTATGTCCTCATAGCATAAGTGCCATGAAGCCAAGGCTCGATTCAAATATCGGGTGATATAGCGGAATTGAGGAGGAGGGTCCCCATATACTTAGGACAAAATCGGCCTAAGTACAAGAAGATAGAACGAGGGAGGGATGAGCAGGCAGGTCCCCCCTATACTTAGGCTGCAAATAATCTAAGTAAGGTCTGAATTAGGGGGAGGGTGTTCTATGATACAAGGGTGAGGGGGAGGGGGTTCGTAAAATATATACACACACACACACAGAGAGAGAGAGAGATAGAGAGAGAGAGAGAGTGAAATAAACAAGGGGATGGTGGGAGTGAGTGTGTATGTGCAAGTGTAGGTGTGTGTGTGGAGGGGGGGGGGTTAGATCATCAAGTAATCTACTTTTTTTTACAACATGCAAAATTGAAATTAAATATGCAAATGCAATTTTTTTCTACAATATGACATGCAGGCTGTCTGATCTAAAACTCCTAGAATTTCTTCCCGAATTCTTTTGTGGCCTTCTCAGTGGAAGCTCCCGACTTCCGCCTCTATGAAGATCAAGCATCCTCGATGCTCACGGGCCCCGCCACAAAAGAGACAAGTTAGAACACACAGAGAAATTAAATCAGCAGATATGATGCAAAAATTGATGCATGGAATGAGGACCTAAAAATTTTGAAATTATTCAACAAATAAAATCAAAATCCAAAAATTAAGAAGTCGTGTCCCCGGCAACGGCGCCATTTGATGAACGTAAAATTCGCCTCATTAAGAGTGCATAATTAGTCGTAGTATAGGAGGCGAATTCGGTTCAGCTAAAAACCACAGTCCTTTGAATGCTGTGGAGTATTTATACTTAGCAAGTCTACCAAGGTCGAACACATGGACACAGCTACTTAATATGTTTATCGAATCTTGATTCATGGAGCGAAATGTGAGTTAATTTCAGGTCCATATGCAAATTATGCAATTTAAAATGCAATACTAAGATGCATGCATTTTTTAATTGGTTTTTATGCTAGTTAAAGCGATGCATGAATAATGCAAGAGAATATGTATGCTAAATAAAAGATCACAAGTATACCCTAAAAATATGAGCATCATAATAGAAATACAAATCAGAGGCAATTTAATCCATCATTAAAAAGCGGTCATCAAGTCAAAGCAAGACAAGGAGAGCAGGGTCCCAATTTTTCACATAAAAAACACTTTAATTAAAACAGTGGCAAATGAGACAATTAAATATGCTAAGATGTAGAGGACAAAATAAGGATCAAAACGACACTAAAATCATGCAATTTGGACCTACGATGCTCAAGTTATGCTAAAAACAATGCAGGGGCATAATTGTAATAAAAATGCAAGAAAAATAAAGGATAAATATTGCAAAGAGGGACCTAAATGCAAATAGCAAAAACCGCTCGGGCCCTCTTGTAAATTATCCAATGCACGTAGGGACATTTATGCAGATCTTCAAAATCTTGAGGGCCTCCCTGTAAAATACCCAAGCACGCACGTGAGGCACGTGCCTGGGGACCAAAATGCAAATATTATATTTTCCAAGGTCTTTAGTGTAAATTACCCAAGCCCTTACGTACGATGCACGTGAGGGCCCAGGCTCGGGAGGAGGCCTCAGGCTCGGGGCACCTGTCAGTATGTGGAGGCTCGGATTTTGGCTCGGGGCACCCGAGCCTGTTGGTTTAGTTCGAGGCTTGGGCCTCCACGTGGCGTCATCACAGCCGTCCGATCGAAACGATCAGACGGCATCTGCTCTTTTGCATCCGCCGCAGGTGATGACCGGTCCGAATGATCAAGGGTAAAGGTATCAATCGGTCGTCGCGACCTCAATCACTCAGCTAAGTCAATCAAGAAAAATAAACCACCACGAGAGGTAAATTCTCTCAAAATGCGAAAGTGGTCCTGCTATTTATTTAACCTGGTATAGCGACCAGGGTCGAACACAAGGAGCACGGGTTGGCCTCTCAGCCTACGAAGTAGTTAAAAAGAGAAATAAAATAAAAGAAGCAAATATTTTTGGTGGTTTTTAATTATTTAATATTTTTTTGGATTTTTAATGTATTAAGAAAATAATAAAAACAAATAAACACACACTTCAGCAATTTATTAAATACACAAAAAATCAACCAAAAATTCAAACAAAAATATTTTTATGTGTTTTATAATTTTTAGTGTTTTTGGTGAATTTTTGAGAATTTTCTGATGTTTATTTAATTTTCTAAAAATCAAAAAGTGACTAAAATAGTAGGTACTGTCCAGCCGAGCTAAAAGGGCCTAGAAAAAAATATCTAGAGGCCCCAAATTAGCTGGGAAGTAATTTTCCTGTAAAGAGAATAAAACAAGAAAAATTTAGGCACTTATTTTATTATTTTTGGATTTTTAATTTAATTACTAGAATTTTTATAAGATTTTAGGTGTTTTTCACTTTTTAGGTGTTTTAGATAATGCAAAATAGCCAAAATTGGCTAGAAAATCAAGCTAAGCAAACCAAACAGTAGACAATTTTTGTGGAATTTTTAAATGAGTTTTAATATTTTTTTGGGGTTTTTAAAGCTAGACAGTAGCAAAATTACGTGTTTTTGATTTTTTAAAAATATCAATTGAAAACAAAAATGTCCTAAAAAATCCTCGAAAATTTTACACTATGGCAGGAGCCATGTGTCCAATTTTCGTTGGATTTGGAGGTAATTTGCTATTTTATTCAAAAATAAAGAGGGGGCACAGTGCACAGGGACCAAAGTGTAAATATCCAGAAGTCTGGGGGGTCTGGTGCAATTAACCCAGCGAAACACGTGCTACGCGCGTGTCTGGGGCACTCAGGGACCCATATGTAAGAAAAATAAGTTCCAGGGGCTTATTGGTAACATGTACCAAAAGTCCAGGGACCTATTCGCAAAATACCCAAAAAATCACGCACATGTTCAAATGTATCACGCACAGGGGTATAAATGCAAATAGTTAAAAACTTTCATTCAATTGATAACAACCAGAACTACATGGTAGATAATGTAAAAAGCCCAAAAGATCACGTGTCGATGCACGTGTCAGACCACACACAGGGGCATATCAGTCAATACATGCAAGCACAAGGGTCTCTATGCAAATATTCCCAAAACTAAACAACTAAACGAACTAATTACAGGACTAAATGCTAAATGAAATAAACTGAAGGGCCAAAGGGTAGTTTACCCTTTATTAATGAAGCGGGTGGATGGAGGCCACGTGGATCATCTAACGGTGGCGAACGATGGGCGCTCCAGATCTCTCCTCCTCAGATCGAACGGTGACGGTTGCTCCTGCGATGGACGGCCCTGATGAAGACTGGAGCTGGAGGGAAGATCGAACGGTGGCTGAAGGTCGAGGAAGAACAGGTGGCCGGCGAACTTCGCCGGCCCAGTGCGAGCGCTCCTGACCTCCTCGCGGGGCGCTGATGATCGGAACAGGTCGGGTGTGGGCCTCCGCGTCGGATAGGGGTCTCCGATGACCCAGCCAAGCTCTGAGGAGCTCGGGCGAGGTCGGCGGAGCTGCGCCTCCTGGCTGGATGTCGAAGGACCTCAGATGGCCTTCGTTCGACCTGCAAAGCAATCCAGAAGACTCGCGGGTCGAGGGCAAACTGCCTCGACCCGGTTAGGTGGAGTGGCGGTGGACGATGGGTCGCAGCGGATGAGCTCCGGTGAAGTGGGGACGATGGAGCTCGAGCCCCAGCTCCTGTGCGAGCTGGGTTGGATGGGGATGTGGAGAAGGTGCGCGGGAAGACGGCGAAGGCTATGGCGATGCCCGATGATCGAATGGTGATCGGAATCGATAGGAATCGATGAAATGTGGCGGAGCGACGATTTGGGCGTAAACGAAAATCAAAGAAAAGGGGAGGTCTAAGGGACTACCTGGGCGGAGGAGTAGACTGTGGATGAGCTAATGAAGCTCTGGGTCGTTGCCTCGAGGAGCGTCTCCCTCCGAGGCTCGGTGCTCCTGCTGGTGGCGGAGCAACGGCGGCGAAGCTCGCCGGATCAGTGGACACGCCTCCTCTCCTCGCTTCAACAGCGCCAAACGCGAACTGTCACTCTCACGAATACGCCGGAGCTCACAGGGGTGGATTCGAATGGCCAAAGATGGAGAAGTGAGGAGGCGGAGCTCGGCTATATATGCTGGAGGGGTCCGGGAAAGATGGCTCGGGTAGGGCGTAGAGGTGCGCGGATCCCGATGTGGATGCCCCGGCGAGGGTGTTGGATGTGGCAGGAGTGAAACGGACCCGGGGTTTAGGTGGGAGTCAATCGGGTTTAGGCGCTAGAAATTAGGGAAATCGGGTCGGGCGCCTTCGTCCGTGGGAGGTGGTCCTGGGGGGGGGGGAGGGGGGTAGTTGACCGGGCGGTCAACAGTCCCAGGACCAATAGGGAACGACCACGTGGAAATGATTTGGAAGTGAAATAACAGGTGGAAAATGGTCGAATTTGTAAAAAGTTAAAACATGAAATATTTTTATTTTATTTTTTTTCTATTTTTTAGTGATTTTTAATTAATTTTTCAAAAGAAAATAAGGTATATACATAATATGTGATATATAGGTATATGTACACTATATAGGGTTTTTAATTTTTGATTTTTAATTTCTTATTTTTGTGCAATTTTATTCCTATTTTATATTTTATTTATTTTCATTATAAAATAAGGAATAAAAAGGTATTTTTATTTGATTTTTATTATTTATATACATAGGTAAAAGAAATACATATATACATGGTATATTTACAATATATTTTTGTGTTTTTAATTTTGTTATTTTTATTTAGTTTTTGTTTTAATTATTTTTATTTTATTTAGTTACACTATATAATATAGGATATGTACAAAAATTTTAGAAATTAATTTTATTTATTTATAAGGTTAAATAAATATAAAGGTGGTTCTATGTACATGATGACTATACAAGAGGTGTTTTTGTTTTCTTGTTATTTTTAAATTTTTGTTTTGATTTTATATTTATAAATATATACAAATATTTACAAGCCTATTTTTGTGAGGAAAATACTTTTATTTTATTTACATAGGTATTTACACACATGAGCCCCTATCTCCCTCTACTTTGGCTTTTATGCGGTCAGGCCCATGCTGAGCCCTCCCTTGGGTTAGGTTGCTCAATATTTATTCTAAATATTTCCCTCTTTTTCTTTTTAATCTTTATTCTTTTATTTTTGCACAAAAACATGCTAATTATAGGTTTTTACACAATGCATGCTTTTGGTAATTATTTCTATTTACACATATCTACATGCATTTGCAAAGGTTTTTGTAGGTAAAATATAAGAATAAAGAGTGATGAATGAGTATTCATCATCCCCCTATACTTAACTTTGCTAGTCCCTTAGCAAACACTTATTTGAAAAAGAAGTGAGAAAGAAAGAAAGAAAAAGAAAAAGAGGATGTACATGGATCAAGGTTGATTATTAAACTTGCCTTCATTAAATTAAGGTATGGAGCTCGATCAGATCTTTGGATTATTAATGTGTCGGAACCTTATTTGGACTTAAGTCTAAAACTCAACAGCCTCTAAGTTCCACTATTCTATAACCAAGACTCCTCAATGCTCCAGATCAGAACAAGTCATCAATCACAAACCCTGAAGACCATGAATCTTTTCTTGTCCTGTGAAAGTGAGGTCTAAGCTCTCCACCTCAGAAATGGCAACTTGACAACCCTCCCCAACAAGGTAACTCTATGACCTCAATCTGGCCACTCTTTCCTCGAGGAGCGGGGTATTCCCTTCTAAGTTCAAGTTCAACTTGCTCAAGAAGAGAAGGAAGAAGAGAATGGGTCAAGGCCAGTGTAGCCAAGTACCCTTGGGAGCTTGACCAGTGTAGCCAAGTCTCCCTGCTGCAAGCTACATCAGGTGGATCATGAAACCAAGCTTTACTTATTGCACTCTATATACATACTCCGGTGGGATTATCATTTTCTATCAGACCCACCACTTTTTTGGAGTTATTTTCTTTTTGCACATTTTTTTTCAAGTGCATCTGTACAACATATACATGTGCAGCATATATACAAGGAGTTTTTCCTCTTGAGCCAGTAGACTATCCCTCTTTTGAAGCTTTATTGCAACCCACAACTCTCGTCGTTAGACCTCATGGCAACCAGACCAAGTTGAGACGCACTTCCTTCACTAAAAGAAGAAGAGAGGTTCCGCCTAGAAGTACTACCCTCATATGCTACCCCAAGTCAAGGAAGACTGCCTCCTCACCATCTCATCCGTAGAGAGCTCAGTGCATAGTGCTGGTGTCCAAGTAAGGCCATAATCTATATGAGTCATGTGTTGTTGTTAAGTGCTCTACTTAGGCTCATTGAGATGACATGTGATCATAGCCTAGTGGACTCAAAGAATTAAGTCACCATGGACCTGAAAAGCCTTAAACCTAAGCCCTATAAGGTTCCTCTTAGAAGTTAGGTGGATTAAGATCTTAATCAAGCTCCATTTCTCAATTTGATTCTAGGCTAGTTTAAATGTCAACTATCATCCAGAAAAACTATATACATATGTACAAAAGATGCTATTTACACAACTTTTACAATCATGCAAAATTTTTGAAAAATGTTTTGAAATCATGAATGGATGATGCATGAAGTGCAAGTTTCGCAAAAAGATATTTACACAAATTTACACGAGATTTTTGCAAACTTTTTATTTTCAAAACATTTTGGAAAAATTTTGTACTATATACATAATTTTGATACAAAAATATTTACATAAGCTTTACACAAAAGATTTTTGAAATTATTTTTACAAAAATAATTTGTACACTAGCTATTTATGTGCAAATAAAAGAAGTTTATGTACATGAAAATTTTTTAATTTTTGTGATTTTTTAGCCATATTATTTATTAACACACTCACACAAAGTACGAGTTATGGCTAAAGTATATATGAAATATATACACACCCCCTATACTTAGATCGAACGATGTCCTCAGAGTCAAGAGCGATGAATAAGACATAACTCGTGCTAGGTATAGGGAAGTGAAAAGAAAGGCTATATACAAAGACGAATAAATGAAATAGAAAAGTCAAGAGGGTCTCGGGTCTTCCCCCTATACTTAGGATCAAGTAATCCTAAGTATAGCAGGCTGTATACTAAGGGAAAAACCGAGTGGAGAATGTACAGGGTCTACCCCCCTATACTTAGGGTGAAATATCCCTAAATATAGGCAGCAAAACAGGGGTAGACAGAAACAAAAGAAATACCCAAACGTCTCACATCCCCCCTATACTTAGGGTAAGGTGCACCCTAAGTATAGCATAATCACAAGATGAAGAAAGGGATGTGGGACTAAAGAATGTAGTGATATAGACATCTGGATCTATACAAGGGGGAGGAACAGTGAAACTCAGGCGTGAGATGCAATAGATGTGAGTCAAAAGACCACATCTCACGCAAAATGGATCGGGGCAAGATCAACGACCCGCGGTTCATGATCTAGAAATGGCTTGAGCCGCTGGCCGTTCACTCGAAAGGTACTCTCAGAAGACAACTCAGATATATCAATGCTACCGTTGTCGTGTACCTTTCTGACCAAGTAGGGTCCCTTCCATTTGCTCTGTAGCTTCCCTGGAAATAAACGAAGCCTCGCATCAAATAACCATACTCTCTGTCCAATCTCAAAATGCTTGTGGCTGATATGAGAATCATGCCACTCCTTCACTCTCTTCTTATACTGTAGGATGTTTGAGAAAGCTGTATCTCTAAGCTCCTCCAGGGCAGCTAACTCTGCCCTCCTCTGGTCTCCCATACCATCTGGATCCATAAGAATATCTGTAACTGCCCAAAGTGACTTATGCCTCAGCTCAACAGGTAAATGGCACGGCTTGCCATATACGAGGCGAAAGGGAGATGTGCCCCAATGGAGTCTTGAAAGACGTCCTATATGCCCATAAGACCGAGTCCAAAAGCTGTGACCAATCCTTTCGGTCAGGGCGGACGACTTTCTGCAATATAGTCTTGATCTCCCTATTCGACACCTCGGCTAGACCATTCGTCTGTGGATGGTAAGGTGTAGCAACACGATGGTCTATACCAAACTCGCTAGCAAGGGCCTTCACCTGGTCGTTGATGAAGTGAGACCCCCCATCAGAAATCAGAACTCGTGGAACCCCGAACCGCGTGATGATGTGCTTCCTCAAAAATCTGCAAACTGTCCTCGCATCAACGGCTCGGGCGGGGATAGCCTCAACCCAACGACTAACATAATCCACGGCCAACAGAATGTACTCAAATCCCTGACTCTTAGGGAATGGACCCATGAAATCGATGCCCCATGCGTCAAAAACCTCACAGAAGTGAATGGGCTGCATCGGCTTCATATCACGCTATCCACAAGTGCCCATCCTCTGACAGTCAGTACACCTCTTCACGAACTCATTTGAGTCCTTGAAGAGGGTAGGCCACCACAAGCCGGATTGGAGCACTTTCTGTGCCGTTCTCCTCCCAGAATGATGTCCTCCTGCCTCATGCTTGTGGCAGTAAGTGAGGACGCTATGGTGTTCCTCCTGAGGAATACACCGATGCCAGACGCTATCCCCTCCTTCGTGGTAAAGGATGGGATCATCCCAGTGGTAGGACTTGGCCTTCGCAAGGAAGGTCTCAAGCCTCTGCCTGGGCCAATCTTGTGGGACTTTCCCAGCAACGAGAAAGTTCACAATATCGGCATACCACGGGAGCGAGGCGATAGCAAGGATCGCCTCATCTGGGAAGGTATCTCGAATGGGATCAATCTACTCCGACTCCTCAGGCTGCTCTAAACGGGAGAGATGGTCCGCCACCACATTCTTGACTCCAGGCTTATCCTTAATCTCAATGTCGAACTCCTGGAGTAGAAGGATCCATCTAGTAAGTCTGGCCTTGGCATCCTTCTTTGCCATGAGGTACCTGATGGCGGTGTGATCTGTGTACAAAGTCACTCTAGATCCAATGATATACGATCGAAACTTATCTAGGGCGAACACTACGGCTAGCATCTCCTTCTCTGTGACCGTGTAATTCCGCTGGGCGGAATCCAATGTGCGGCTAGCGTAGTGGATAGCAAATGGAACTCCATCCCTCCTCTGTCCCAGCACTGCCCCTACGGCAAAATCGGAGGCATCCGTCATGATCTCGAATGCGAGAGACCAATCAGGCGGCTGGAGGACAGGAGCCTCAATGACACACTGCTGGAGAGTCGCAAAGGACGAAAGACACTTGTCATCGACAAGGAACTCAGTGTCTTTCGTCAAGAGGTCAGTCAACGGCCGGGCAATCCTGCTGAAATCCCGAATAAATCTCCTATAAAATCCAACGTGCCCCAGGAATGACCGTAGCTGCCTCAAATTGGACGGTGGTGCGAGTTTTCTAATGACATCAACCTTGGCCGGATCAACCTCCATGCCCCTGTTAGAGATGATGTGGCCAAGCACGGTCCCTTGAGTCACCATGAAGTGACTCTTCTCCCAAGATAGAACCAAATGGAACTCAATACATCGCTGGAGTACTCGGTCTAGGCAGTTAAGACAGGAGTCAAATTCGTCGCCGTAGACCGAGAAATCGTCCATGAAGACCTCCAAACACTCCCCTACCATGTCCGAAAAGATCGACAGCATGCACCGCTGAAAAGTCGCAGGGGCATTGCATAGCCCAAATGGCATGCGTCGAAAGGCATATGTACCAAAGGGACAGGTAAAGGTGGTCTTCTCCTGATCCTCAGGAGCGATGGCCACCTGGTTGTAGCCCGAGTACCCATCCAGGAAGCAATAATGGCTCTTCCCTGCCAGTCTCTCAATGCTCTGGTCAATAAAAGGCAGGGGGAAATGGTCCTTCTTGGTGGCCTGGTTGAGTCTCCTGTAGTCAACACAGACCCTCCAAGAGGTGGGTACTCGTGTAGCAATCTCCTCTCCCGACTCACTGATCACAGTCGTGATGCCCGTCTTCTTGGGCACCACATGCAAGGGGCTGACCCACTTGGAGTCAGAAATGAGATAAATAAAATCTGCACTCCACCATTTTGATATTTCCTTCATCACGACCTCTCTCAGGTTGGGGTTCAGTCGCTGCTGGAACTCACGCGACGGCTTCGCTCCCTCCTCGAGATAGATATGGTGGGAGCACACTGATGGACTAATCCCATGGAGATCTGCTACGCTCCATCCGATTGCCTTGCGGTTCTTTTCAAGAACCCCCATCAAACGGGATTCTTGCTCTCCAGTCAGATCGGTGGAGATGATGACTGGGTACATCTCAGGTTTGCCCGAAAGGAACCGATACTTCAGCGAAGTAGGGAGCGGCTTCAGCTCTGGACAGCTGGGTGCTGGCAAATTTGGCCTCAGAAGAAGGTGTGTGAATGCTGCTAAGTCTGCCAGATCTTCCTGGGAGAAAGAATACGAACTCTCGCAAACTGGATCTGGAGGAGGCTGCTCAACTGTGCTGTCTCTGATCTGCTCTGCCTCTACCTCCTCCTCATCTGTAGGCTCAGGTGGACTCAGGTCTGGTATCTGGTCATCACAATCTGCCCAATCAGACTCTGAATCCGAGGGATCTGCATCAAACAAGGTGGCATCAGCACCACCGTCACACAAGGTGGCCTCAGTACCACCATCACTAGCAACTGTGTCGCGGTCGAGAACCGGCTCTGCTGCCTCTGTAGTATCCTGGACCAGGGCTGTGCTCTCCAAGCTCTCCTCTGCTGTCATCTCTGCATCAGTGGTGTCTGGAAATGAGAGGATGGCATGTGCTGAAGGGTCTGTCCATGCTGCCTCATCACCTGTGATCACAAAATCACAGTCCTGGTGGATGTCTAACCCGGCATCTGTCAGCTGCTCTGTGTCTGTGCTGGTCTCTGAGTCTGCTCTCTCTCTGGCTCTGTAGTCCTCGACCGTCTCTATTTGTACACTCTCGCCCTCGACGCGAAAGTATACCTTCCCGCTATCATGATCAGTCACCGCCTTGGCTGTGGCCAAGAACGGACGATCGAGGATGATGGGGGTATCGGCCACTAAGTCAGGGATCTCCATGTCCAATACTACGAAGTCCACGGGGAATTGCAGGCCCTGAATAGTGACGATAACGTCCCGCAACAACCCCTTCGGCCTCTTGACAGATCGATCAGCAAACTGAAGGACTGTCCTGCTCTGTCGAAGAGTGCCCAACTCGAAGCGGTCGAGAAGGGCTGCCGGATGGAGGTTGATAGACGATCCGCTATCTAATAGAGTACGGTCGAACCTCTGCTCACTAATCTGACATCTGACATACGGGGCTCCTGAGTCTGGCCTCTTGGCCGGCAGACGGTTCTGGATCGCGAAGCACGTAGCTTTCGTCAGCACATGTATCTCTGAATGATGGTTCCTCCTCCTCCTCCTGACTGTGGTCCTATCTCTCAAAGATCGCTGAAGAAGGGGGATGTGCTGCAAAGCCTCCTGAAGGGTCAGCTGTATGTGAAATCTATCGATCATGCTCTGGCTGAACTCCTCCTGCTCTCTCTTTTTTGGGTCTTTTTCTCTTTTCTTCCCCTTTCCCATCTGTAGGGCTCTAGGGAAGGGGATCACATGGTCCTTCTCAGATGAAGGACTAGGAAAAGGCCTAGACAGCTCGACGGCCGGATCCGCACATACATCAATCACCACAGTGGGACCAGAAGAAACTAAACCTTTTCCTTTATTCACAACAGTGTTCTGAGGTACATCAACAGAAGGAAAAACAACATCTCTATCAAAACGAGCACCGGTGGCCTCAGTACCACCCCGGGCTGGCTCTGCTACTGGATGTCTCGCGGCCTCAGTACCGCGGGCTGGCTCGGCAACTCTGGTGGCATCAGCACCACCTCCTCGAACTGGTGAAGCGGCAGCCTCAATACCGCTCTCCTCCTCCTCATCTGGCGCCCTGGATGGATCCTCGAGTCGTCGCTCAGATGAGGCGCCGCCTGCTGGTGCTCTACCACTCCTAAGTGTAAAAAAATCAGCATCAAATAGATCCGAAGACATATCATCAAATGGATCACTAGGAGTGGCATGCTCAGTGGAAACTACCTGCTCAGATTTCCGCTTCAGGCTGTTCGGATCCGGCTCTATCTGTGCAGGGATGGCGACCTTCCCTCTCATCAGACCCTGCATTTCCTGGAGGAACTCGTCCATCTCCCGTCGGAAGGTAGCCTGCTGGTCCGTGAGGATGCGGGCTATGTCATCCGAAGCGGGGCTCTCATGGGAGCCCGACGGGTAGCCTCTCTGGTGCTGAGGCTGCTGGAACTGGTGCTGCTGGTGCTGAGAGGGGTAGGAGGTAGGATGCTGCTGCTGCTGTGGCTGGTGAGCCTGCTGCTCACGTCTCCAAGACTGTCCCTGCTACTGATAGGGACGAGGAACGAAGGACGACTACTGGTGTGGCTGGTATGCTGGGGGCTGCTGTTGCTGGTGATCCCTCTGCTGGCCATACTACCCTCCCTGACCGGATGACTGCTGCTGGGGCTGGGTGCCTCCACTCCCCCACCTGAATTCGGGATGGTCTCGTCGGATCCCAGGCTGGGGGCGGTCATACCAAATCCCGTTGACATCCATCAACGACTCTGCATCGTATGGGGCTGGCGGGAGTACTGCCAGAGGCTGATCCGGCTGGTATACCACCATCTGCAAGTCTGGAGATGGTGGGGACTGGTAAGAGGGCTGCTGCTGCTGGTACGGCTCCGCCTGTACAAGGTGAACCTGTCTAGGCTGCTGAAAGGAGCTGGAGCGCTGAAACGAGCTGCTGCTGCCGCCGGTATCGCCTCGCGACTGAAGACGGGGCTGGGAAGCCGTCTGTGCCTCCTGGAGACACATGAGCTGGGTCTTCATGTCGCTCAGAGTCTGTGCCATCTGTTCCATCTGCGTGATTCCCTAGCACTGCTTCTTCTCGATCAGCTCTATCCGGTCCAACTTCTCGCTGATGATGCCCATATCCGCAGCGGACGACTCTGCCTGTGCTGCTGCAACTGCGGATGAACTGGATGGACCGGCATCGACCCGTGCTATCCTCTGGTACTGCACGGGTCCTGGCTGCTGCTGGGGTCTCCCCTGAGTGTACAACTGGGTCTGGGACATCACCATATAATTCTCGGCCATCTCCTCGTAGATGGCCCAGACCTGGTCGTGGTCCTTGGCAAAATAGGACCCGCCGCAAGAAGCATTCACCAGACCCTGGAGCTCTGGTGTCAACCCGCTGAAGAAGCTCTGCACAAGGTTCGGCTTCGAAATGTTGTGGTGCGGGCATCGGTCTGTGAGCTCACGGAACCTCTCCCATGCCTCGTGGAATTGCTCGTTGGGGAGCATGGAGAAGTTGCTGATTAGGGCCCTCGCTGCATTCGTCCGCCCGAGTGGATAGTACTTGTTCAAGTACTCGGTGCGGAGCTGCTCCCAGGTGTAAACAAACTTCCCCAAATGCTTCAGCCAGGTGGCTGCTCTGTCTGCTAGGGAGAAGGGGAAGGCGATCATCCTGATCGTGTCCTGGTCCACCTGACGGTCGTGGACAGTGCTGCATATCATCAAAAACTCCTGGAGGTAGAGATGGGGCTCCTCTGTCGTGAGTCCGTGGAAGCGGGGGAGTAGCTGCAAAGTGTTCGGGGGGAACTTGAAGTCCCCCACGATCACTGGAAGTACTACCCAGTGGTGCGTCAGCGTCGATCCGGGGTTGTGTAACTCCCGCATCGGTCTCGGTGGTCCTCCGGCCGCGGCTGCGGCGGCTGCCGCTGCTGCGGCGGCTGCTGCTGCGGCTGCTGCATCCACATCATCTGGGATCCTCGGTCCCTCTCTCCTCTGCTCTCGCTCTGCTCTCATCTGCTTCATCTCTCTCCTCATGTCGAGCATGAATGCTCCCTGATCCCTCAGCTGCTGCTGGACGGTCTCTAACGAGGCGATCAGGGTGGAGTTGATCGCTCCCTGATCCAATACGAAGTGCTCAGGCTGACGGGAGCGATCCTCAGAACTGCCGGCCATAACGTCTGCAAAATCAAATGAGCCCAACTCAGGTGTTGTCAAATCTGCTAATCTCTCCTCGGGCTCATGTCGCTCAGGTCCGAAAGAAAGGGGGTCGAGGGGGAACAGGGCGGAGTCGTACTCGGGCTCGGAGAGCTGGTCTCGGCTCTCGCTGGCCAACCTAGATGATCGGGTAGACGTGCCTGAAAGCGGTGCAGCCAGAGGCTGCCTAAGAGAGCGTCTACCCATCATCTTGATCTGGCGAGTAGTGTGGATGAGATCTGGAGAAACTATGATCAAAATGCAAACCCCCGGTTCACCAACGCAACGCGAGCTGAAGACCGTAAAAGCTCGGTCAAATTATCTTGTCAATTTTTATTAGGTGAACACACAAGATATCAGAGCGCTTACGTGACCTGTTAGGATACCCGATGCTACCCCAACCGACTGGCCCGCACAGAAGAGTCGGTAGTCAGCTGGAAATAGCACCGGAGGGCTCTACCTAGGGTACGGGTCACTCTCTCGCGCAATCAAACCAAACAATGAGGGGGTTGCTCTCCCCAAGACAAATTTTTAAGGTGAGCGTCTTTTAGGGTCAATAGTTTTAGCCAGTCCCAATTTTATGGTTTTTCTTTTTAATATTTTTCAAATAAAAACAAAGGCCTAACGAATTTTTCGGTTCTCCTGGTTATTTAGTCCAAAACAGGGGGGAGAAGACGAAAAAGCCGATGCGCGATGAAATCAATGATGCATGCTGAGATAGAAATGCGTACCTTGCCTCCAGCACTCTACATGCAAGTGATCCACGCAGAATTTATAGACAGAAAGTAAACTACCTAAATGATGCAGCGAGAAAAACCGAGTCCTAGATGAGCACTTTCTACTCGCAGAACCGTCTAACCGGTCACCGACCTTCAAGCCCAAGGGTCCGGTCTTGGCCCACCCCTCCTCTGCCCGACAAATCGGGGGTAGGAGAAAGTGCTTTACGGGGCGGGCTGCGGCACGTAGGCTACGAAGGAGATGAGTCGGTTATTTTTATTAATTGATTATTAGCAGGTCCAATTAAGCGAACTATAGGAGCAGGCAGATAATTAAGTGTGGGGACCCTACTAATTACGGCACAAGCAAGAGAAAATCGTAAAGCTAGGGGCTCGATGAAAAACTGCGTAAACACCGGAAAAGGCAGTAAAAAGAAAAGAAAACAAAACCGCGTAAAAAGCCGCTAAAAACTCCTAAGGGTCCCCCGAGCACACCGGTGCTCGGCGAAACAGACCCGCTAAGTCCAAGAGTCCACAAGTCCAGTCTGAGTACCTGTATTATTACAATAATAGTCAAATAAAATCTAATCTACACCTCATCCACTCAACTCTCTCCCTCTCGCTCTCTCCTGCGGCTCCGTACAGAAGGGAGCCACCTCCAAGTCCTGCGGTTGCGTCGGCTTCTCGAAAGTCGCCTCCGCGGTCCTCGGGCCCTCGCAAGAAACAGAGACAAGTGGTCAGACCAAAATAATCAAATAATAATAACAGAAAAATAAATGGAAATAAAAATGGGGGTATATATATGCAAAAATGCAAAATAAAATAAACACTCAAAAAAAACAAAATTAAAACAAAATAAAAGAAAATAAAACAAAAATAAAATCTAGACAAAAGCCGCGAAAAAGCCGAGAGCTCTGAAAGAGCCGCGAAAAGTCGCAAAAACAAAAACGAAAAATAAAATAAAAACTACTAAGCCGTGCTCCTCGGCAACGGCGCCATTCTGATGACCGGTCCGAATGATCAAGGGTAAAGGTATCAATCGGTCGTCGCGACCTCAATCACTCGGCTAAGTCAATCAAGAAAAATAAACCACCACGAGAGGTAAATTCTCTCAAAATGCGAAAGTGGTCCTGCTATTTATTTAACCTGGTATAGCGACCAGGGTCGAACACAAGGAGCACGGGTTGGCCTCTCGGCCTACGAAGTAGTTAAAAAGAGAAATAAAATAAAAGAAGTAAATATTTTTGGTGGTTTTTAATTATTTAATATTTTTTTTGGATTTTTAATGTATTAAGAAAATAATAAAAACAAATAAACACACACTTCAGCAATTTATTAAATACACTAAAAATCAACCAAAAATTCAAACAAAAATATTTTTATGTGTTTTATAATTTTTAGTGTTTTTGGTGAATTTTTGAGAATTTTCTGATGTTTATTTAATTTTCTAAAAATCAAAAAGTGACTAAAATAGTAGGTACTGTCCAGCCGAGCTAAAAGGGCCTAGATAAAATATCTAGAGCCCCAAATTAGCTCGGAGGTAATTTTCCTGTAAAGAGAATAAAACAAGAAAAATTTAGGCACTTATTTTATTATTTTTGAATTTTTGGTTTAATTACTAGAATTTTTATAAGATTTTGGGTGTTTTTCACTTTTTAGGTGTTTTAGATAATGAAAAATAGCCAAAATTGGCTAGAAAATCAAGCTAAGCAAACCAAACAGTAGACAATTTTTGTGGAATTTTTAAATGAGTTTTAATATTTTTTTGGGGTTTTTAAAGTTAGACAGTAGCAAAATTAAGTGTTTTTGATTTTTTAAAAATATCAAATGAAGACAAAAATGTCCTAAAAAATCCTCGAAAATTTTACACTATGGCAGGAGCCATGTGTCCAATTTTCGTTGGATTTGGAGGTAATTTGCTATTTTATTCAAAAATAAAGAGGGGGCATAGTGCACAGGGACCAAAGTGCAAATACCCAGAAGTCTGGGGGGTCTGGTGCAATTAACCCAACGAAACACGTGCTAAGCACGTGTCTGGGGCACTCAGGGACCCATATGTAAGAAAAATAAGTTCCAGGGGCTTATTGGTAACAGGTACCAAAAGTCCAGGGACCTATTCGCAAAATACCCAAAAAATCACGCACATGTTCAAATGTATCACGCACAGGGGTATAAATGCAAATAGTTAAAAACTTTCATTCAATTGATAACAACCAGAACTACAGGGTAGATAATGTAAAAAGCCCAAAAGATCACGTGTCGATGCACGTGTCAGACCACCCACAGGGGCATATCAGTCAATACATGCAAGCACAAGGGTCACTATGCAAATATTCCCAAAACTAAACAACTAAACGAACTAATTACAGGACTAAATGCTAAATGAAATAAACTGAAGGGCCTAAGGGTAGTTTACCCTTTATTAATGAAGCGGGTGAATGGAGGCCACGTGGATCATCTGACGGTGGTGAACGATGGGCGCTCCAGATCTCTCCTCCTCAGATCGAACGGTGACGGTTGCTCCTGCGATGGACGGCCCTGATGAAGACTGGAGCTGGAGGGACGATCGAACGGCGGCTGAAGGTCGAGGAAGAACAGGTGGCCGGCGAACTTCGCCGACCCAGTGCGAGCGCTCCTGACCTCCTCGCGGGGCGCTGATGATCGGAACAGGTCGGGTGTGGGCCTCCGCGTCGGATAGGGGTCTCCGATGACCCAGCCGAGCTATGAGGAGCTCGGGCGAGGTCGGCGGAGCTGCGCCTCCTGGCTGGATGTTGAAGGACCTCAGATGGCCTTCGTTCGACCTGCAAAGCAATCCAGAAGACTCGCGGGTCGAGGGCAAACTGCCTCGACCCGGTTAGGTGGAGTGGCGGTGGACGATGGGTCGCAGCGGACGAGCTCCGGTGAAGTGGGGACGGTGGAGCTCGAGCCCCAGCTCCTGTGCGAGCTGGGTTGGATGGGGATGTGGAGAAGGTGCGCAGGAAGACGGCGAAGGCTATGGCGATGCCCGATGATCGAATGGTGATCGGAATCGACGAAATGCGGCGGAGCGACGATTTGGGCGTAAACGAAAATCAAAGAAAAAGGGAGGTCTAAGGGACTACCTGGGCGGAGGAGTAGACTGTGGATGAGCGAAGGAAGCTCTGGGTCGTTGCCTCGAGGAGCGTCTCCCTCCGAGGCTCGGTGCTCCTGCTGGTGGCGGAGCAACGGCGGCGAAGCTCGCCGGATTAGTGGACACGCCTCCTCTCCTCGCTTCAACAGCGCCAAACGCGAACTGTCACTCTCACGAATACGCTGGAGCTCACAGGGGTGGATTCGAATGGCCAAAGATGGAGAAGTGAGGAGGCGGAGCTCGGCTATATACGCTGGAGGGGTCCGGGAAAGATGGCTCGGGTAGGGCGTGGAGGCGCGCGGATCCCAATGTGGATGCCCCGGCGAGGGTGTCGGATGTGGCAGGAGTGAAACGGACCCGGGGTTTAGGTGGGAGTCAATCGGGTTTAGGCGCTAGAAATTAGGGAAATCGGGTCGGGCGCCTTCATCCGTGGGAGGTGGTCCTGGGGGGGGGGGGGGTAGTTGACCGGGCGGTCAACAGTCCCAGGACCAATAGGGAACGACCACGTGGAAATGATTTGGAAGTGAAATAACAGGTGGCAAATGGCCGAATTTGTAAAAAGTTAAAACATGAAATATTTTTATTTTATTTTTTTTCTATTTTTTAGTGATTTTTAATTAATTTTTCAAAAGAAAAATAAGGTATATACATAATATGTGATATATATGTATATGTACACTATATAGGGTTTTTAATTTTTGATTTTTAATTTCTTATTTTTGTGCAATTTTATTCCTATTTTATATTTTATTTATTTTCATTATAAATAAGGAATAAAAAGGTATTTTTATTTGATTTTTATTATTTATATACATAGGTAAAAGAAATACATATATACATGGTATATTTACAATATATTTTTGTGTTTTTAATTTTGTTATTTTTATTTAGTTTTTGTTTTAATTGTTTTTATTTTATTTAGTTACACCATATAATATAGGATATGTACAAAAATTTTAGAAATTAATTTTATTTATTTATAAGGTTAAATAAATATAAAGGTGGTTCTATGTACATGATGACTATACAAGAGGTGTTTTTGTTTTCTTGTTAATTTTTAAATTTTTGTTTTGATTTTATATTTAGAAATATATACAAATATTTACATGCCTATTTTTGTGAGGAAAATACTTTTATTTTATTTACATAGGTATTTACACATATGAGCCCCTATCTCCCTCTACTTTGGCTTTTATGTGGTCAGGCCCATGCTGAGCCCTCCCTTGGGTTAGGTTGCTCAATATTTATTCTAAATATTTCCCTCTTTTTCTTTTTAATTTTTGTTCTTTTATTTTTGCACAATAACATGCTAATTATAGGTTTTTACACATATCTACATGCATTTGCAAAGGTTTTTGTAGCTAAAATATAAGAATAAAGAGTGATGAATGAGTATTCATCAGCAGGTCACCGGAGAAGGCAGGGCTCTGGCGACCTGCCAATTGCTCCGTCGCGTCCCTCCTGTTGAGAAGGAGATCCGGGGAGCTCTATGGACTGCTGGCGGAGATCTTGGAGTCGTGGTGAGGCTTCGGGGCTGGTCGGAGGTGAAGGTCTGTGAAGTCTCGCCGGAGGAGAAAGGCTCGAAGGAGCTTCGTCGTATACTCTGGCCAATGAAGTTCCTGCATACGTTAGATATAGCCGAAGCTTGTGCAATTGTGCGCGAGGTGAGGTGGAATGGAATGGGAGCCGTGCGGAGGTGGAGAAGGTAGGGGCTCAAGGGAGTCCTCCGTCGTGATGACGAAGGAGTGGGGTCGGAGCGCGGTGGGGTTCTGTCGGAAGGAGATGGAAGTGCGAGAATGGTTGATGGCTGGTGAAGCTAAGGAGATGGTCAGATGGAGATGGACGGTGTTGTAGCGTGTAGGAAACATTAGGAAGAAAAGAGGAAAAATCAACTCACCAGAGCGAGGTAATGGTGGAGGTAGTAGCCTGGGATTGAGCTCCGGCTGGAGCTCTGGGTCGTCGCCCTGGCCTGCCCAGCCTTGGCAGGGAGCTTAGCGGTGCCCGAAGGCGACCGCGACACGGCCAAAGCGGTCGTGGGTCGACACCGGCAGAAACCACCGCTGCCATGAAGATCCACCCCTCCGCTGTCACCGGAGGGGCGGGGGAAGGCAGGGCTAAAGCCAAAAATGTTGGACCAAGGTGCTTGGAGGCGGGCGAGGGCTAAAATAGATGGAGGCGTCCGGCGATTACATGGCGAAGCAGGGATGTTTGAATTGAGGTAGTGAAGGTTGGGCGTAATGGCGGGGAGAGTTAGGGGTTACGCGAGGAACGCGGAGGAACATGCTTTGAGGGGGAGGCATTATGAGCGAGCGGGATAGCCGGAGGTGGCGGCCAAAAATGGAAGGGGGAGGTGTGTGCACGAGATGGAACGGCTGGAGCGAGGGTTACGCGAGGAGGAAGATGATCTGGTGGCCGTTGGAACCCATGATCCAACGGCTGAGATGCGAGCGCGGATGGTCGGCTCAGATTCGATCCATTGATCGGATCGGACGGCTGAGGGTATAGCGCGAAGGAGTGGCTGCGATTGGAAGATGGGTGAGATCGATGGCTGATGTGAAGATGCGACGTGGCATGTAGGAGGCCGTAGGATAGGGATGGGATTGGAGGGTTGAGATGCAAGGGTGACGTGGATGCACAGGAGGCGTAGGATAGGAGCTTGATCGAATGGTTGTGGATGAGGCGTAAGTGGGTGGCTCAGATCTGAGCTGGGAGTCAGATCCAATGGCTGGGAATAAAGCAGGTGATGGATAGCGGAGATGAAGCTGGGCGAGCTTGATCCAAGGTCCAGGAGAGGCGTCGGGTGGCAGATAGAGAAGCGGGCCACGTGGGCGGCCCAGGGGACGCCACGTGGCCCAATCAGAAAAATTCAAAGTAAAAATACAAAGATAAATAGAAAAAAATAGTTAAAGATCGAATTAGGAAAAAGTCAAAACATGAAAGTTGCTCGTCTCGACGAGATCTACAACTTCCATGTTGGTCAAAAGGCCAAAAGAGGTCATTTGTACAAAACATATTTTTGGGGGTATTTTTAAGGGGATAAAAATACTAATTTTGTGGTTTTGAGATGTTTTTGTATTTTTTAGTGTTTTTAATGATCAGTGATTTATGGACAATTATTCTACCTAATTTTTAGGGGGTTTTGAGGATAAAATAAATACAAGAAAAATAGAGGAAATTAAATACAATAATATAATGGTAAATTATACACAATATAATACAGGATAAAAATAAAGAATTGATGGGTATTTTTATTGGATTGATTAAGCAGGGGGTTTAATTTACGGCTTTTAGCATGATGAATATGAGATTTATCAGTTAGCATACTGGGGAGGCTGGTGATACTATGACGGGGGCTGCGAAGACTGCCCAAAACGACCACCATGTGATTGGCGGTACTGCTTGGCTTGTTGTTGGCCATGTGGATGTCTGGTAGGACGAGCTAACTGCGCATCATTGCTCTATACCCCATTTACTTCTTGGATCAGGGGTGGTGGTGGGAATGTTCGATCTGACGTCTGGAGGAAATCCGGCTAGTAGATAACCATCTGTTGTTGAGGCTGGCCCTGGTCGGGTGTCTGCACGTAAGACACGTGATGGACTGTCGGTGGCTGTTGGCTCAGCTGAGACTGATGTGGCGATGATGGATCGTCCTTCTTCTCAGCTAGAGCATATGGAGATGGTGTTGTCGACTGGATAGAGTTGATGGTCCCCACCAGCAGTTCCAACTTCTTGGTTATCTAGTTCAGCTTGTTGAGATTCTGCGTCCTCTTCTCGATCACAACAAGCTTTTCCAGGTCCTGCAATCACTTTTCAATTATATCAACTTTTGAGAGATGGCCCCCGATAATGCTAAGGTTGGAGATTTCATCTCTCTCTGTCTCATGAGACGTTATCATGTGCACTTGTTTCTGGAGGATCTGGGGCTGCTTCTGGTATACCTTGGATGAAGAGAGGGCGGCCTCTCCCTCAGCCATTTCCTCTAAAATCTACCATATGACGTCTTCATCCTTATTAAAATGTGAGCCCCCACAGTTTGTGTCAACAAGCCTTTGACTCTCTACATTCAAGCCTCCGAAGAAGTGTTGGATCAAGCTGGTCCTCGGAATTTCATGATGAGGGCATTTCTCCTGCAGATCCGTACCCAAGCTTCATGAATGGATTCGTGGGCTCCCTGAGAGAAATTGCTAATCTGTCTCGCATATGGTTGAGCCGTCCAAGAGGATAGAACTTATGTAAGAATGTGGACTTCAACTCCTTCCAAGTCGTCACAACCTTTCCCAGATGGTTGACCCAGTAGAGGGCCTTGTCCTATAAATTGGATGGGAATGCAATCATCTTCACTATGTCCATAGGGACATTGGGGTAGTGAGTAGTATGACAGATGTGTGAAAATTGTTGTAGATGAATGTATGGCTCTTCATTGGTATTCCCGTGAAAAGAAGTTAGAAGAGCAAGAAAATGAGGCTTTATCTCAAAGTAAGCATGCACCGGTGGTATGCGGATCCACTCGGTCATCTGGTTGTCTCCATGGTTATATGTCTCTTTCAGTGTAGGTTTCAGCCTTCTTTGTTCAGACTCTTCCTCATCTAGATTATCACGGGGTCCACCACCTCCTCCTCTTCCTTTTGGTCTGTTCATGATATCGTTCAGCATTTCTTGAAATGCAGTCTGTGCTAGGGACTGCTCTGTCAGTTGCTGGTGGATAGCTTGGATAGATGCCAACAATTGCGCATTGACCTGATTCTGATCCAGCATCTGTCCTTTCTCTGACTGAGGGGGCTGTTGACCCTTGCCCTTTCTTTGAGGCGCCATTTGAGGGTCTGAATCTGAGGAGATGAATTCTGGGTTGGGATCCAGTGCTTAGTTTGTCTTTTATCTGCAAGATGAGAGAATCCCAATCAGACCACTTGCAAGTAAATCCCAACTGCCATGATGAATCTGGAACTAAGGTCAATTCCAGAATATTGTGAATGAAAAAGGTTATGGACTGTAATCGACTTTCATTCACAACGGTGAAAGTGGGATGAGAGTGGTCCCGGTTTATTGAGTGATCAAGAGGAAGGGTAGAAGACGAGGAGTCTGGAGATTGATCCACAAGGTTTGGATTGGGTTCTAGGAATCACCTCGAATTATTGGCGAGGTCAAGTTCATGGAATCGATGTAGGTGTTGGTGGGATCCTGACTAAACCATCCATGGATCGCCTTTGCGAAGCAAGAGGGGAGTAGATGAAGGAAGAAAGATACGATGGTCAACAAGGAATAAATGGAAATGTGAAATAGTAGAAAGGCTCAAACTGAGTAGGGGTCAAAGGGAGAAACACATGATAAAATTTGCGCAAGCGCGCGGGACATGATCTTTGAACCTTAATCTAGATCCATGCAAACACAATACAAAATTGGGTTCACCAACTCACGCCATGTAAAGCCATAAAGGTTCGTCTACTTATTATCTTTTCAGTTTTAGAGTTGTTATTTCAGGCATATCTTATAACAAGTCCTTAGCACGCTAACCCTATAGGAGAGAGAGAGAGAGAGAGAGAGAGAGTACTGCCAGAAAAGTATCTCGTACTTGTCCTCCTCCTTTGTAACTTATAGTCTGCACTTTTTGAGGTCCTTGTAGTCCTTCCTGGATCCCCACTCAGCCAAAGAAATAGAGAGAGGAAGCTTATAGGTGGAACCAATACTTCGGTTCTCGCTTGGAATGGAATCACCTGTGAGCGTGCAAGAACCTACTCGGATGCAAACCGATGAGATAGACACCTCTGTGAAGGCGTGGCCTATGCTCAGTACTTCAGACCATGTCGATGTTCCACACAAGGGGGGAACACCATCGTTGGCAATGCCCTACTCGGTCACGTACGATAGAAGCGCCATTACTTCAGAAATCCAGGCAATACACAAGGTAGTTACATACTGGGATTTGAGCTCTATTCCTTATGGGGTGTGCCTCGCTCATGGGAGGGGTTTTGGTCCCCTCCGAAGGTACCTGAAAACAATGAGGGCTTTATGAATCCAGAATAGTGATCGTTCATTATGGATTTTAATTACAGTCAAAGTTTATTTAGCAGCCCCGTTGTTTTAGTTTTTGGGTTTTCACTTTTTTTTTGAGTTTATTTTCATACAAGCGCCTAATGTTTTTGTAGACTTTCCATTTAATTCCTAGGTGCTCAAAATCAGAGGGAGATAGCGGAAAAGTTGTGCATGTCGATTCAATGATGGAAATCTCACCATTGAACCTAACGATGCATGCTGAGTTAGAAGATTTGCATTGCATCCTAGCTCTCTCCATGTGGTATGCAAAATAGAATTTTTAAACCTATCTACATAGCGGTGTGTAATCGACAAAATCGCCCTAAATAGTAGTTTCTACTAATCGCGAAGAACCAATTGTTAGTTATTCAGAAATGAGACCAAGGTCCGGTCTCTGATGCCCATCGATGTCCGCCACAACGGGTCCTGCACGTGCTGTATACGACCTCTAGCGGTACGCGGTCTCAGATATGAATTACTAACATTAATAATTGACTAGATCCATTCGTAAGAGACTATAGGAACAAGCATTCTTATTAACGTGTGGACCTAGTTACCGAGTCAAGCAACCTAAATCTAGGGGCTTCATGCACACAAAACAAAGTAAAATAAGGCAGAAAGCTCAAAACAGCAGAAAACAAAATAAAAAAAGGCGATAAAATGTGAAAAACTGCGATGAGGCCCCCAGGTGAACAGATACCCGGGCACTGGACCTCGTTGCGAAGAGTAGAGTCCGAGTTATTTTACATGCCAAAAATCTCTCTCTCTCTCTCCATAAATTACATGAATTAATATTTAAATTAAAACTAAGCTAATTTTCTCTTTTTTCTTCCTTGGTGCTCTCTCCAGCTGGTCACAATGAGAAGACCAGCCTCCTCCAAGCTTGGCTGTATCGGCGTCCTAAGAAGTCGTCCTCGTGTGGTGGGCCCTCGTAACAAAGTCGTAAAAAGATGGCACTATCATATATAATCAAATAATCAAATCAATGAATATTTACAAAAGCAATGAATATTTACAACAATAATCAAAGAATTAATTGCAAATAAATTAATGAATATTTACAATAATGAATCAATGAATCAGATAAATGACTATATAAAATTGACTAGTGAAAATAGTCTACGCTAATTCCTCCCCGGCAACGGTGCCATCTGATAACTAAGATTTTGTCGAGGGTCGTATTAATCCACAAAGTGGATTAATAGTTGATGCGTTGATTGCTCAATAAATCTCGGTTATTCAGCAATTAATCCACAATAGAAATAACTCAATTCATGGCAAAAATGAGGAATTAAAATTTATTTTCTCTACTATAAAATGCATTGCAGGCAAGCAAGTAGAGGTCGAACCATAGAGAACAAAACAGGTAGCCTAAGATTATTTATGTATGAACGAGTCATTCATTTGTATAGGTCTTTTTGTGTGTTTTTGGATTATATGTATTCATATATTATTTTTAATTTTTGATTTTATATTTTTCACCTTTGATTTTTAATTTTCTTATTTTGTATTTACTTTTTATATTTTTTTAAATATAATATATATATAGATGTATATGTATAAATACAATATAAGGTATATATATATTATATAGATAAAAGCATCCAAAAATAGTCAAATAATATTTTTTATTTTTTATTTTTTAAATTTTTTTGTTTTTTTCCAGGAATGTTTGCTAATTGTTATGTATTTTTAAACCAAAAATATCCCAAATATGGGATTAATAAATAATCCGATATTGATTTGGGTTTTAAAAATAACAAATCAGTCCCAAAATTTCCCAAAACAATTTTAATATGTAAGAAATAATGCATAGATAATTATAAAATAGAAAAACATATTTTTGGTTTTTGTAGAATTTTTATAATTTTTTTGTTGGATTTTGGAACTTTCTGATTTTTATCATTTTCTTTTTCTATTTTTAGGGGTTTTTATTTTCTGAACTCAATAAATGTTAAAATATACTATATATATTTTTTTTGGAATTTTTCAAAACATTTTTTATATTTTTTTGGAATTTTATAAATTAGACATGGATTATTTAGGCTCCTTTTCATTTTTCATAAATGGATAAAATGCAAAAAATGCCAATTGAAAATATGAGCGTGAAAGTGTATGACATGAAGCATCTAATCCTATTTTTTGGATTAGACAAATAACACAAAAATACATGTCCTGGCAGGGGCATTTTTGCTAATAAAATAAAGTGAAGGGGTCTCTGTGCAAAAACACCAAAAACATATAACGTTTATTTAATTTTTAATGACTAATTTACAATTACAAAACCTATCAGGGTGCTCATGCAATTTACCCATCACATGGGACAACACATGATGCATGTTGGGAGGGACCTAAATGCAAATACAAGAAAGTTCGGGGACCTCCAAGCAATTTTCACAAAAATATATAACGTGCAATTCAATTTATTGGAACAAATAATAAATACAAAAACTAACATGGGCTTACATGCAATTTTGCCACCTCACGTGAGACAGCACGTGAGGTGATGTAGACTGGACCTAAATGTAATTACAAAAAGCTTAGGGTCCTTTAAAAAAATTTCCACTTTATTTAATATGCTACATTTTATTTATAGGACTAAACAAAAAATACAAAAAATATGGGTTAGGTTTTGCAATTTACCCCATTAAAGGTGCGGACGGACGGCTGGATCTTCTTCACTTGAGCGTGTGTCGCCCGTGCAACGGTAGATGACGCTTCTCCCACGGATGGCCAAGATTAGACCGTGGATCGTGATCGGATGGTGAAGATGTGGTGACATACAATGGCTCTGATCTGACCCGGGCCGCCCTTCTTGATCCAATGGTGGAGCAGCTATGACGATGAATAGAGAGGAAGGTCTGCCTGGGTGAACTTCCTCCGATGATATATGGCTCCTTCGGCTGTTTTTGCTGCTCCAAGGGGGCTAGATAGATCCGGGTCGAGGTCCCCTACCGGCTGGTGGCTTAAAATGGTTAGAAGCTCACTGGAGCACCCCCACAAGGTCGGGGAAGAAGAGGTACCCCAGGTGCCTCTGGGAAGGTGTGATTTCTCCCCCAGGTGCTTCTTTAGCGCTTGGAACCTGCAGAAATGGACTCACGAGTCGAGGGCGATGCTCTCCGGCATACGACGGAGCTTGGAGAGTAGATGTCCAGATCTGCGAGGGTTCTGGGGGAGAGGGGGAGCGAAACATGATCGGGAGGTGATGATGATGAAGATGGAAGCGGATAAAGCGACGGAGCAGCGATGATGACGCGCGGAGGGGCTCGCCAGAGCTCAACTCCGATGATGTACAGATTACTATTAAGGCTAATTTACTTAGCTAAATCCTAAACTAATGGCAGAAAATTAAACCTACGACTAAGATAAGTAAACTAAATGAGAAATGGACAGCTCTTATATTTGGGGGGTGCCCAGGAAGCAAGGTGGTGGGAGAACCACCATGGGTGCACTTCCGTTCTCCTGGAGCTCAGCTTGGCCGTAAGTTGACTTCCCCTGTCACGAGAAGACTATCTGGATCCAAGACGATGCTTCCTAAACTCGAGACAGTGACCAAATTTAAAGAAGGAGGTGGAAGAGCTTATTTGTAGACCTTATTGAGCACCCTTATTAACCGGGGAAAAACAAAGATTTGGATGTATGTACACATGATTAATGATCATGGCGTGTATGTACAATGATCAATGATCATTTCGTATGAAGGGAGCTACGTCGATTGATGGATAGATCATCCGCGAAAAATGCATGAAAATGCGGGGGCAGACAGGTCGTGTCCTATCAGACAGTTGGGGTCAAGTTGATCAAGGTCAACCAATGAAGGGACTCGATTGGTCCACGTTGGACGCTAAATGACAAAACAGGGGGTTTATTAAAGAATAATTTATCAAAAATAGTAAATAATTTTATTAATTTTTGTGTATAAAATTAAAAATATTTATTATTTTATGCAGTATTTTATTATGATTTTTATTTATTTTTTGGCTTTATTTATTAATAGTTAATTTTTTAATAGTGTATTTATAGGTATATTTATCTATGTTTTGTACATTTTAATTTTTATTTCGTATATTTTATTATTTTATCTTTATATTTTATATATTTACAACTTATTTTTTGAGTACAAATATATTTTTATTATATGTTTATGTTGTTATTTGTTCACTTAAATAAATAAGTATGTATATTCTATAGGATTATTTATAGGTATTTTACCTATGTATTATATATATCTTTTTATTTTTAATGTATTTTGTTGAGTTTTATTTTGATTTTGTATTTTTAATAGAATGTATATAATATTTAAAGTATTATGAAAATATAAAGAATAAAAGAATACAATTCCCTTTTATTTATATACATATATAATATAGGTTTTTTATCTTTGTATTCTTATATACTTGTTTTAATTTACATCTTCTTTTTAGTTTTATTTTAATTTTGATATGCACATGTATTATGCAGAATATTTACAAAATTATTAAAATATAAATTTGCAAAAATAATGAAGGATGAGTAAAATGAGTAGTTTAATTAGTATAATATACAATGAGGGTCAAAAATCTAACTTTCACACAGTAACTCCAAAAAATATAAAACCACCACCATTAAATAGTTTGTGAAAAGTTATATACAATTAGAGTGATTTTGCTATGTTTTGAGTTTTTATTTGAAAGATATGGGTCTGTGAAATTGGGTTTCTGACTTTTTTGTGTATAAAATGAACACTGTATATTATTTTTGTACAAAATAAATTTTATATTTTTATTTACATTATTATCTACAACTTTTATGGTCAAAGTTTCTTTATTTGATGAATAAATAATAAGGAATAAAATAGATGTTAAAATGCATAAATAATGAATAAAAGAATTTGGGCTTTTATTGTCTTTTTGTCCCTTATCTCCCTCTACTTTATTCCTTATCGACCAACTCAATTCTTGACTTGGTCTCGGGATTCAAGGTA